>OX155975.1:12843951-12905934 GCA_944548615.1 Micropterix aruncella | reverse complement strand
ATATATATATATATATATATATATATATATATATATATATATATATATATATATATATATATATATATATATATATATATATATATATATATATATATATATATATATATATATATATATATATATATATATATATATGATAAGGTTTTGTAAATAATCCGTTAATAGGATGATGATTCGCAGTAAAATAAAATTAGTAAAAGCTACTTGAACAGCAGCGAAGGAAATCCCAGCTTGGATTGGGAAACGCTTATGTTTGAATGAGATATACTTACGGATGTGCACGACTTTCGATTGTTATATATATATATATATATATATATATATATATATATATATATATATATATATATATATATATATATATATATATATAATATATATATATATATATATATATATGTATATATATATATATATATATATATATATATATATATATATATATATATATATATATAGATATAATATATATATATATATATATATATATATATATATATATATATATATATATATATATATATATATATATATATACGTATATATATATATATATATTATATATTTTATATATATATATATATATATATATATATATATATATATATATATATATATATATATATATATATATATATATATATATATATATATATATATATATATATATATATATATATATATATATATATATATATATATATATATATATATATATATATATATATATATATATATATATATATATATATATATATATATATATATATATATATATATATATATTATAAGGAATAATCACGAAATTGTATTGTTTGCTGATGATACTTCTTTGACGTTTAAAATTAGTCGACAATTGTACAATTATGACGAAGTTAATAATGCACTCTCATAAGTTGTCCATTGGTTTAATGTAAATAACCTATATTAAATGAAAAAAAAAACCAAAGTGATAAAATTTTCTACACCTAATGTTAAGCAGGTACAAACCAATGTAGAAATACATAGAACTAGACTGTTGCTTCAACTGTGTTTCTAGGGATAACAATTGACTCCAAATTACAATGGGGTCCACAAATTGAGAAAATGTCAGGAAAACTTAGCTCTGCCGCATACGCAGTTAAAACAATAAGGCGGCTGACTGATGTAGATACAGCAAGAATAGTATACTTTAGTTACTTTCATAGCATTATGTCCTATGGGATTCTTATCTGGGGAAGCTGTGTGGACATCAATAACATCTTTATGCTACAGAAACGTGCGGTAAGAGCTATATATAAACTTGGTCCTCGGGTTTCACTTAGAGAAAAATTCAAAGAGATAAATATTCTTACTCTTACATCACAATATATATACGAAAATCTGTTGTATGTCCACATGAATATTGACAAGCTTAAAAAAAAAGCGACACTCATAATGTTAATACTAGACATAAGCATAACCTTGTTGTATATGCTACTCGTCTCCACAAAATAAGCAATTCTTCTTTGGGACAATATATACGCTTCTATAACAAACTTCCTCATACTATTAGAGAACTATCTGTAAATAAGTTTAAAGCCACCATTAAAGCAAAATTGTATAAAAAACATACTATACAATATCTGACTATGTAAATGACAAAACGGCTTAGGAGTAAGGCTTAGACGCATCATAAGAATATAAATTAAAAATAATATTTAATTGTGTCTATATGAATAAAGAATATTTTGATTTTGATTTTGATTTTATTAGATACTAAATATATTTTTTCGACGTTTCGGCGACGTTGCCTAGGGTAGACCAGTCTGACAGGACTCAAATGCGTCCCGTCAGAAATGCACTGACACTTTTTTTTTTTTTTTTTTATCCACAAGGCATATGTCTTTTCGTGGAACCCACCTTGTTGCCTATTGGCACCATCTTCTAGGTGGGCATTTGTAGCATCACGCTGTCAAACACTCAGGCGGTCACCCATCCCAGTATTGACCGCTCCCGCCGCTGCTTAACTTCGGTAACAACGAGGAGAACCGGTGTCAACGAGGCTACGGACGCTACTCATTTGCAGCCTTGCGTCGAAGAATTTTTATTAACACGCTTTTATTAGGTCGACCTGTATGTAACTATGTAATGGAATCTAAGGTAACTAATTTAACTATCTTCCAAGGATTGTAGCGTCATGAAAATTGGCAGCTGTATGAAGTTCTGATGAAAATACAATAATATGGAACTGTCGAACTGATGATGGAGTCGGAAGATATGAACTGGAACTTCATGATGGAACATCGTATCATAGCTGTGTTTGGACTTGTTAGAAAAGTCTTGAAATGAACTTTGACCACGATTAGGTTTCAAGGTCTGATGATGAAGCCGGAAGATAGGCACTGGCATTCCATGATGGAATATCGTATCATAGCCGTTTGTATGTGAATATCGTATCATAGCCCAAAAGCGTGTTTTTGGTGTTTTTTTAAAAAACTATTAATTTATTCCATTCCGCTAGATATCAGTAGGGAAATCGTCAAACTAGTTGGGTCTAACAGGGGTTGTCAAAAAAGAAATGAATAAAGATGGCCATCGCTCTAAAGTTGTCCGCATGTATACATGCGCTGGTTAATAATATATACCAGACAGCACCTAACAGAAACTGCAAGTAATGCTGACATTCACTCTCGCCAAACCCGCGGTAGCTCACTTTTATGCATACCATGAATAAGACTAGAACAAGTACAGAAATGCTGTTTATACCTTTTTTATTTGTTGTGTCGGGCTTTTCTAAGGTCTTTATGAGACATGTAACACTACGACCATTGCTGATCTATTGTGTTCGCCACCTACTATAGTTTTGCGTTGAGCCTCGTGTCATTTAAGAACCGCAACAGGCTTTTGGAGCCAGATTGTTTTATCTCCTCAGGTTGAAGGTAATAAACACCCAAATGGGTGTACCTTTTAGGCATCAGCGGGCCACATTCGCATCTGAGGGGGATGACGCTAACAGCAGGGGAGTTATACCTTAGCATTCAATTATATAATCTACTCCTTCTTCCTATAAACAACTGAAGGTCGAAAAAAGGGAAAAAAGTACCCTATCTGTGATCTGATAGTATGAGAGGGCTATGATTTAAAAAAAAACATTGTACTTATTTGAATAATAGTTTTAAAGTATTTATGGATCTATTGTCTATCTATATTGCTTTCGTATTACATGAAGAAACAGTAATTAAACACAGAATATATAAAATTAACTAACGATTATATTGATTTTTTAAAATTATTTTTATTATTTTTACATAATATTATTTGTTTTTCTAGTTATTGATTAGGAGTTGTAGTTAGGGTTTTTTTTATTATTTTGACTGCATGTGAACTAACTCTATCAATTAACGATTATTTATGATAATTTTATATAATTTTAATTCCGTTATAAAACCGTTATAATTTTTTATAATTTTAATTCCGTTATAAAACCATTACGTTTTCTATTTTTCTTTAAAATATGTGTGATATACTAGCAGACATCATGTAAAATGTTTATATAACTATCCGGTACTTAGTGTAGCTTGAATATTACTCTCTATACTATATTGTGACATGTCCAAGAACGATAAATTTGCCAATTGAATATGAATGTAATATTGTGAAAGGTTTTAAATAATTATTTGCTACGAATAATTATTGCTTTGAACGCACAAGAGTGAGTTCAAATCAAGTCGTTGACTCTCGATATATTCAACTTTCAATCGCCTTACGTTGTGAGTTCCTCCTGTGAAAAATTGACATCACGCTAGCGAACGGCGAAATTAAATGTGGCGAAAACTTTAAGTCTGTTTTAATATTGAAATGCGACTAGTGCGCCCCCTGGTGGGACGATTTCAACCACAACCGTTTCAACTCTTGCCATTACCAAGCGATGCCTGCATACCAAAATTCAGCTCAATCGGATTAAGCATTTGGGCGCTATGGTAAAGGAATACATACATACACAGACACACAGACAGACCTCCATCTGTAAATGGTCTTAATCGTCTTCGAAGAGATCAATATATATTTATCCGTCTTTATCTCGAAAAAATATATATCGGATTCACAATACTTTCCCTCCTCGTTGTTGGTAAGCCGGGGAAGTGAAACTAACACTCTTCTCTTCAAAATAAATATTTCATATTGATAATGGAATCACCTGGATAGCTGATGAAGTGACGTCGAAATTGAACAACAATTGAAAGTTTTCGCACCGAGATAACCTACTTAGTACTCACCCATAATCCAGCTTTACACACGCCAAACTAGTTGCAACTAGGGTTGTCGACTACAGCGGGCGAGCCCGTCACCTCAGAAAGTTTTAACGATTAGTCGGTCTATCTCCCTGGGGTGAACGCAGAAGACGTGGATAAAACAGTCCACTGTCTAGCTCCGCCACAAACCCGAGGCCAACGCCTTAACCGCGAGATAGCCAGGAGTGTTACCCAGCGGGCGTACACTCACTCCCTTAATTCCAATTGTGACCAGATTGCTCCGGTCTCTCGCTTGGTTACGAGTTCGAGGTCGCTTGCGCGCTCCTCTCCCTTACGAAGCGGTGAAACGGTGTATACCGAATCTATCGCGGACCACAGCGTCTATTGCCCACTGTTCACCCAGGATCGGGTAGCCGATGGTCGTTTTAAGAGCAGTCGCCGTAAGGTCCGCAACCACCCCCACTCTATAGGAAACAGTACTGCTTAAAGACTCCCCCGACTGTTAGTCAGAGTGCGCAATCGATTGGCTTATGCCGCACGGTGCGCAGACCGTCCAGGAGCGCCAGAAGGTTGATTCCCAGGGGAAACTAACCAAAGGCCAGAGTCCTACCCAGGCTCGCACTTCATGCGTGGAGGCCGTCGGATTGGTGTTGACCCGTGAGTGTGACCAACCCTGAACAGAATGGGTCTTCGTGGCCAACTCAGCAAGGGCCCATTAACACCTGTCAAACTAGTTGCAAAAATACAAGCGCTCGTACTGAGACCTCATATTCTAGATTTAGAGTATAATTTAATTATTAATAATAACAATAGATAGGTTATGCGCTGTCGACTACAACAGGCGAATCCGTCACTCCAGGCTGGTTTAATGGTATTCGATCGTTCTTTTAACCGTGGGATGAGCGTAGAAGACTTAGACAATGACAATCCACTATCTAGCTCTGTATTCAGTATTTAGTATTCAGTATTCTCTGTCAACTAGCCCGCGAGAGACTAACCCTTACCGCCCGGCACCGGGTAGGTAATTCAGCGGGCAAACCAAGCGCCCACGATATCAGTTATAGCCAGATTTCTTCGGCCTTCCGACTGGTTTCAGGTTCAAGGTCGCTGGCGCGGTCCTCTTCCTTACGTAGCGGTGATACGGTTTCTACCGCATCTAACACGGACCTCGGCGTCCTTTGGCCGGTCTATTCAACCGGTTTCGGGTAGCCGAATTATCGCTTCAAGAGCTTTAAAAGAAACAAATCCGTTTCCAGGCTCCCCCGACTATCTACATATGGTAGAGTAAACACATTGTTAATATTTAGACTATTTAAATATTTTAAAAAAGCTAATAGAAGAGATATGGCTTATCATTAATAATAATAATAATAATAATAATAAAACTTTTTATTCTTAATAACCCTTCAAGCCCCGCGACTTCGATATCGAAGTCAACTTAACGCTTCCAGGAAAAGTGATTTGATTGGGTTTTTCGTGTCATTCCGTAAGCAGTTGTATTTTAAAAGGCGAGCTTATTGCCTGCAGGCAATATTTTAGAGCTATCCTATACTATTGTAAGAACATTATTTGCGAGTAGACTACATAACTTAACCTATATAAAGAGTATGACAAATAAAATAAAGGAGGATATAAAGAAGTATATACTTTACTCTTTGTGGGCACAGATTTGCCACATCATAATGTTGACTAGAATGATTAATATGCTAAATGTTCGACCTTATATATCCGCAAATCTGGTATTTGTTGTGCTAGAAAGGGGATTGTTCGTGTGAATTAGTTTTTGCAACTGCGAAATACAAACTTGAAAGACGCTATTTGCATTGTAAGAGAAACACATTTGATAAAAGAATTTGTCAATTCTTTGAATGATCATTTGTCGTCATCATTCTTTGATTGATCATTTGTCATTTGTCATAAAGCAAATAGACACTTTTCCGGTGATATAACGTCAATTAAATCTTGGAAATAAAAATGTCTACTGAGTTTAGTGATGCATTGTTCATCATCATATTGTGTCATTACAGTCTACAGCCACATCTCGAATGCTTATGTACGTTTCCTGAGATTTTTGATTACTTCTTTACAGAAGCACAATTAATTGTTTTAAATCCCTAGTTGTTACCTTCTAGTTGTCATACAAAAACGTCCTTTATCCCTAGGCATTTCAACCTTTAGCATCGGTAATCTCAACTGTGAGTCCATGGCGCGTGTAAAGCCGGGTTAAATAAGAATCGTCATCACGCCGAACGAGCGCAGTATATCAAGCCGGTTCTTTGTTGTTGTTTTACAAAAGGGCCAGTGGGATATAAGTATAACTCACGGAAGACAGTGCCTAAATATAAGGGAAGGACCGACCGGGGAGGGAGTTAGGAGTTCTGCCTTTCAGACCCCCCCCCCTCTCCCCCTACCGTCTGAAGAATTATTACAGCGACAGAAGAAAATGGAAGAAACGGGGGGAAAATGCCGAAAGATAATAATGCAATTACTTATATTTGACACCTCGCCAAAAGGGGTTCATTTGCGGAATATTTATACAGAGAATTATCTGAAAGGGTTATTTATTATTATTACTTCTTACGTCACACGCCAATAATTGATTTGCTCAAAACAAAACAGACCACGTGACTTTGATCAAACATTAGAAAAATCAATAAAAACATCTCAATGTAAAAATAATATATTATCAAATAGAAGACTATCGCGGCTGTTTGACATTATATATAGGAAAGAAACGAATTTACCGCGTGCAAGCTCACACCATCATCCCTAGCATCTTCGTTGAGTGCAAACGTCGCTCATGAATCGAGCACGCGATCTATGCGACGCTGAGCATTTTCCGCAGGAGATGGAACGTTCCGCAGGAGATGGAACATGATATCCTTAGGAGAAATGGATACGGAAAATATCACGAGACACGCACACGATCTAATACAGACGAAACTCAGAAACCGAGCAGATCAAGAGCATTCTTATCATACGTCAAGGGCGTGACAGATCGAATAAGTAAGATGCTAAATAGATTCGATATAAAAACGATCTTCAAGCCGACCCAAAATATAGCTCGATTTTTGAGGCCTGTAAAGGATCTGCGAACCCCGGGTGTGTATAAAGTCGAATGCAGTTGCGGCTTAGCCTACGTTGGACAAACGAAACGGCCCATAGCCACGCGACTGACAGAACACATCAAAGCTGTTAAAAACGTTCAGCGAGAAAAATCGGCGATCTGCGAAATATATGGGATAGAGGAAGTAACCACTTGATGCAGTTTCAAAATCCCATTTTGCTATTCAAGGAACAATTCTACTTTCCTCGCATGATCCGGGAAGCCACTGAAATAAGAAGAACCCCGAACTTCAATAGAGACGACGGTTACAAACTCTCTTTTACGTGGAACCCTCTTCTTTAAATGTTCCCGCCGCCGAACGCCGAATGCTGAACGCAAGGACGTAAGACAGGGTACAGTGAGTGTTGTGTGCAAGACGGATTTTCGAAATTCGCGCGCTCCAAGCCGGGCCCCCCACCACCGTTATAACCTACGCAGTGGCGGCAGCGTTAAGCGGCCTACCCGCAAAACAAAGGATTGACAGCTCTTTCAGTCTACCTTGAACAACGGCGGCTGCAACGTCACCGAAACGTCGGGTGCTACAAATTTCACGCGGTAAATTCGTTTCCATCCTATGTATAATGCCTTTTTATTTGAATGCCTTTCAGCATACACTTCCAGACCCCAGTAACCTAGCTCGTTGGAGCTTTGCCGAGGATAGTTCTTGTCCCCTCTAGCAATACCCCTTGCACAGCTAGACAAATTCTAGCTGGCTGCAAGGTGGCCTGCAGGGAAGTAACACAGGATATAGTGAGTTTTGTGTGCACGGCGGATTTTCAAACCTCGCGGGTGTCAAACAACCGCGATAGTCTTCGATTTCATATATATCCAAGAACTTCCCCAAAATTAAGGATTGCAATTTTTACTATAGAATGTCGAAAATAATACTAATAATGTCAGTGGCATTAACATTTACTCTTTCGTGTATATTAACAAATTAATGACCTTTATATAGACTGAAACGTTATGGTATATTTCACTATAAATAACAGTAGGGACTAATGATTTTTTCAGTTAATTTAATGACATTAGTGATTGTAAATTAAGCGTTTGTGAACAGGCAATTTATATTAACAATAAAAGTGATTCTTGCAGAAAATATTCTGTATTTGTTACCAAATACATATACTTTACAATTATTGAAACATATTAGTAAATTTTGCTAAAAGTGTAGTATTGGTAACGAAATATATTCAATAAATTCCACTAAATCAATAATTGCAAACTGTTACTTTCGAGAACGCGTAGTTATTAGTAACAATGACCATTACATTAACAAGTATTTTTTCGTATTTAATACCAAATTAATGTCTGACAATTGTAGTGTAGGAAATATTGGTAACGAAATATATTCAATAAATTCCACTAAATCAATAATTGCAAACTGTTACTTTCGAGAACGCGTAGTTATTAGTAACAATGACCATTACATTAACAAGTATTTTTTCGTATATAATACCTAATTAATGTCTGACAATTGTAGTGTAGGAAATATGTAAATGATATAATAATAATAACCGTGACATTAACAAGTACTATTTCGTATTATTAACGAAATCAATAATCATTGTTTTAACCGAGGATTTTCGATTAATTTTATTATTAATAATATTAGGACCAACAAACATATTCAGTAATTTCTTTTAAAATTTAGACTGTGATTTCAACATCCGATAACACTTAAATTATGTGAATAATAACAGTTATATTTACATAATTTCTTTCGTATTTATTACCAAATACATAATTTGTGTATTTCAGGGAACGTAATGGTTAATATTACTATGAATAATGGTACTGACGACGAAAATGTATGAGTACGTTCTACCGAATTATGGACTGAAAATTTACTTACACGAATGCTTTAATTATACTAATAATATCATTTCATTTTAACAAATATTGTTTCTCATTTTATAACAAATCAATGACGTTATGCTAACTGAAAGTTTATAGTTGATTTTACTAATAATATACGTAGGATAAATTGAAATTTTTAATATTTTTTAAGAAATGAGTCCCTGTTAAATTTACTTGAGTAAATATGTAAATTTTACTAATAACGACAGTAAGGCTTACCAGTATTGTCAGTAGTTGTTGCTAAATTGAAATATATTTTATTAAATAACAAATGTTGTTTAACTTTACTATACTTTACGATTCATTGTACTTGTTGGAATAAGTAAATTACATAAATAATTAAAAAAAATAAAATCTACCATTACTTATAAGTAATTTTAACACTTGCTTTTGTAAATAACTTAACAATATCTTTTTGGTAATTTTAACATTCTTGTTTTGTAGCGACTTTTGTATATTTTACAAGATCATACGTTAACATTACAAAACTTATTTTAACAACGGCTGTTTCGTAAAATTAACCACATCATTTTTTTCCGTGTAGATCAAGGACGGTACACTTACCGCCATGACAAAGTTCTCGCTGTTATTCGCGAGGTAATTGGTCTCTCAGTGGCTCGTGCCAACATGGGTTTGACAGTATTCTCCAAACCCCCAATACAGTTTGTGCGGGATGGCTCTAAAGGCAAAAAACATTTAACTACAAAACCTTTCTCAATAATTGAGAAAGCTACAGATTAGATTCTGGAGGTTGATTCGGTCTCTAAGCAGTATAAATTCCCTGAAAGTCTCGGATGCACAGCCCTCCGTCCAGATATAACTCTTTTGTCTCTATCTCGGAAGGTTATTGTAGAATTAACTGTTCCATGTGAATCAAATATCCCAAAAGACCACGAGTACAAATTAAATAAATACCATGATCTTGCAAATGCCGTAACCCGGAAAGGCTTCACTGTTCACCTTCACGCGGTGGAAGTTGGCGCTCGTGGCCTGCCAGCTAAATCTCTATTTCACCTCTTTAAAGATCTTGGCCTCTCCAGAAAAATAATCATCTCTTTCTTAGAAAAAATATCTAAAACTGCGATTTGCGCATCTCAAATTCTATGGCTTCGAAGGGGGAATGAATGGGTGGTAAAGTGAACGCTCGCATGTGGCAAGACAGCTGTCCTAAACCTACCACAGCCGGTTCGTAAGTCCGGAATCCACTGCTCATCCCCCAGAAGTGTAAAAAAAAAATAGTATTATGATGGGCCCGACTCCGGTCGGTGAATTCCATGGCAGCTCCGTTTGTATTTACTATTATCGTCATGAAATATTCAATATTTTAAATTTTTGTCATCCTTTATACATATTATTATGATTTTGTTCAGTATTGCCTATTAAAAATATATTTTGGAAAAGGTACCTACTTTTTTGTTGAAAAAAAAATATATGGTCTGTTTTTGTCTTGACAATTTTAAATGAAACTAATTGCTTATATCTTTATTATTATTTTTTAAAAATGTTACATTTATTTCCTGAATTACACTTAAACTAGGTACTCTCCTTCAGCTTTATTTCCTTTGCCCTTGTCAGTTTCAGACGTGGCATGTTCCTGATTTTCTTCATACTTAATAAAATCGCTTTATTTTGTTTCATTTTCGTTCATGTATTGATACGGTTTTTTACGTCATTCAGTTTTTCCTGTTTTATAATAATACTGAATGGTTATTTTGTACCCTGTAAATTATTGTTCTTCACCTGAAAGTATCATGTTTTGACATTAACTCTAGGCTTGATATGATATTATATGTGATATGATAGGATATGATATGCTTATAATATGGTATGATATGATATGATATGATATGATATGATATGATATGATATGCTAGGATATGATATGATATGATATGATATGACATGGGGCTTGATATGATATGATATGATGATATTTGACATTAACTCATGGCTAGATAATAAACAAAATGTCTTCAAAACATTGAACATTCTGAGATTTTTTGTTTCGAGTCAAATTTTAAAACAATATTTAAAAAAAAACGTAAGAAGTTGGTTTGTTTTATGCATTGGGTTGATTAATAACCTAAAATCGAACAACTTTGCATTCGTGAAGGGGCAAACACATTATCGGACGCGTCCGTCAGCCGCGGCTTATAGGCGCGATCTGTGTAATGAATTTCTATTGAGCCGTGCACATTATCGAACGTCGGTCGCGAACGCCTTTGCAGGCTTACGGACGCGTCCGATAATGTGTTTGCCCCTTGAATATTAAAAACATATGTATTTGTAAAATTGTGTAATATTACATATCATTTTCTTAAACAATATATATTAGAATGTAGTGTTTATTCATATATTTGTATATATTATTACTTATTTTCCACATAAATTTATTGAATATAATGTAAAGTTGACTTTATTTTAGTTCTTAAATGCATACATATTTTTTTTCTACTTTAAATTTTACTTTAATTTGTGTAAAAAACACATTTGTTAGAATTAGAAATATTTGAAAATTGATCACCTTCGTCAGTTCGCGAGTTAGAAACATTCAGTTGGTTTAACACAGCACAGCCAGAGACAGACCTACAGACCTTCTAGGTCTAGTTGGTTGTGCGATTTCGCCTCATTCAGATATGCTAGCTTATTTATATGTTTTTCGCTATAATAATGTTTGTTTTTAATTATTCCTCATGTGCAACAGTATGCATGTCCTTGTATTTTTTTCTTGTACGTTATAAATAAATAAATAGATCGGTTCAAGCGTTTAGAAGTTATGGTGAAATAAAGTAACGAAAAATATACATAGATGATTCCAAGTCACATAACATTCCCAGTCGTGTAAAAACGTCTCATAATCCACTTTTGAAACTTAATAATT
This sequence comes from Micropterix aruncella, assembly GCA_944548615.1. Taxonomy (NCBI): domain Eukaryota; kingdom Metazoa; phylum Arthropoda; class Insecta; order Lepidoptera; family Micropterigidae; genus Micropterix; species Micropterix aruncella. The sequence continues at coordinate 12,893,870 of OX155975.1, read as the reverse complement.
TCGAACGTGTTATCCCCCGAAGAGAAGAGACAATTCGTCAACATATTTATATGTTTTTCGCTATAATAATGTTTGTTTTTAATTATTCCTCATGTGCAACAGTATGCATGTCCTTGTATTTTTTTCTTGTACGTTATAAATAAATAAATAAATAAATAAATAGATCGGTTCAAGCGTTTAGAAGTTATGGTGAAATAAAGTAACGAAAAATATACATAGATGATTCCAAAACACATAACATTCCCAGTCGTGTAAAAACGTCTCTTAATCCACTTTTGAAACTTAATAATTTCGAACGTGTTATCCCCCGAAGAGAAGAGACAATTCGTCAACAGAATTATTATCCACATTAATATTAGTTTAAGGCATCGGGAAGATACCACAATGTCCTGAAATTAATATTTCTCTCTATTGTTGTTCTGAACTTAATGAACTGTTCTTGAATGAGTTCAGCGGGTAGAATTCGTTTGAATTTGAGCAAATAATGAGTCGTCCCGTTAAGTATTCCGTGCCTTCGCCGGCCATTCTTCAGCGTATTGTTCCCCCGTATAAACAATGGGGCGATTGTACTGAAACAGACGCTTTCGCAAAACGTACAATTGAACAAACGAAACGAAATGTGGGCAGCAGACTATTTTTTACGTAAATTAGGCCTATTAATAGTAAGATTTTGTGTTTTAATAATCTAAACTCTATACTAATATTATAAAGAGGTAAGTTTGGGAGGTTGTAGGAAATAATCTCTGGATCTACTGAACCGATTTTGAAAATTATTTTACCAATAGCAAGCCACGTTATTTGTGAGTGTCATAGGCTATATATTAATCCGAAAAATGTAGAGACTTTTTCAAAAAAGTCAGCGACAGCAACAAATCAAAGACCATGAAAATCGGTCCAGCCGTTCTCGAGTTATAAGTGTTCGAATAAACCCGACTTTGTTTTATATATATATAGATAACCTACACACACTCACATCTGTGATTATAATAATTACCTCCATGTATACAAAATTAAATTAGGATTTTAATGTCTATTACGTAATATTTTGTATTTGTAGGTACTAATACTACTACTGTTATATAATGATTATGTTGTTTGTTTTGTAATTGGCTATAACAAATTAGTAACCAGTTGGATTTTAGATTTTGAAACCAATAGATTAAACAATATATATATATATTTCATAAAATTACATTTAATATTGTTGTCATATTATGGGCCCTTGGGAGTATATTGGGAGTTAATGGGTCCTTGCTGAGTTGGCCTCGAAGACCCATTCTGTTCAGCGTTGGTCACACTCACGGGTCAACACCTATCCGACGGCCTCCACGCATGAAGTGCGAGCCTGGGTAGGACTCTGGCCTTATGGTCAGTTTCCCCTAGGAATCAACCTTCTGGTTCTCCTGAACGGTCTGCGCACCGTGCGGCGTAATCCAATCGACTGTGCACTCTGACTAACAACTTGGGTTGTCGACTACAGCGGGCGAGCCCGTCACCTCAGGAAGTTTTAACGATTAGTCGTTCTATTTCCCTGGAGTGAGCGTAGAGTCGGGGGAGTCTGGAAGCAGTACTCTTTCCTATAGAGCGGGGTTGGTTGCGGACCTTACGGCGACTGCTCTTGAAATGACCATCGGCCATCCGATCCTGGGTGAACAGCCGGGAAAGGACGCTGTGGTCCGCGATAGATTCGGTAACCACCGTTTCACCGCTTCGTACGGGAGAGGACCGCGCAAGCGACCTCGAACTCGTAACCAATCGAAAGACCGGAGTAATCTGCTCACAATTAAAAGTAGGGGCGTGAGTGTCGGCCCGCCGGGTAACATTCCCGGCTATCTCGCGGTTAAGGCGTTGGCCTCTTACGGGCTTGTGGCGTAGCTAGACGGTGGACTGTTTCGTCCTCAAGTCCTTTACGTTCACTCCACTGAGATAGAACGACTAATCGTTAAAATTTCCTGAGGTGACGGGCTCGCCCGCTGTACTCGACAACCCAAGTTGTTGTCATATAATTCCTTATACAATTAGATAGGGTCGGTCAAACTCACAGGTCAACACCCATCCGGCGGCCTCCACGCAGAAGTGCGAGCCAGGGTAGCACGCTGGCCTGCGGGCCAGTCTCCCCTAGGAGTCAATCTTCGGGCGTCCTGGACGGTTTGCGTACCGTGCGGCGTGCAGCCAATCGATTGTGCATTCCGACTAACAGCCGGGGGGAATTGAAACATTAATGTGTCCTATAGAGCGGTGCTAGTTGTTAACCTTACGGCAGCTGCTCTTAAAACGACCATTCGGCCGCCCGATTCCGGGTGAAGAGGATTCCGTGGTACGTGATAGATTCGGTAGACACTGTATTACCGCCACGTAAGGAAGAGGACCGAGCAAGCGACCTCAATCCTGTAACCAGTCATAAGGCAGAAGGTATTTTGAAGGTTAATTCCAGACGGAGATATCCTTTCGTAGTTAGGGGACGAGGCTTCCCGCTGGTGACCTTTCACGGTGCCTCGCCGTAAGGCGTTGGCCTCTGACGGGCAGGTGGCGTAAATATACATACAGTGGATTGTTTTTTTGTTTGTTTGTTGATTTGTTAACGGCGAAATTAAATGTGGCGAAAACTTTAAGTCTGTTTTAATATTGAAATGCGACTAGTGCGCCCCCTGGTGGGACGATTTCAACCACAACCGTTTCAACTCTTGCCATTACCAAGCGATGCCTGCATACCAAAATTCAGCTCAATCGGATTAAGCATTTGGGCGCTATGGTAAAGGAATACATACATACACAGACACACAGACAGACCTCCATCTGTAAATGGTCTTAATCGTCTTCGAAGAGATCAATATATATTTATCCGTCTTTATCTCGAAAAAATATATATCGGATTCACAATACTTTCCCTCCTCGTTGTTGGTAAGCCGGGGAAGTGAAACTAACACTCTTCTCTTCAAAATAAATATTTCATATTGATAATGGAATCACCTGGATAGCTGATGAAGTGACGTCGAAATTGAACAACAATTGAAAGTTTTCGCACCGAGATAACCTACTTAGTACTCACCCATAATCCAGCTTTACACACGCCAAACTAGTTGCAACTAGGGTTGTCGACTACAGCGGGCGAGCCCGTCACCTCAGAAAGTTTTAACGATTAGTCGGTCTATCTCCCTGGGGTGAACGCAGAAGACGTGGATAAAACAGTCCACTGTCTAGCTCCGCCACAAACCCGAGGCCAACGCCTTAACCGCGAGATAGCCAGGAGTGTTACCCAGCGGGCGTACACTCACTCCCTTAATTCCAATTGTGACCAGATTGCTCCGGTCTCTCGCTTGGTTACGAGTTCGAGGTCGCTTGCGCGCTCCTCTCCCTTACGAAGCGGTGAAACGGTGTATACCGAATCTATCGCGGACCACAGCGTCTATTCCCCACTGTTCACCCAGGATCGGGTAGCCGATGGTCGTTTTAAGAGCAGTCGCCGTAAGGTCCGCAACCACCCCCACTCTATAGGAAACAGTACTGCTTAAAGACTCCCCCGACTGTTAGTCAGAGTGCGCAATCGATTGGCTTATGCCGCACGGTGCGCAGACCGTCCAGGAGCGCCAGAAGGTTGATTCCCAGGGGAAACTAACCAAAGGCCAGAGTCCTACCCAGGCTCGCACTTCATGCGTGGAGGCCGTCGGATTGGTGTTGACCCGTGAGTGTGACCAACCCTGAACAGAATGGGTCTTCGTGGCCAACTCAGCAAGGGCCCATTAACACCTGTCAAACTAGTTGCAAAAATACAAGCGCTCGTACTGAGACCTCATATTCTAGATTTAGAGTATAATTTAATTATTAATAATAACAATAGATAGGTTATGCGCTGTCGACTACAACAGGCGAATCCGTCACTCCAGGCTGGTTTAATGGTATTCGATCGTTCTTTTAACCGTGGGATGAGCGTAGAAGACTTAGACAATGACAATCCACTATCTAGCTCTGTATTCAGTATTTAGTATTCAGTATTCTCTGTCAACTAGCCCGCGAGAGACTAACCCTTACCGCCCGGCACCGGGTAGGTAATTCAGCGGGCAAACCAAGCGCCCACGATATCAGTTATAGCCAGATTTCTTCGGCCTTCCGACTGGTTTCAGGTTCAAGGTCGCTGGCGCGGTCCTCTTCCTTACGTAGCGGTGATACGGTTTCTACCGCATCTAACACGGACCTCGGCGTCCTTTGGCCGGTCTATTCAACCGGTTTCGGGTAGCCGAATTATCGCTTCAAGAGCTTTAAAAGAAACAAATCCGTTTCCAGGCTCCCCCGACTATCTACATATGGTAGAGTAAACACATTGTTAATATTTAGACTATTTAAATATTTTAAAAAAGCTAATAGAAGAGATATGGCTTATCATTAATAATAATAATAATAATAATAATAAAACTTTTTATTCTTAATAACCCTTCAAGCCCCGCGACTTCGATATCGAAGTCAACTTAACGCTTCCAGGAAAAGTGATTTGATTGGGTTTTTCGTGTCATTCCGTAAGCAGTTGTATTTTAAAAGGCGAGCTTATTGCCTGCAGGCAATATTTTAGAGCTATCCTATACTATTGTAAGAACATTATTTGCGAGTAGACTACATAACTTAACCTATATAAAGAGTATGACAAATAAAATAAAGGAGGATATAAAGAAGTATATACTTTACTCTTTGTGGGCACAGATTTGCCACATCATAATGTTGACTAGAATGATTAATATGCTAAATGTTCGACCTTATATATCCGCAAATCTGGTATTTGTTGTGCTAGAAAGGGGATTGTTCGTGTGAATTAGTTTTTGCAACTGCGAAATACAAACTTGAAAGACGCTATTTGCATTGTAAGAGAAACACATTTGATAAAAGAATTTGTCAATTCTTTGAATGATCATTTGTCGTCATCATTCTTTGATTGATCATTTGTCATTTGTCATAAAGCAAATAGACACTTTTCCGGTGATATAACGTCAATTAAATCTTGGAAATAAAAATGTCTACTGAGTTTAGTGATGCATTGTTCATCATCATATTGTGTCATTACAGTCTACAGCCACATCTCGAATGCTTATGTACGTTTCCTGAGATTTTTGATTACTTCTTTACAGAAGCACAATTAATTGTTTTAAATCCCTAGTTGTTACCTTCTAGTTGTCATACAAAAACGTCCTTTATCCCTAGGCATTTCAACCTTTAGCATCGGTAATCTCAACTGTGAGTCCATGGCGCGTGTAAAGCCGGGTTAAATAAGAATCGTCATCACGCCGAACGAGCGCAGTATATCAAGCCGGTTCTTTGTTGTTGTTTTACAAAAGGGCCAGTGGGATATAAGTATAACTCACGGAAGACAGTGCCTAAATATAAGGGAAGGACCGACCGGGGAGGGAGTTAGGAGTTCTGCCTTTCAGACCCCCCCCCCTCTCCCCCTACCGTCTGAAGAATTATTACAGCGACAGAAGAAAATGGAAGAAACGGGGGGAAAATGCCGAAAGATAATAATGCAATTACTTATATTTGACACCTCGCCAAAAGGGGTTCATTTGCGGAATATTTATACAGAGAATTATCTGAAAGGGTTATTTATTATTATTACTTCTTACGTCACACGCCAATAATTGATTTGCTCAAAACAAAACAGACCACGTGACTTTGATCAAACATTAGAAAAATCAATAAAAACATCTCAATGTAAAAATAATATATTATCAAATAGAAGACTATCGCGGCTGTTTGACATTATATATAGGAAAGAAACGAATTTACCGCGTGCAAGCTCACACCATCATCCCTAGCATCTTCGTTGAGTGCAAACGTCGCTCATGAATCGAGCACGCGATCTATGCGACGCTGAGCATTTTCCGCAGGAGATGGAACGTTCCGCAGGAGATGGAACATGATATCCTTAGGAGAAATGGATACGGAAAATATCACGAGACACGCACACGATCTAATACAGACGAAACTCAGAAACCGAGCAGATCAAGAGCATTCTTATCATACGTCAAGGGCGTGACAGATCGAATAAGTAAGATGCTAAATAGATTCGATATAAAAACGATCTTCAAGCCGACCCAAAATATAGCTCGATTTTTGAGGCCTGTAAAGGATCTGCGAACCCCGGGTGTGTATAAAGTCGAATGCAGTTGCGGCTTAGCCTACGTTGGACAAACGAAACGGCCCATAGCCACGCGACTGACAGAACACATCAAAGCTGTTAAAAACGTTCAGCGAGAAAAATCGGCGATCTGCGAAATATATGGGATAGAGGAAGTAACCACTTGATGCAGTTTCAAAATCCCATTTTGCTATTCAAGGAACAATTCTACTTTCCTCGCATGATCCGGGAAGCCACTGAAATAAGAAGAACCCCGAACTTCAATAGAGACGACGGTTACAAACTCTCTTTTACGTGGAACCCTCTTCTTTAAATGTTCCCGCCGCCGAACGCCGAATGCTGAACGCAAGGACGTAAGACAGGGTACAGTGAGTGTTGTGTGCAAGACGGATTTTCGAAATTCGCGCGCTCCAAGCCGGGCCCCCCACCACCGTTATAACCTACGCAGTGGCGGCAGCGTTAAGCGGCCTACCCGCAAAACAAAGGATTGACAGCTCTTTCAGTCTACCTTGAACAACGGCGGCTGCAACGTCACCGAAACGTCGGGTGCTACAAATTTCACGCGGTAAATTCGTTTCCATCCTATGTATAATGCCTTTTTATTTGAATGCCTTTCAGCATACACTTCCAGACCCCAGTAACCTAGCTCGTTGGAGCTTTGCCGAGGATAGTTCTTGTCCCCTCTAGCAATACCCCTTGCACAGCTAGACAAATTCTAGCTGGCTGCAAGGTGGCCTGCAGGGAAGTAACACAGGATATAGTGAGTTTTGTGTGCACGGCGGATTTTCAAACCTCGCGGGTGTCAAACAACCGCGATAGTCTTCGATTTCATATATATCCAAGAACTTCCCCAAAATTAAGGATTGCAATTTTTACTATAGAATGTCGAAAATAATACTAATAATGTCAGTGGCATTAACATTTACTCTTTCGTGTATATTAACAAATTAATGACCTTTATATAGACTGAAACGTTATGGTATATTTCACTATAAATAACAGTAGGGACTAATGATTTTTTCAGTTAATTTAATGACATTAGTGATTGTAAATTAAGCGTTTGTGAACAGGCAATTTATATTAACAATAAAAGTGATTCTTGCAGAAAATATTCTGTATTTGTTACCAAATACATATACTTTACAATTATTGAAACATATTAGTAAATTTTGCTATTAGTGTAGTATTGGTAACGAAATATATTCAATAAATTCCACTAAATCAATAATTGCAAACTGTTACTTTCGAGAACGCGTAGTTATTAGTAACAATGACCATTACATTAACAAGTATTTTTTCGTATTTAATACCAAATTAATGTCTGACAATTGTAGTGTAGGAAATATTGGTAACGAAATATATTCAATAAATTCCACTAAATCAATAATTGCAAACTGTTACTTTCGAGAACGCGTAGTTATTAGTAACAATGACCATTACATTAACAAGTATTTTTTCGTATATAATACCTAATTAATGTCTGACAATTGTAGTGTAGGAAATATGTAAATGATATAATAATAATAACCGTGACATTAACAAGTACTATTTCGTATTATTAACGAAATCAATAATCATTGTTTTAACCGAGGATTTTCGATTAATTTTATTATTAATAATATTAGGACCAACAAACATATTCAGTAATTTCTTTTAAAATTTAGACTGTGATTTCAACATCCGATAACACTTAAATTATGTGAATAATAACAGTTATATTTACATAATTTCTTTCGTATTTATTACCAAATACATAATTTGTGTATTTCAGGGAACGTAATGGTTAATATTACTATGAATAATGGTACTGACGACGAAAATGTATGAGTACGTTCTACCGAATTATGGACTGAAAATTTACTTACACGAATGCTTTAATTATACTAATAATATCATTTCATTTTAACAAATATTGTTTCTCATTTTATAACAAATCAATGACGTTATGCTAACTGAAAGTTTATAGTTGATTTTACTAATAATATACGTAGGATAAATTGAAATTTTTAATATTTTTTAAGAAATGAGTCCCTGTTAAATTTACTTGAGTAAATATGTAAATTTTACTAATAACGACAGTAAGGCTTACCAGTATTGTCAGTAGTTGTTGCTAAATTGAAATATATTTTATTAAATAACAAATGTTGTTTAACTTTACTATACTTTACGATTCATTGTACTTGTTGGAATAAGTAAATTACATAAATAATTAAAAAAAATAAAATCTACCATTACTTATAAGTAATTTTAACACTTGCTTTTGTAAATAACTTAACAATATCTTTTTGGTAATTTTAACATTCTTGTTTTGTAGCGACTTTTGTATATTTTACAAGATCATACGTTAACATTACAAAACTTATTTTAACAACGGCTGTTTCGTAAAATTAACCACATCATTTTTTTCCGTGTAGATCAAGGACGGTACACTTACCGCCATGACAAAGTTCTCGCTGTTATTCGCGAGGTAATTGGTCTCTCAGTGGCTCGTGCCAACATGGGTTTGACAGTATTCTCCAAACCCCCAATACAGTTTGTGCGGGATGGCTCTAAAGGCAAAAAACATTTAACTACAAAACCTTTCTCAATAATTGAGAAAGCTACAGATTAGATTCTGGAGGTTGATTCGGTCTCTAAGCAGTATAAATTCCCTGAAAGTCTCGGATGCACAGCCCTCCGTCCAGATATAACTCTTTTGTCTCTATCTCGGAAGGTTATTGTAGAATTAACTGTTCCATGTGAATCAAATATCCCAAAAGACCACGAGTACAAATTAAATAAATACCATGATCTTGCAAATGCCGTAACCCGGAAAGGCTTCACTGTTCACCTTCACGCGGTGGAAGTTGGCGCTCGTGGCCTGCCAGCTAAATCTCTATTTCACCTCTTTAAAGATCTTGGCCTCTCCAGAAAAATAATCATCTCTTTCTTAGAAAAAATATCTAAAACTGCGATTTGCGCATCTCAAATTCTATGGCTTCGAAGGGGGAATGAATGGGTGGTAAAGTGAACGCTCGCATGTGGCAAGACAGCTGTCCTAAACCTACCACAGCCGGTTCGTAAGTCCGGAATCCACTGCTCATCCCCCAGAAGTGTAAAAAAAAAATAGTATTATGATGGGCCCGACTCCGGTCGGTGAATTCCATGGCAGCTCCGTTTGTATTTACTATTATCGTCATGAAATATTCAATATTTTAAATTTTTGTCATCCTTTATACATATTATTATGATTTTGTTCAGTATTGCCTATTAAAAATATATTTTGGAAAAGGTACCTACTTTTTTGTTGAAAAAAAAATATATGGTCTGTTTTTGTCTTGACAATTTTAAATGAAACTAATTGCTTATATCTTTATTATTATTTTTTAAAAATGTTACATTTATTTCCTGAATTACACTTAAACTAGGTACTCTCCTTCAGCTTTATTTCCTTTGCCCTTGTCAGTTTCAGACGTGGCATGTTCCTGATTTTCTTCATACTTAATAAAATCGCTTTATTTTGTTTCATTTTCGTTCATGTATTGATACGGTTTTTTACGTCATTCAGTTTTTCCTGTTTTATAATAATACTGAATGGTTATTTTGTACCCTGTAAATTATTGTTCTTCACCTGAAAGTATCATGTTTTGACATTAACTCTAGGCTTGATATGATATTATATGTGATATGATAGGATATGATATGCTTATAATATGGTATGATATGATATGATATGATATGATATGATATGATATGATATGCTAGGATATGATATGATATGATATGATATGACATGGGGCTTGATATGATATGATATGATGATATTTGACATTAACTCATGGCTAGATAATAAACAAAATGTCTTCAAAACATTGAACATTCTGAGATTTTTTGTTTCGAGTCAAATTTTAAAACAATATTTTAAAAAAAACGTAAGAAGTTGGTTTGTTTTATGCATTGGGTTGATTAATAACCTAAAATCGAACAACTTTGCATTCGTGAAGGGGCAAACACATTATCGGACGCGTCCGTCAGCCGCGGCTTATAGGCGCGATCTGTGTAATGAATTTCTATTGAGCCGTGCACATTATCGAACGTCGGTCGCGAACGCCTTTGCAGGCTTACGGACGCGTCCGATAATGTGTTTGCCCCTTGAATATTAAAAACATATGTATTTGTAAAATTGTGTAATATTACATATCATTTTCTTAAACATATATATTAGAATGTAGTGTTTATTCATATATTTGTATATATTATTACTTATTTTCCACATAAATTTATTGAATATAATGTAAAGTTGACTTTATTTTAGTTCTTAAATGCATACATATTTTTTTTCTACTTTAAATTTTACTTTAATTTGTGTAAAAAACACATTTGTTAGAATTAGAAATATTTGAAAATTGATCACCTTCGTCAGTTCGCGAGTTAGAAACATTCAGTTGGTTTAACACAGCACAGCCAGAGACAGACCTACAGACCTTCTAGGTCTAGTTGGTTGTGCGATTTCGCCTCATTCAGATATGCTAGCTTATTTATATGTTTTTCGCTATAATAATGTTTGTTTTTAATTATTCCTCATGTGCAACAGTATGCATGTCCTTGTATTTTTTTCTTGTACGTTATAAATAAATAAATAGATCGGTTCAAGCGTTTAGAAGTTATGGTGAAATAAAGTAACGAAAAATATACATAGATGATTCCAAGTCACATAACATTCCCAGTCGTGTAAAAACGTCTCATAATCCACTTTTGAAACTTAATAATTTCGAACGTGTTATCCCCCGAAGAGAAGAGACAATTCGTCAACATATTTATATGTTTTTCGCTATAATAATGTTTGTTTTTAATTATTCCTCATGTGCAACAGTATGCATGTCCTTGTATTTTTTTCTTGTACGTTATAAATAAATAAATAAATAAATAAATAGATCGGTTCAAGCGTTTAGAAGTTATGGTGAAATAAAGTAACGAAAAATATACATAGATGATTCCAAAACACATAACATTCCCAGTCGTGTAAAAACGTCTCTTAATCCACTTTTGAAACTTAATAATTTCGAACGTGTTATCCCCCGAAGAGAAGAGACAATTCGTCAACAGAATTATTATCCACATTAATATTAGTTTAAGGCATCGGGAAGATACCACAATGTCCTGAAATTAATATTTCTCTCTATTGTTGTTCTGGACTTAATGAACTGTTCTTGAATGAGTTCAGCGGGTAGAATTCGTTTGAATTTGAGCAAATAATGAGTCGTCCCGTTAAGTATTCCGTGCCTTCGCCGGCCATTCTTCAGCGTATTGTTCCCCCGTATAAACAATGGGGCGATTGTACTGAAACAGACGCTTTCGCAAAACGTACAATTGAACAAACGAAACGAAATGTGGGCAGCAGACTATTTTTTACGTAAATTAGGCCTATTAATAGTAAGATTTTGTGTTTTAATAATCTAAACTCTATACTAATATTATAAAGAGGTAAGTTTGGGAGGTTGTAGGAAATAATCTCTGGATCTACTGAACCGATTTTGAAAATTATTTTACCAATAGCAAGCCACGTTATTTGTGAGTGTCATAGGCTATATATTAATCCGAAAAATGTAGAGACTTTTTCAAAAAAGTCAGCGACAGCAACAAATCAAAGACCATGAAAATCGGTCCAGCCGTTCTCGAGTTATAAGTGTTCGAATAAACCCGACTTTGTTTTATATATATATAGATAACCTACACACACTCACATCTGTGATTATAATAATTACCTCCATGTATACAAAATTAAATTAGGATTTTAATGTCTATTACGTAATATTTTGTATTTGTAGGTACTAATACTACTACTGTTATATAATGATTATGTTGTTTGTTTTGTAATTGGCTATAACAAATTAGTAACCAGTTGGATTTTAGATTTTGAAACCAATAGATTAAACAATATATATATATATTTCATAAAATTACATTTAATATTGTTGTCATATTATGGGCCCTTGGGAGTATATTGGGAGTTAATGGGTCCTTGCTGAGTTGGCCTCGAAGACCCATTCTGTTCAGCGTTGGTCACACTCACGGGTCAACACCTATCCGACGGCCTCCACGCATGAAGTGCGAGCCTGGGTAGGACTCTGGCCTTATGGTCAGTTTCCCCTAGGAATCAACCTTCTGGTTCTCCTGAACGGTCTGCGCACCGTGCGGCGTAATCCAATCGACTGTGCACTCTGACTAACAACTTGGGTTGTCGACTACAGCGGGCGAGCCCGTCACCTCAGGAAGTTTTAACGATTAGTCGTTCTATTTCCCTGGAGTGAGCGTAGAGTCGGGGGAGTCTGGAAGCAGTACTCTTTCCTATAGAGCGGGGTTGGTTGCGGACCTTACGGCGACTGCTCTTGAAATGACCATCGGCCATCCGATCCTGGGTGAACAGCCGGGAAAGGACGCTGTGGTCCGCGATAGATTCGGTAACCACCGTTTCACCGCTTCGTACGGGAGAGGACCGCGCAAGCGACCTCGAACTCGTAACCAATCGAAAGACCGGAGTAATCTGCTCACAATTAAAAGTAGGGGCGTGAGTGTCGGCCCGCCGGGTAACATTCCCGGCTATCTCGCGGTTAAGGCGTTGGCCTCTTACGGGCTTGTGGCGTAGCTAGACGGTGGACTGTTTCGTCCTCAAGTCCTTTACGTTCACTCCACTGAGATAGAACGACTAATCGTTAAAATTTCCTGAGGTGACGGGCTCGCCCGCTGTACTCGACAACCCAAGTTGTTGTCATATAATTCCTTATACAATTAGATAGGGTCGGTCAAACTCACAGGTCAACACCCATCCGGCGGCCTCCACGCAGAAGTGCGAGCCAGGGTAGCACGCTGGCCTGCGGGCCAGTCTCCCCTAGGAGTCAATCTTCGGGCGTCCTGGACGGTTTGCGTACCGTGCGGCGTGCAGCCAATCGATTGTGCATTCCGACTAACAGCCGGGGGGAATTGAAACATTAATGTGTCCTATAGAGCGGTGCTAGTTGTTAACCTTACGGCAGCTGCTCTTAAAACGACCATTCGGCCGCCCGATTCCGGGTGAAGAGGATTCCGTGGTACGTGATAGATTCGGTAGACACTGTATTACCGCCACGTAAGGAAGAGGACCGAGCAAGCGACCTCAATCCTGTAACCAGTCATAAGGCAGAAGGTATTTTGAAGGTTAATTCCAGACGGAGATATCCTTTCGTAGTTAGGGGACGAGGCTTCCCGCTGGTGACCTTTCACGGTGCCTCGCCGTAAGGCGTTGGCCTCTGACGGGCAGGTGGCGTAAATATACATACAGTGGATTGTTTTTTATCTCAAGTCTTCTGCGCTCACCTCACAGAAGTCAGAACGCCGCCAGTAAAGACGCTTCTATACGCCGATGACAAAAGCTTCTTTTTTGAAAATAAAAACACCCAGGTCTTGGAAAAGCTGATAAACGAGCAGCTTCTTGCGGCTAACACTTGGTTTGAAAAAAATCTACTTTTCATAAACCCATCAAAAACGGTAGCGATGGAATTTTCAACTACTAAAAAGAGTGACAAAAATATTACGATTAAAATGGAATCAGAAAATATAAATATTGTCCGAAATACTAAATTCTTAGGGATCACTTTAGATGAAAATTTAAACTGGAATCAACATATCGATAATTTGTGTGCAACTTTGTCATCGGCAGTCTATGTTATAAGAAAGGTGAAATTTCCGGCTGGCGAACGTGCAGCGATCAGTGTGTATCACTCCTGCTTCCATTCAAAGATGTCATATGCGATACTACTATGGGGTAATGCAACCGACACACATCGCGTTTTTGTGCTACAAAAGGAAGCCGTTAGGACAATTTTTGGTGTAAGTAGAGAAACACATTGCGCCCCTTTTTTTATTAAAGCTGGTATCCTAACCATGTCGTCCATGTACATACATATATCAGTGCCTTTTATACGCCAAAGAGAATCTTTTCAATAGCGAGCTTCACTCCACTCGGAACAGCCATAATACGCGACATAAAACAATGTGTTATTGCCTAAGTACGCTTGACTAAATATATAAAAAAAACATTTTTATATATTAGTTTTAAATTGTTCAATGCTTTGCCATCATCAACGAAAAGACTTGAAATGGCAGCATATAAAATCTGCTTGAAAAATCAGTTAGTCAAACATGCCCTTTACAAACTGGACGACTTTTATGATATTGCGTCCACAATTGCTTGATTATAAATAACCATATTATGACTATACTTTCGAACTAAGTTTTAGATTTTATTGACATTGTTTTTAATTACGCATGTTTCAGAATTTTTCTTTTTATGGTATTGATTATTATTTGTTTGATTATTGATTATTTTGTAAATTTGACCATTATTAAGTAATCACCTCTGATTACAATTATTTTTTTTTCTTTTTTTCTTTTTAATCAAAGCGGTTTTATCATCCGGTAAATTATGATTGTAAAATTTGACATGTTCCTCAGTATTGTGAAATGCTTTTATGGAATGAATAAATGATGATGATGATGATGATGATAATCAAATATCGTTAAAACTTCCTGAGGTGACGGGCTCGCCCGTTGTAGTTGACAGGTCTAGTTGCTGTCATATAAAATTGATGTCTTCATTGAAACAGGCGCTGCGTAATTAATAAAGCCGCAGTATAATTGTGTTTAAATAATTATTATATATTGTCTTGAATAAATGACATTACATTACATACATTTTCGTCGTGTCCAATTGACGGCTAAAGACCGCTCTTGGACGTGTCAAAATAATTGGGTTAGGTAATATGTTTCGTTACTACTCTTTACTGAACATACATAGGTAGTCAAGAATTAGCTACTAGATTGTCAAACTATAAATATAAATAATCGAAATAGAAGCTTAATATTTGAAGTAGGTAGTTAGTAATTCGAAAAAATACGTAGTAAAATTATTCATCCTAATATTCAAAGTGTCAGTAAAATGTTAAATAATCAAATTAAATCTACGTTTGCATTTTAAACTAAAAGTACAGATAAAATACCATATAAAATAATCAGACATGTATTTTATGTGGGCACAATATTTGAATAATCATGGCCCTCAAATTCGGCCAGATTATAGAAAGGGTGGCCTATCAGCATCTCCTTGGTTTTTTTTTTAAATTTTATGTTTTCCAGCTGTTTAAATTTGGTAGGGAGTAGATTATAGAATTTAATGCTAATATACAAGTAGCTTTTCTGTACTTTTGCCAGTCGTATTCGGGGTACGCATAAAAGGGAGCTACCGCGGGTATGATGCGAGTGAATTACGTCTGCTTTAATTGCAGTTTCTGCGAGGTGCTGTCTAGCATACATTAGACACTGGTATATGAACGCCGAATACATAGTCATTACCCTTGCTTTGCTGAAATATTCTTTTGCATGAGGTCCTAGTCGTTACCTGATACATGCTGCGCATTAAAAACGAATAGATTTATTTGTGTCCATAGGGAGAAATCTTTTGAAATATTATCATTATTCACTTTCAAAAATATATTTTTTCTTTTTGGGGTTGGCAAATAAACTTAATTATAAACGCAGCTTTTTGAATAGCCGTTATTAACGGGGCTAAAGGCTTGTTCTGTATAATCTTCAACGAATCTCAGCCCGTTATTTCAGAGCCGATGACATAGGTAGGCTCAGGTTACATTAAATACTAACATCGCGCTCAGAAAATAGCTCTCTTGTAACCTTACACTAGATTTACGATTAGAAAAAGTAATAGCAACAGGTTTACCGTAGAGACAGTATTTTTTCATTATCTAGATAGAAGTAACTTTCGGAGTAGTATCGAGAAAAATAATTAAATGCAGTGATTATTATTCTGGGAAGGTTTCTGGTAACAATCGCGCGTCACTCGTGGCGCTTCGTATAGTCTCGTGCCGACTGCTGCAGCCGCAGCAAGGTTTCCGACGGTGCTCTAAATATTTT
Source organism: Micropterix aruncella (assembly GCA_944548615.1). Taxonomy (NCBI): domain Eukaryota; kingdom Metazoa; phylum Arthropoda; class Insecta; order Lepidoptera; family Micropterigidae; genus Micropterix; species Micropterix aruncella. The sequence continues at coordinate 12,877,807 of OX155975.1, read as the reverse complement.
TTATTAAATAATTGTTGTTTATGTGTACCAGGTTGTTCAATAAGTTTTGTCGTTCGATAAGAAATACTCGACTTTATGGTTTGAAATACATTTTATTAAACAATATAATCTCCCTGAACTTAATTAGGTTTGTTGCAATAATCTTCTAATTTATGAATTCCATCCCTGAAGTAAGAATTTGAAAGCTCAAAAAATGCTTCCACGGCTGGGATTACCTTTTCTTATGATGAAAATCGTTTTCCGCTCATGAATTTTTAAAATGTGAGAAACGCCAGAAGTCAGCCAAGTCTGGCGAATAGGATGGATGTTGCAAAAGTTCGCACTTTAATTCACTGATTGTTGCGATGGTTTTTTGAGCTGTGTGAAAAGATGCGTTATCTTGATGAAAAACGATTTTTTTCGTTTATAAACCTCGTCTTTTCACACGAATTTTTATATCCAGCAAGTCCAAAAGGTTAAATTAATAATCTGCAATTATTGTTTTACCAGTTTAATAGCAATTCACACACTTCATTCTTTTAGCATTCCAGAAAAACTTATGCTAATACCTTCTTAGGCGATTTCTGGACCCAAACTCGCTTTGGAGCGGAAATACCTTGTTCACACTACTCCTTAGCCTTTTATTTTGATTCATGATCATGGTGGTAAACCCAAGTCTCATTTACAATGGTAAAACGACGCACATTTTCTTTAATCTCTACTAAAATGCTCCAAATATTGTCGAGAAAGTGGCATACTAGTGTGTTGCTGTTTCATTGTTAGCGAATGCGGCACTCACTTTTCAAACATCTTTCTGTAACCCAAAACCTCAGCCAAAATATTGCTCACATAGCTTAATAATTGCCTAGGGCTTCTACTAAATCTCGTTTGGTTGAGCGACGATCGTTCATAACCAAATCCTGTGTTTTTGCTATGTTTTCTGATGTTGATGCACTTATTAGACGTCCTTCACGTGAATCGACTTCAGCACTTGTATGACCACATTTAAATGCAGTAACCCAACTTTCAACTATTTGAATTGAGTCCTTATATTTTTTAAATATTCGTTCAAGATTTGTTTTTGGTTCTACAACTTCCAAAACTAAGAATTTTATTACTGTACAATATTGAAATTTTTCCATTGTCCAAAAATACTATGACACGTCAACTTTGAACAGCTGCAAATATATGAAGGAGTTAACAGAGTTACATGAAACTTTACACGTATTTATAAAACAGTAGTACTACTATAAAATCGAAGACTATCGCGGTGGTTTGACATTATAAATAGGACAGAAAACGAATTTACCGCGTGAAATTTGTAGGACCCGACGTTTCGGTGACGTTGCAGCCGCCGGAGTCTACCCTAGACAACGGCGGCTGCAACGTCACCGAAACGTCGGGTCCTACAAATTTCACGCGGTAAATTCGTTTTCTGTCCTATTTATAGTAGTACTACTTTTAGAAAAATAAAACGATGAACCTACTAGCGCTATTTCTTATTGAACGACAAAACTGATGGAACAACCTGGTATTTATTCACACGAAAATCTATATTTTTCTCGGAATTTAGTCAATCAAACCTTTGGTTTATTGCTAAATACAATGTATTCATCTTAATTTATAACTTTTAGACATTGGGACAATAATTTTTTTGACATTTGGGCATGTTTAAACTTCACTTTATTACACCCTGATTATTCATTAATGACATTATGATTCTAACAATACTACATACACACTTATAAATCGGTTCAATCTTTTAGAAAGTATGGTGAAATAAACAAACGAACAACAAACATACATACACACATTCACTGAAACAAGTCCCGGCAGTTATTTGGGTACACTCAAATCTTCAATTCTTATAGAGAAGTTTTCACTTATATGATAATTACACTTATATGAGTTTTCACTTATATGACTATATGATAATTACAAGAGTTTTTATTTTGCAATAGAAAAGTAGTATGAAATTGTATATTATTATTATTATTTTATTAAAGTTTTTTTTTTATATTTTGAAATAATTCGTTTATACGATCATACTTTGACGTAAAAATTAAAATAACAATGGCTACTCATATGCAGCGAAGGACTTCCCGGATTATATTGGGAAATGCTTCACCATTTTTCAGTGACAACATTTTAATGATGTTGACGATTGTAAAAATATAACCCAATCAAACATGTTGTCGTCTCACAGTAGATCGCTGTGACAGGGCGGTTCCAGAAATTGAGCGAGGTCGCCTGAAGGCGGGAAAAAATGTTCTTGGCGCCTGCAATAATTTCTCACGTTGGACGTTTTAGAAAATAAGGCGGCGAAGTCACGCGACCACCGCTCTTCGGCAGACGGGGGGAGGGGTCAAAACCGTGCGAATGCTGAGTCACGGAAGCACAGCTAAGTAATTAGCGAGGAGGGTAGGTGGGATTTATAATAACTGGAAGGGATCAAGATTGTCGAGGATTGGCGAGTCCGCATAGAAACAGCGTGCATTTGTTTATCACTTGTGGTTATGTTGACAAATAAGATTAACGGTAAAAAACATTTTTATAAACAAATACTATAAAAATAAGAAATAATAGGCTATCATAATTGAATGCGTATACAAAATTTTGTGTCTGTTCTGTTGACCGTTGAGGAGTTCTATCGTCTGCCAACCCCGGGTGCAGTAGTTCTGTCGTGGTAGTACTAAAAGCGGGCTATCATAATTAACGCTGTACAAAATTTTGTGTCTTTGTTGTTTACTGTTGAGAAGTCTCCTCGTTAGAAGCCAACCCTGGGTGCAGCAGCAGCCATGCTATGGAGTTTGCCATGCCAACTTAGAACGGGCTATCATAATTGAATGCGGGTACAACATTTCCTTTCTTTTGCTGTTGACCGTCTATCTGCAAGTCTGCGAGCCACTGTGCCCGAAGCAGCCATGTCATGGAGACATTTGAATCGGGCTATAATAATTGTATGCGCGTACAAAATTTTGTGTCTGTGCTGTTGACCGTTAAGGAGTCCCCTCGTTGAGAACTACACTGGTTGCAGCAGCCATTTCATAGATACACTTAGAATGGGCTATCACAATTGAATGCGTATACAAAATTTCGTGTCTGTGCTGTTGACCGTGAGGGAGTAACCTCTTCGGGAGCTAATCCTGGCTTAAAAATCAGGTCATGCTTACCAAAAAATTGCATTGATATCGGAACGGAAACAACATGTCAAAAGTTTATAAGATAAGAGGAAGTGATTCAAATTCAGCTTAAAATATTTCACCTTAATAGCATTTGAGACAGTCAAGAGTGGAAAATCACATCAGGCATGTGGTGGCCGAAATCGTTGATTCAGTGCTGGAGGTGTTCTTGGAAATTCGCGTAGACTCTCTCCAACATCGCTCTTTCAACTTGGGCGACTTCCACGCGAATTGCGTCCTTCAATTCGTCCAGAGTTCGGGGTTTGTTCTCGTATACTCTAGCCTTGAGGTGTCCCCATAAGAAAAAAACGCATATGGATAAATCTGGGGACCGAGGAGGCCAATGAACATCGCCAAACCTGGAAATAAGGCGACCAGGGAAGAGAGGGCGAGTAACGTCCGTTGATGCTCTGGCTGTGTGGACGGTCGCCCCATCCTGCTGGAACCACACACGTCAGATTGGAACACGTCGCCGTCGTAATTTAGGGAAAAAGAAGTTGGTGATCATTTCGACGCTCTGAGTTCACGGTAACAGCACGACTATTACCGTCTTCGAAGAAGTAAGGGCCAATGGTTTGGTGCGCTGTATACAAGAACAAGCCCCGAACTCTGGACGAATTGAAGGACCCAATTCGCGTGGAAGTCGCACAAGTTGAAAGAGCGATGTTGGAGAGAGTCTACGCGAATTTCCAAGAACACCTCCAGCACTGCATCAACGATTTCGGCCACCACATGCCTGATGTGATTTTCCACCCTTGACTGTCTCAAATGCTATTTCCTTGCGAACCTGATTCCATCAATAAATATGTTTTTGAGTAAAAATTAACTATTTTATGATTTTTTTAAAACCGTCCGTCCTCACTGCCGCACCCTGTACTAGTAATACTCTATTAATTAATTATTACGTATTTTAATGTGCAGATAGAATAATAGTTAACATTCTGTTTCCACGTATTATTTTTGTTATGTAATCAGCATTTTAAAAAAAACCGGATGTTTCACCCCGATTTTCCTGGCAAGTAGCTAAGGAATGTTTCATTTGAATATTCCACCCTTTCGACAGCGATTGTGTTTTCGTCCGAAACTTTATATATCCTGAAAAACTTGGGTATCCTCGAGTATGGATACTCTAGATAAGGAGGGATAGAAACCCACGGAAGACGAAGAATACCCTACCCCCCTCCCCCCTCCTATACAGACTCCACCCCTCCCACAGCAGACCCCACTTCCTACACTCCCCCCCTTCCCCTTATAGCGATTTAATATGATGTAGTATATTTGTAGTATTTCTTAGTATTTTCGTTTTATTAAAATAGCTACTTTCCAATAGGATTTAGTATTTTTATAAATATAACGGAATTGTTTTTTTTGCTTCGCTTGTATAAGTAATATTCCAAACAAATTTCAAATCTCTTAGTTCGATATTTGGAGATTGATTACTTACTAGCGCGACCCCTGGTGGACCTATTACGACCCACAATAATTTTAACACTTTTCATGACAATAGGATGCCTGTATGTCGAATTTTACCTCGACCTAATGAAGCTATTGGGCGCTATCGTGGAGGAATACACACAGGTTTATAGACACACATAAGTGTTTTCACAATAAGTTTCTCTGCAGAGAAAGTAAAATGCTTTATGTGGCACTAATAATTTAATATCAATTACATTTACATTACATTTCGTTTCCTTAAATTACATTACATTACAATTGCATTACATGTAATGTAATGTAATATAATGTGTGGGAGTTAATGGGCCCTTGCTGAGTTGGCCATGAAGACCCATTCTGTTCAGGGTTGGTCACACTCACGGGTCAACACCTATCCGACGGCCTCCACGCATGAAGTGCGAGTCTGGGTAGGACTCTGGCCTTATGGTTTGTTCCCCTGGGAATCAACCTTCTGGCGCTCCTGGACTGTGCACTCTGACTAACAGTCGGGAGAGTCTGGAAGCAGTACTGTTTCCTATAGAGCGGGGGTGGTTGCGGACCTTACGGCGGCTGCTCTTGAAACGACCATCGTCCATCCGATCCTGGGTGAACAGCCGGGCAAAGGACGCTGTGGTTTCACCGCTTCATAAGGGAGAGGACCGCGCAAGCGACCTCGAACTCGTAACCAATCGAGAGACTGGAGTAATCTGGTCACAATTGGAAGTAAGGGTGTGAGTGTAAGCCCGCCGGGTAACACTTCTGCATATCTCGCGGTTAAGGCGTTGGCCTCTTACGGGTTTGTGGCGGAGCTAGACGGTGGGCTGTTTTTCCAAGTCTTCTGCGCTCACTCCAGGGAGATAGAACGACTAATCGTTAAAACTTCTTGAGGTGACGGGCTCGCCCACTGTAGTCGACAACCCTAGTTGTAATATAATGTAATTTCACAGACATACGACACCTTGCATTGCCTGTCTTGCCGTCTGCTCTGAGACACCAAACTAATAACGATTATTTAGCAATCTTTATAAACTTGATATTAAATGGTTTTTTATAAATAAGTGATTGACTATATAAAATCGCAGACTATCGCGGTTGTTTGATATTATAAATAGGATAGAAAACGAATTTACGGTGACGTTGCAGCCGCCGTTGTCTAGGGTAGACTGAAGAGCTGTCAGTCCGTTGTTTTGCGGGTAGGCCGCAAACCGCTGCCGCCACTGCGTAGGTCATAACGGTGGTGGGGGGACGGGCTCGGAGCGCGGGAATTTTGAAAATCTGTCTTGCACACAACACTCACTGTATCCTGTTTTACGTCTTTGCGTTGGCGTTCGGCGGCGGCAACATTTTAAGAAGAGGGTTCCACGTAGAAGAGAGTTTGTAGCCGTCGTCTCTATTGTCAACGGACTGACAGCTCTTCAGTCTACCCTAGACAACGGCGGCTGCAACGTCACCGAAACATCGGGTCCTACAAATTTCACGCGGTAAATTCGTTTTCTATCCTATTTATAATGATTGACTATAATTGATAAAAACAATATTGTTATCATTGATTGAATTATTTTTATCATTGGGTTTTTATCAATTATAGTTAATCACATCTGTATAAAAAACCATTCAATATCAAGTTTATATAAATTGCTAAATAATCGCTATTAGTTTGGTCGTCTCAGAGCAGACTGCGCAGAGGCTAGGCAAGGCGTCGTGTTTCTGGGAAATATATCCATTCATCCGGTAGCCCGTGGTGAGGCAGTATACGAGTATCTGTCGTGATCCATATTTGATAGCCGTCGGTGGGCACATATGCCGTCCACCAATCAATATGTTATGAGCAAACGGGCGGCTGGGAGTTGCCGGCGATTTCACTGCTCACAAATTTACCGTCCCGGCGCGGCGTCGCAGGATGCGGTTATCACCGGCGGAAAGCGAATAAAAAATAGATGGGCTCTCGGACGAACAAGCGCCTAACAAATTATCTGCAAAATACGTCGCAGCAACTAGACTGTACAGGATTTTAAAGTAGTTGCCAATATGCATCAATTAGCAACGACATTTTATCTCATTCGATAATTATAACAGTTCTCGCAAGGTCGGCAACTTAACCAGGTCGAAAGGGGAGCAATCTACACACGTTGAAATATAAAAAAGAACAAATAGAGTTGTCAACTACAACGGGCGAACCCGTCACCTCAGGAAGTTTTAACGATTGATCGTTCTATCTCCCGTGTAGTGAGCACAGAAGACTTGGACAAAACAGTTCACCGTCTAGCTCCGCCACATGCCCATAAGAGGCCAACGCCTTATCTGCGAGATAACCAGGTATGTTAACCAGCGGGCTTACACGCACGCTCTTACTTCCAATTGCGACCAGATTACTTCGGTCTCTCCACTGGTTACGAGTTCGAGGTCGCTTGCGCGATCCTTTCCCTTACGAAGCGGTGAAACGGTGTAAACCGAATCTATCGCGGACCACGGCATCCTTTGCCCGGCTGTTCACCCAGGATCGGATAGCCGAAGGTCGTTTCAAGAGCAGTCCCCCGAGTGTTAGTCAGAGTGGGAGCTAATGGGCCCTTGCTGAGTTGGCCACGAAGACCCATTCTGTTTCAGGGTCGGTCACACTCACGAGTCAACACCCATCCGATGGCCTCCACGCATGGGGTGCGAGCCCGGGTAGGACACTGGGTCAACCAGTCTCCCCTGGGAACAATCCTCTGGCGCTCCTGGACGGTCTGCGCACCGAGCGGCGCAAGCCAATCGATTGTGCTCTCCGACTAACAATCGGGGGAGTCTGGAAACTGTATTGTTTCCTATAGAGCGGGGGTAGTTGTCTACCTTACGGCGACTGCTCTTGAAATGACCATTGGCCATCCGATCCCGGTTCAGAGTCGGGCAAAGGACGCCTTGGTCCGCGACAGATTCGGTGCACTCCGTTTCACCGCTTCGTAAGGGAGAGGACCGCGCAAGCGACCTCGAACTCGGAACCAATCGAGAGACCGGAGAAATCTGGTCACAATTGGAAGTGAGGGCGCGAGTATCTCGAGCCCGCCGGGTTTATTCCTGGCTCACTCGCGGTAAGGCGTTGGACTCTCACGGGTTGTGACGTAGCTGGACGTAGAATGTACTGTCCAAAGTCTTCTACGTTCACTGCAGGGCGATAGAACGACTAATCGTTAAAACGTCCTGTAGTGACGGGCTCGCCCGTTGTAGTTGACACCCCAAGATGTTAGTCAGAGTGTACAATCGATTGGCTTAAGCCGCACGGTGCGCAGACCGTCCAGGAGCGCCAGAAGGTTGATCCTAGGGGAAACTAGCCCTAAGGCCAGAGTCCTGCCCGGGCTCGCACTTCCTGCGCGGAGGCCGCCGGACGGTTGTTGACCCGTGAGTGTGACCAACCCTGAACATAATCTCCATAAAAAATACAATAATAAAAAAATTAAAACACCAGTGTCGATATAGAAAGTGAACTGAAAGTGAAAGTGAAAAGTGAAAGTGAAAGTGAAAGTACTCGTATTAATAATCAATAAAACAATTTGTTCGCGCTGAAAAGCACGTTCATATATTTTTTGAAACAATAGTTGTTAAACCAATATTAAATTTACGGAAGCTAAGTTGCGGCTCCGTTATCGCTATACTATACACATGCAGTCCTTTTAGACGATTGCGCATTCTGTAAGTCAGTCGACGAGCCTTGTTCACGCAGCGTGATGTTTTCCTCCGAACAATCTTTCACTATCGGAAAACTCCATTATCGGCGAATGCTATATGATTGTTGGAGACTCGGTCCAACATACCCACAACAAAAAAGTAATATCTATAGAATCGAAATCGCAAACACGCTCGAATATACACGAGCCAGATGCAATTGATTTCCAACTAAATTCGGCATTTTATGCACAGTCAAACGATGACTAATGTCATTTCTTCTGATCGATACGAATTAACACACTTATTTCTCACCCCACTCATAACTATTGCATCACTGCATACCATATAAAACGCAGTACACTCGACACATAATTTATCATTCCCTTAGTGGGCAGTTACCGCGGCTACACATCATTCCCCTGTTGGGCAGTTATCGCGACTACACTTCATTATCAAGCAGTACCTGCATTATCCGCGATACCGATCGTCAAGCCTCGCTCCTCGACTACACACTTCGGACACACTACCACGACTTCACCTCGCGCCCACACTACCTACACACCGGCGGAATATCAATCAAGGCGCTACGAACTGGCAACCTACTACAGACCTTCTGAATTAATACCTACTTCAACTTCAACTACAACTACTTTCAATAACGGAGAAAACTTCCTGATAAGAACCACCCTTCGCTCATGAATAATTGGAGTCTAGTGAAGGGTGGCGACTCTTACATGCTATATTTTACTGATAAATATCGGTTTTCAATACGAAATTACGATATTTGTAAATCAAGTCGGAGAAAAATGAGCTAGTGAGTTACTTTATCGGCGAAACGGTTTGATATATGAATGTGAAAACAATACATGACCAAAACATCGGTCACAAAAAGATCTATAAAACGTCTGCAACAGCATAAATCTCTCTTGTATATTTAAGTTACAATTTTTAAGCTTTTATGTAAAATAAACAAGAAAAATAAGTAAGCAGGGTTTGTTGAAGATATTAGTAATAAAATAAGAAACCTTATCAAAATCAATTAGTCCATTATCAGCGGTTTTAAATAGAAATACAATTAGCCATTTAATGTACGTTTTAGGTGGTGTAGTTTTAGATATATCATGAATTTAGTAACGCGTGCAACGACTTCGAAATACCGAGCGCGCGGCGGCTGCTGCTGGCCCAGCAAGGTAAGCGTACAGCTAAAGGAACAAGACGCGCAGATCTACGAGATACGTAGCTTTCATCTGAGAAAGGACGTCTTTCACTATATATCTAAAGGCAGCGTCTAAAAAGGCAAATAAAAGCCACTCTGGCTTTTATTTGGGTGGCTTAAAAATAACTATAAATTATTTTTATTGTGAAATAACTATAAATTATTATAAATGTTTAAAATAACCGACCCGCTCGGTGGTTATTTTCAACAGAACCAAGCCTCTCTGTTAAAACAAATGAGTAGTCGGTTAAAAATACTCCACTAGCTCGGTTATTTTTAACAGCCGAGCCACTCTGTTAAAAACAAACGAGTGATCGGTTAAAAATAACCGAACCACCTAGGTGGTTGTTTTCAACAGATCCTCTCGGTTATTTATAAACATGCGACTCGGTTGTTTTTAACCGACTCACTCTGTTTAATTTAGCCGATCAGGTATGGTTGTTTTCAAAAGAAAAACTCGGTTAAAAACAAGATAGCTGTTTGGTTGGTAACTACCAACCTGCTCAATTACTTTCAACCGCGTCGGCCATTCCGTTGAAAATAAACGAGGAATTGGTTTAAATTACCCGAGCCGTTCTGTTGTTTTCAACAAAGCCGCTCAATTATTTTTAACCGAGCAGCTCAGCTACAAACAGCTAAGACGCGACCATAATATCTACAGAGTCGATTGTTAATTGTAACCGAGTTGACTCGGCTACAACAACCAATCGGTGTATTATTATTGGCCAACTCCATGTAACAGTTCCAACTTGGTACCTTTTAACAACGGTAGATTAGTTAATTTTAACCGTTGATTAGTTAATTTTAACCGTTGATTGGTTATTTTTAACCTTTTTATTTTTAACCGAGCTAATATCGCACTCGGTTAAGCGTTCATTTTCTCAGTGTACTTAAATTCCCTTTGGCTACGTAACGACCAAATTTGGTTCAGAAAACCGTTGACTACGTAACGACCAATATTAGCGGCTTGCTCCCGAAGCGCACAGAAATATTATTTTCTAATTCGAACGCATCCTAAAAACCATACCAAATATCTCATTATTACCATAGATACATAGACGGCCGCTAGAATAATTTCGCGGGTCATTTCGCAGAAAATTTCTGGTAAAATTCCGTTGTCAAACATAATCATTTATTTTTTTCGAGAAATCATCAACTTTGGTTTTTATTAGCTAATATCTAAATATTTTTGTATGTAAATAAGCTAAATGAAATATTATTTTTGATAGAGAATCTAATAAAGATCACGATAGGGGATACACTTTCTAAATAGGATTCCGTATTTTTCCGTAAGACGAGACAAGTTAGAAATGCCGAGTTTTTTTCACTTTTCGATTTTCTTATATTTATTCATAATTATCTAATTGTTTTACATAATGATATTTCGATATATAATATACGAAATATTAATTCGATCATTGCACAGTTATTTTTTTTACGATCGCTGTAGTAGTTCCATAATTATAGGACTTTTTGTCGAGCGCGGCGATATTGCAAGAAATTCCAATAAATTGCCGCGGTCTGCCATGAAATTATGCCGCTACTCGAAGGGTTAACAACTAAATTCGAAAATTTACGCGAAGCAAAGCCGTGTGCAACAACTAGTATCTATATATTTTCGCAGTGTACTCGATCAACCTTTAATTTGATACTAAACAATTTTTTTTAAAATTGGAAATGAGGAACCGGTTTTTACAGCTACAGATAAGGCTGTGTTAGTTTCGGACCTTACAATATGTTCGGCATTTTCCCATATCAGATCTATCGTTTATACTGTAGGGACTTCAGTACCTACATACAGTTGTGAGGGACCACCCCTCACTAGACTCCAATTGCTCGTGAGTGAGGGAGTGGTGTCATCAGGGTTTTTCTCCGTAGTAAAAGTCGTCTTATTGCAGTTGAAGTAGTTTATTGCAGAAGGTGTTCGATGCTTGCCAGTTGTAACGCTTCGAATGATAAGTCGCGGTGCGTGTAGTGTGTGAGTGAAGATGATGATCGCGGAGTAATTGAAGATTGATATCGCGGATAATGAAGAGACTGTTCAATGATGATGAAGAGCGCGTGTACTCGTGAAGGATGCGGTTGACTGCCGCTAGAGGATGATGATAATGATAACGAGTTATAGACGCGGTGTGTGCTCACTAGAGGATGATAAATAATCGATCGAATGTATGTGCTTTTATACGGTGCTAAATGATGCAATCTCGTAGGCGTGGGGGAAGTGAGTATGTCCGATTGAATCGATTAGGATAAATTATATTATCATCGTCTGTGTCTGCATTAACTGCCGAAATTATATGGAATTCAATGTCGGTTGGCGCGTGTAATATTTAGTGTGTTTGCGGTTATGGATTTTTAGAATGTAATTCTTTTGTTGACTTGATATGTTGGACGAAGTACCAACACAGTCAACAAAAGCATGACTAACCAATGAATTCTGTAGAAATCCATTAACCCTTACTATGTGAGCTAACCATTTTTGGTTAGACGCTTTCCGCGCTGTGCTAACTGTAATATTTATTCATTATTATCTTAATTGTTTTACGAGATAATGTTGTAACATTATAATATTTCAAATTTCAATGTGATCATTTTGCAGTTATTCTTTTTACGATCCGTATAGTACTTTAAAAGTTATGCGCAAAACTATCCCGGGCAGAAATTTTACCCCGCCATAGGAGGGGTTAACGCAAATACAATCGATTCTGCACGTGCACTGCTATTCAATTCCATCGAATTTCGGTAATTAACACAGTCACATGCGGTGAGTCATACTAATTTCTCCAAATCAACCGGATTAACACACTTATTTCATAACTCCTTTCAGGATTGCGTCATGTGTCAGGGTATATAAACAAGTACATTCGACCAATCAATTATCATTCCTCGAGTGATCATCACCTAGTGAGTGCTTCTGTAGCTACGACTCTTCAAGAGCCGGTCAATGCATTAGCCAGTGCTACCACCTCATCCTTCCTTCCTTATCGAGTTGAGTAAGCTGAGGTCTGTCACTCCTGCAGACCCGAGCAAGTATCGAGGAGACACAGAATCTCTGATACAAAAGGTAACCTTTCCTTCCTCGCCGCGCACCACGATAAATATTCGGGAACGTTATACTGGCAATATAGTACGATACGGCATAACATACAAATCAAGCTATATAAATTGTTAAACCAATATACCAATAATACATAAAACTTTCTGATAACATAAATTGCATCTTATTACGGACTAAAAGGACTTGTTGACACCCGGCTCTCACAACGAATATCTTGGAGTCAGTGAGAGTCGGCCTTCCGTCACAATACTAAACACTATGTATTTAACCTATTTTTTAATTATTTGACAATTAGAGGTTAGATACCAGTTGTTTGATAGTTTGTGTGCTGTATTTCACCCGGGATCACATAGCGAGTTTTACAATATATAATATATTCAAAATCGGTTCAAGCATTAAGAAGTTATGGTGAAGAAAATCCTGAAAATATTACATTACTTTTTGGGCAGTCGTATAAAGAAACATTTGAATAAAGAAGATTTTCACGGTTATTATTATTTATTAGTTTCAAATAGTATTCAAGGGCATTACAGATGAATCCAATTCGCCCTTGAATATTAAAGCTAAAGTGCAAGTCTAAAAATAAATGACTACATAACTAAATTAATGCTAACATTGAACAAGAAAAAAAACATAAAAATATAAAACTAAATAAAAGAGAGATTATGGTAAACATGAGATAGCAGGGAGTTGCCTTTTTAGCTGCCAAAGGGATGTACAAAAGATATCTATTTCTGTGGGTAAGGAATTAAGAAGAGCTATAACCCTTCCCACTGGCCTGTCTACAAAAATATTTGTACGGTGGTACGGCACATTAAACAATAGATGTAATCTCCTCGCTGTGTAATTTACCGGTACGTACAATTCAAACTTACATAGTATCTCTGGCAAATAAATAGTTCCTTGAATTAATTTATATGCAAATATAATTAGTGAAATATATCGACGCGTTTAAAGACTGTTGTATCCTATCATTCCTAGCACAAAATCGGACGGAAATAAGTATGGATAAATATTGTATTTTCTGTAATAAATATATCTTTAAAATTTTCTTTGAATACGCTCTAGCATCTGAATGTATTTGTTTTCACTTGTACACCAGATGACCCATAAATCACCAGATGTTTTGGCTTGCAGCAACATGGTTTTCTAGATAGTATCTAGCAGACGGCGGCAGAGGCTATACAAGGCGTTTTAAGTCTGGGCGATATATCCATTCATCCGGTAGCCCTATGCTGTGCGGTAGTATACCAGTATCTATTGTGATCCATATGGGCGCTATATCATATAGGGAGCTAATGGGCCTTGTTGGAGTTGGCCACGAAGACCCACTCGTTCATGGTCCGTCATACTCCAAGGGTCAACACCCATCCGGCGGCCTCCACGCAGAAGGGAGAGCCAGGGTATGACGCTGGCCTGCGGGCCAGTCTCCCCTAGGAGTCAACCTTCGGGCGCTCCTGGACGGTTTGCGCACCGTGCGGCGTCAGCCGATCGATTGTGCACTCCGACTAACAATCGGGGGTGTCCGGGAACAGTAATGTTTCTTATAGAGAAGATGACGTTGTTAACCTTATGGCAACCGCTCTTGAAATGACCATTCGGCCAGCCGAACCCTGGTGAATAAAAAGCTGGGCAACGGATGCCGTGGTTCTCGTTAGCTTTGGTACACTGTTTCACCGCTACGTAAGGGAGAGAACCGTGCAAGCGACCTCGAACCTGTAACCAGCCGGAAGACTGCAGTAATCTGGTTGCACTGCTAATAAGGGCACGAGTGTCGGCCCGCTGGTTGACTTACCTGGCTATCATATGAATACGATGCGACAATCACCTCTATACCGCAAAAGAGGGGATTCGCACTTTTAGATTTTTTTCTGCGGTTTAGACAATTGCCTAAAATACTGAAAAAGGTATAAAAAATAATAAAATAATATTTTTTATAATTATAATAATTATAACAATACTAATAATAATAATATTAATAAATTAAAATTAAAATAATTAAAAAATAAAATATTTTAGATCTTTCCTTGACACAACCGTGGCACTCTAGTGTGACTCCCGAAGTGAGCTCGCCTTAACACAGGGTTGCCTAGCAAGGCGGGCTCGGCTGCTCTTTGCTTAGCATAATAGAAAGATTATCATTTGCGTTTAATGTATGCGCTATGTAACCTGGGCTCAGACAGATGTATCATGTGTATATAACTTTCTTTTGCAGGATTTTCGGCGACATCGACCTTAAAGTACTATAACTACGAAACTACTACACCAATCATAAAAAGAACAACTGCACAATGATTGCATTGAAATTACGAATATAGAATATTGAAATATCATTTTGTAAAACAATTAGGTAATTATGAATAAATATGAGAACGTCAAAGAAGTGAAAAAAACGCGGAACCAGATCTTGTCGTATCATACTCAACGGATAATTGTTTCAGAACCAGATTTGGTCGTATCATACTCAAGGGGTTAAAAGCATACGACGGCATTGTCTAAATTGTCATTTCATTTTCTGTTGTGCTTATGAATTTGAATGTGTATGTATATGTAAATAAATAAATAAATAAAAAATAAATCTCGCGGTAAGGCGTTGGCTTCTTACGGGCTTGTGGCGGAACTCGACGATGGACTGTTTTGTCCTAAGTCTTCTGCGCTCATCTTACCGGAGACAGAACGATTAATATCGTTAAAATGTCCTGAGGTGACGGGTTAGCCCGTTGTAGTCGACAGCTCTAGTTAGTTGCCGTGATATTGACAGGCGTTGATATCCATATTTGATAGGCGTTGGTGGGCGCATCTGCCGTCCACTAATCAATATGTTATGAGTAAACGGGCGGCTCGATCGCCAGCAACTTCGCTGCTCACAAATTTACCGCCTCCAGCGGTTATAATCGGCAGAAGCGAATAAAAAATAGATGGGGATTCGGACCAACAAGCGCCTAACTAATTATCTGCTAATAACGTAGCTGTAACTAGAGTGGGAGCTAAGGGGCCCTCGCTGAGTTGGCCACGAAGACCCATTCTGTCCAGGGTTGGACACACCCATCCGTCGGCCTCCACGCATGACGTGCGAGCCTGGGTAGGGCTCTGGCCTTAGTGTCAGTTTCCCCTTGGAATCAACCTTCTGGCGCTCCTCGACGGTCTGCGCACCGTTCGGCCATAAGCCAATCGATTGTCCATTCTGACTAACAACTTGGGTTGTCGACTAAAACGCGCGAGCCCGTCACCTCAGGAAGTTTTAACGATTAGTCATTCTATCTCCCTGGAGTGAACGTAGAAGACTTGGGACAAAAACAGTCCACCATCTAGGTGTCTGGAAGCAGTACTGTTTCATAGGAAACATAGAGCGGGGGTTGCGGACCTTACGGTGACTGCTCTTGAAACGACCATCGGCTACCCGATCCTGGGTGAACAGCCGGGCAAAGGACGCTGTGGTCCGCGATAGATTCGGTATACACCGTTTCACCGCTTCGTAAGGGAGAGGACCGCGCAAGCGACCTCGAACTCGTAACCAATCGAGAGACTGGAGTAATCTGGTCGCAATTGGAAGTAAGGGCGTGAGTGTAATCCTACTGGGTAACACTCCTGGCTATCTCGCGGTTAAGGCGTTGGCCTCTTACGGGTTTGTGGCGGAGCTTGACGGTGGACTGTTCAGTCCAAGTCTTCTGCGCTCACTCCAGGGAGATAGAACGACTATTCGTTAAAACTTCCTGAGGTGACGGGCTCGCCCTTTATAGTTGACAACTCTAGCTGCAACTGGAGTATGCAGGATTTAAAACTAGTTCTTAATTCTGGCACTATTTGCCAATGAATCAAACGGCAATAACGTTTTTTTCATCCAATTATTATTATTATTCAATCAGTAAATTGTACTCCACTCATTATAAACTAACGTATTAGACCACTTAATGACTTCGATTGCGTTTCTTCGTGAACTAATGTAAGTTCGGAAATATGTAAGTTCATGTGAAGGAGACAAGGCAATACGCTAGAGCGTAATGTGAAATGAACGGTTGTCACTTTTTCGCATTAAAATTACCCACCAAAGTTGAAGGATCTAAATCTAACACCGAACGAAATGTGTTTAAATTTATTCAGACGAGTATACGTTTGACAGGTAGTTTTTATCGACGATGGTTCGTTTCATGTTCCGCTCTAACGTATTGCTCTATCTCGATCGCTTGACCTAATTTAAGTTTTAGTTCACAAAGAAACGCGATCGGGCCCAATATCGTACTACAAATAGGTAACCTGGATTTTGCTTCGAACGCAACGCCACTCATTTTATTATATTCAATATGGCACCTTTCGTGGTATAACAGTATAGCGGCGCGCTGTAGATGGCGCTCTAAACACTCCTAAAAGTTAACATTAATAATATAATACCAAACGATTTTTACAACGATAGCTCTTTGTATTTTAATAATATAATGGGCCTTTGCTGAGTTGGCCACGAAGACCCATTCTGTTCAGGATTGGTCACACTCACGGCCTCCAAGCATGACGTGCGAGCCTGGGTAGGACTCTGGCCTTAGGGCTAGTTTCCAGTAGGAATCAACGCTCCTGGATGGTCTGGACGCACCGTGCGGCGTAAGCCAACCGACTGTGCACTCTGACTAACAGTCGGGGGAATCTGGAAGCAGTACTGTTTCCTATATAGCGGGGGTGTTTGAGGTGACGGGCTCGACCGTTGTATTTGACAACTCTAATTATCTAGGGCAATTGCTATGCTTGTCATAGGGAACCCATATTCATACTATAAAAGAGAGCAGTGCGAATATTTACAATGGTGAAAAGGGAAGAGTCGTGTACAAATTTTTAAAAGGCTAAGAAACCTCACTTTAACCTCACACTATCTCCGACTGAGTTACCGACTGTTACCCACTGAGTTTTTTTAAAGAATAAAGATACGAATTATAAAAAAGTTTTTAGATAAACATACCAAAAATATGAGAAATCATTTTTTTATACCATCTACGAAAATAAACACAGCAAGGCAAGACACAAAATATTTCTGACTATATTACTTTATATGTATAGGTAAGCCTATACATGTCTCCTTTAGAGTGGGGGTAGTTGCTTCACCTTACGGTGACTTCTCTTGAAACGATTAATAGGCTACCCGATTCCGGGTAGCAGCCGGATAAAGGGCGCCGTGGTCCGTGATAGGTTCGACAAAGGCCATAACACCGCTTCGCGAGGAAGAGGACTGCGCAAGCGACCTCGAACTACTAACCATTCGGAAGACCGGAGTAATCTGGTTGCAACTGGTAGTAAGGGCGCGAGTGTCGGCCCGCTTGGTGACTAACCTAGCTATCTCGCGGTAAGGCGTGGATATCTTGCGGGCATGTAGCTGAACTTGACGGTGGACCGTTTCGTCCTAAGTCTTCTGCGCTCACCTGACGAAAGACAGAACGATACATTTCCTTTAAACTTCTTGAGGTGACAGGTTCGCCCGTTGTAGTTGACATCTCTAATTATCTAGGGCAATTGCTATGATTGTCATAGGGAACCCATATTTATACTTCAAAAGAGAGCAACGAATATGTTCAAAGGTGAAAAGGGAAGAGTCGCGTGTACCCATTTTTAAAAGGCTAAGAAGCCTCACTTAAACCTCACACTATCTTTAATAATAATAAAGATACGAATTATAAAAAAGTTTTCAGATACACATACCAAAAATATGAGAAATCATTTTTTTTACCATGTACGAAAATAAACACAGCAAGGCAAGACACAAAACATCCCTGACTATGTTACTTTAACAGGCTACCGGAAAGTTTAAAATAATTCAAGTAGAAAGATTATTCCAAAAAATTCAAAAAGAAATCTTATTAGAAAGAGTTTATTATTCGATCGACCAATTTGTAAATTTAAAGAGATTTTTTAGTTTTTGGCCATTTTAAGTAGCGTTTTTTTGGTTTTTCTGATTTTATGTTATATTGATTATTTTAATTTGTGGTTTTAGGAGTACATTTTAATAATGATTTTTAAGTATATGTATATAGATAGATATATGGTTTCGGATGTGGTATTATCCTTATAAATAGTATGAGAAGGCGCAATTGATTAACACTACACACGAGCGCCGAGCGTGAAGCGAATGACACAAATATCGCTGTTTGCGGGAGCTGATCTTGCGTGTGCGCGTGGTCGCGATCGGAGACACGAGAAGCGAGCGCTTCGCCCGAGTGATTGCACGCCTGCGCGCGCGGCGGCGGCGGAGATCAGTGATGACATGCTGATCGATAATCGCGGCGCGCATTTATCGATCAAATGGTTGTCGACCAAACCTGTATGGCATCTATATGCGAGTGTTATGTATTATAATATAAGTGTGTAGGGAGGTTGGCTACAGATATATAATATGTATACATCTATATAAATAAATATATAAATGTATGAAATGAGATTTAATTACGAAATTCTGCTTAACGATTATCGCTCAACGTTTTAGCGTGCTCCCCCATAATTGATGACGTCACCGACTCAAATCCAACGAACAGCGTCACAATTATTCAGTATTAAAATTTAGTGGGGGTTTAGATGTGAGAA
Source organism: Micropterix aruncella (assembly GCA_944548615.1). Classification (NCBI taxonomy): domain Eukaryota; kingdom Metazoa; phylum Arthropoda; class Insecta; order Lepidoptera; family Micropterigidae; genus Micropterix; species Micropterix aruncella. The sequence continues at coordinate 12,858,738 of OX155975.1, read as the reverse complement.
CATAATTCGATGTATGCATTGACGGCAGCAACGATACAACCGGATTAAAGGGCCGGCCTAAACGTTAACTAATTTCGAAGGCCCTGTCAGCCGTTTCCCACTCCGGTCGTAATTTACAAACGACAGGGGAGGGGAGAACGTGTGACGACAACGGATTCGTCACCAATACTACTGATTTACGTCAAACAGTAAAAGATTTCCATAACTCATAATATCAGATACTAAATAATTTACAACAATAAACAAATTATATGACCTTTACGATCACTGACAAAAAGGATTTCGCACACACAGGAATCAAGAGTCATATATGCAAATCATTTGAGAACACTCCTTTAACAAGCACACGCTGTAACTGCCAAATTATTAAACACAAATACCAGGTGAAATACCTAGGCATAACCTTTGACAATAACCTAAAGTGGGATCCTCACGTACTTATTACTGCGGGTAAAATCAGGAAGCTGATTTTTGCTTTTAAGGCCCTTAGAAATGTTCTACGGTTAAGAAGCCTCATTAAAGTCTACTACGCGCTAGCCCACAGCACGATTACATATGGAATATTAGGATGGGGGGGTTCTACAGATTCGGCGTTAGATCCGCTTGTTAAAGCGCAAAAAGCTCTCCTGAGGGTCATGTCCAGAAAGCCACATCGATATCCACCAAACGAACTACTAAAAGAGCTGAGACTTTTGGACGTTAGACAGATTTATGCAAAAGTAACCCTACTTTATTATCTCAACAATCCGCACACACACAACATCACTGACCATAAGATTCTAACTAGAGGTTGCGCGTCAGAAAAACATGTAAAAAAACCAAAACTAAATTTGCGCAAAGGCAATTTAGTTGTGTAGCTCCTAAACTCCACAATTACTTTCAGGATAAGTTAAAACAATGCAAAAGCTTACATATGAAAAAGGGAAAACTTACTTTGTGGCTGTTTGAGACCGGCAGGGAAAAGGTAGCTGAAATTATTACACATATCCTCGTTTAAAACGACGTTATCAATTTAATTTAATATTACAAATATATATTACTAATAAATACGTGTATGTAAATGCAAATGTATGTAAATAATAATAGTATGTAAATAATACAAGTAGGTAAATGTATATATTTATATATAAATGAGAATAATATATGTATAATGTTTAATATTATACAAACATGTAAAATATCACCATAGTTCTATAATTGCAGTATAAAATTACATGCGCATCTCAATTTAAAAGAAAAGAGTCTACCCTAGTACGGGCATTAACCTAGTTGGGTAGTTTTTAAGACATAATTTTTGTACTACTTTCTCTTAAATAAAGCATTATTATTATTATTAACCCCTCCTATCGCGGAGTAAAAATTTAGTGGTCACTTCTGCCCGGGACAGTTTTGCGCGTGAAGTCGATGGCCTTGAGAAAAACGACCATAACTTTTAAACTACTACACGGATCGTAAAAAGAATAACTGTAAAATGATCGCATTGAAATTTTAAATTTATAATATTATAACCTTGTCTCGTCAAACAATTAAGATAATAATGAATAAATATTTAAAAAGTTGGCATTTTACGCAGCGCGGAGCGCCCTAACCAATATTGGTTAGATACAATTTTAGCATTTGTAAGAGTCTAACCAAAAATGGTTAACTCAAATAGGAAGGGTTAATGTATAAAATGAGAGTTACGTGCTTCACGATTATCGCGCCATGGTTCAAGCGCGCTTTTATTATTGATGACGTCACAAACGCAAATCCAACGAACAGCTCAACAATTGTTATTATTTAGTATGACAATTTAGTGGAGATTTAGATGTGAGAAGCTAATTCGATGTATGCATTGACAGCGTCAACGATACAACCGGATTAAAGGGCCGGTCTAAATGTTAACTAATTCTGACGGCCCTGTCCGTCGTTTCCCACCCCGGTCGTAATTTACAAAGGACGTGGGAGGGGAGAATGAGTGACGACAACGGATTCATCTCCAAAGGGCCAGTTGTTTGATCCTTGGTAATATTCACAATTTACAATAGCAATTATTACTAGAGTATTTCAAAATACTACGGAAAACAGGCTAGCTCGGTTGTTTGAACGTCAAAACTACCATAGTAAAATCTTACAACAGTAATTTGAGTTGCCAGCATGATAAACGACATATTCCACAGAATCGCATTGTCCCGACAGAATTCTAGTCTTTTTTATTTTCGATGCTGGTAATGTCATTTCGTTTCATGGCAAGTCGAGCGCGCGTCGCCAACTGCAGCTGTCACGCCGATTTCTTGAGCGTGTGGGAAAGGCATTTTATTGCTATAAATATTAGATTCTTTAAGAAAAATTGAGAAAGAGATGTCAGAGCCCAAAACTACTAAAACCAGAGCTGCAAATTACACCAAATATACGCCATAATTGGCGCAGTACACGCAAATTATCTAATCTAATGAACAAATATTCAACAGTGACCGAGTATAGGATTTTGGCAAAGATGAGTTGACCATCCGTCTTAATATGGTGGAGAACTACTGCGACGTAATCCTTAATAAAAAAAACAGATTGTGTGAGCGTCGCACAGAAAGACGCTGCTTGGAAGAAGCTAACTGAAGAGTTTAATGCTAACTCTGACAAATCCTTCAGGACTGTCACGCAGATCCCAATCAATTTCTAAATAACTATTTACAACGGTTATAATCAAAATATAAATGACTATTTTGCCGCCGACCACTGACAGAAACCTAGGTATCAAGCAAACTGACACTACGCGCGCGCTGAATCAGCTGTTTCGGAGCCGCCATCTTGCGAAAGTTACTATTACCACTCGATAACGGCTGGTAAATTTGGAGGTAACTCGCGATCAAACAACGCTTTTTCGCAGAATTACTACCGATTTTAACTATTACCACATATTTTTACTATTACCACGGATCAAACAACTGGCCCTAAGTGAAATAGTTCAACGTCTCCATAAGTCATAATTTCAGGTTATTATATACGTTTACTATATGAAATTAAACACACATCAGTTAAGAGTGTCTTCAGGCACGTCTTATTTGCATACATAATAATTTTAAATTTTAAGTGGAAAATTGCAGTATCCTTCACCCTTCATTAGGGTATTTATAAACAAGGTAATATATTAAGAGGACGTGGCGGCCGTGGTGGCCAAAAGCTATATGAAGCATAATTTTGTGGCCTGGTTGTGAGAACACGAAAACTAATTTTAATACAATTATGCCGGATTTTAAAAACCCGGTCCTTAAGCTATCATTTCGCCGAAACAAAATTGGTAAATTATTTCCATATTAATTGTAAATTATCTTTATTCTGTTACTGTTTTCCAAAAAAATAAAAACGAGCAAGATTTGTCTTCAGTTTTTGAAAAACCTAGAGATTATTCTCGATATTAAAAAATACCATTTACACCAGCGTATGGTCTATTTGCATAGTTTTAAGACAGTTTTTGGAACTTCCATACAAAAAATATAAGAAAAAAATGTTTGTCATTACGTAATTTCCAGAAATGTTATGGCCAAATATTTTTTTTTCTATTTATTAAAGATACTTTTGAGTGATATAAGAAATAACACGGTGATTTTAAGTTATTTTATTATTGTAATGTAATTTTTACTTTATAAAAAACTGTTCATTTTATAATTTATTATATTATAATTTAAAAGCCAAATCGACTATATTAGACGACTCGCGAAGCCGAAAACGTCATTCGTAATTGGCCACTGCCAAAGTGAGACGTATTGCCTTGTCGCCGCGGTATACCTATACATTTTATTGTATATATCGAAAGCGCGCGGGCGCGTGGCATTTCAAAAATACCTAAATTTTTAAAACGACTGCGGTTACAGATTGTATATATAATTATTTTTATTACGGTTTTTTTTTTACAAAATATTTTGTAGTTTATGTTTTTATTAATCCATTTATATTCATGTATATTTCCAGAATGTACTATATCAGACATTTCATTTGACACTAAACACTATATATTTACGTTAATTTATTGACGTTTGGACATTTTATTATTGAAACAACTACTTACTTGATATTTAGACAGTTTAGGTACACTATGACAATCAAGATGATAAAAGAATTCAATCCATACTACTCACTTCTAAATCGATTCAAGCGCTTAAAAGCTGTGGTGGAATAAAAAACAGAAAACATACATAGATGAAACCTGAACACATTACAACCTTTTTTTGCTGGGCAGTCGTGTAAGAAAGAAAAAATATATGCCTTTAACTGATTTTACCAGAACGAGCGCTACTGTATTTTATGGATAAAAAAAAACGGTTGTGCCACCCCAAGACTTTTTCGGCAATTAGACAAGGACGTCATCTCATTCAGTTTTAAAATCAAATGGCAAACGCGCGTCGCCGTTGAACATTCGAGTTTCGAACGAGCAACACAACGCAACGAGGACTAATTTTAGAACGTGCGTAACGTGATATTAAAAAAACCCAGCATTTCTAACTTGTACTTGTCTTACGGAAAAATACGGAACCCTATTTAGAAATTGTAAATAGTTTTGTGATCTTTATTAGATTCTCTATCAAAGATAATATTTTGTTTTGCTTATTTACGTTAAAAATATTTAGATATTAGATCATAAACACCAATAAAAATTTGGATGATTTCTCGGAATAAAAAATGATGTTTGACAATGGAATTTTCCAGAAATGACGCGATAAATTATTCTAGCGGCCGTCTATGTATCTCTGGTAATAATGAGATTTTTAGTATGGATTTTAGGATGCGTTCGAATTAGAAAATAATATTATTGTGCGCTCCGGGAGCAAGCCGCCAATATTGGTCATTATGTAGTCAACGGTGTTCTAATGTACAACAAAATTTGGTCGTTACCTAGCCTAAGGGTATGTAAATTCCATGGTCTCCTTCATCAACGACATTAATACGATCTAACCCGTGCAAACGCGACAGGCTATTTAAAATATAATTTCAATTACAATTGACTATAAAATGGCGATGAAATTGAAATTCCTTCCATCGTCTCAAAAAGCATCCGGCGCCGTAGCCCTCTTGAGATCACTCAAGTTTTGAATTTAATTTCTTTCTTTCTTCACCCGGTACCGGTAGTCGATTGGTCGTTTCAAGAGCTGTTGCCGTAAGTTGACAACCACCCCCGCTCTAAAAAAAAAACGTTTTAAGACTCCCACGGTTATCAGTCGGAATGCACAACTTGGGTTGTCAAATACAGCGGGCGAGCCCGTCACCTCAGGAAGTTTTAACGATTAGTCGTTCTATCTCCCTGGAAGTGAACGTAGAAGTCTTGGGGACGAAACAGTCCACCGTCTAGCTACGCCACAAGCCCGTAAGAGGCCAACGCCTTAACCGCGAGATAGCCAAGAATGTTACCTGGCGGGCCGACACTCACGCCCTTACTTCCAATTGTGACCAGATTACTCCGGTCTCTCGATTGGTTACGAGTTCGAGGTCGCTTGCGCGGTCCTCTCTCTTACGAAGCGGGGAAACGGTGTTTACCGAATCTATCGCGGACCACAGCGTCCTTTGCCCGGCTCTTCACCCAGGATCGGATGGCCGGTGGTCATTTCAAGAGTAGTCGCCGTAAGGTCCGCAACCACCCCCGCTCTATACGAAATAGTACTGCTTCCAGACTCCCCCGACTGTTAGTCAGAGTGCACAGTCGATTTGCTTACGCCACACGGTGCGCAGACGATACAGGAGCACCAGAAGTTTGATTCCTAGGGGAAACTGACCATAAGGCCAGAGTCCTACCCAGGCTCGCGTGTAGGCCGTCGGATAGGTGTTGACCCGTGAGTATGACCGACCCTTAACAGAATGGGTCTTCGTGGCCAACTCAGCAAGGGCCCATTGACCCAGTCGGAATGCACAGTCGAATGGCTAATGCCGCACACAAACCACCCAGAAGCGATTCCTATAGGGGAACTGACCCGCAGGCACAGAGTACTAACAGGACTCGCACTTCTGCGTGGAGGCTACCGGATGGGTGCTGACCTGTGAGTTGGTACGACCATAACACATGAGTCATAATGGCTTAACTGCACTGGCCCATTAGAACCCAGATGCCATTACCGGATGGTAGTTGACCACTATCAGTGCAGCTGCCTAAAGCGCCTTCAGGGCCGACACTGTAATTAATGTGGGCGAATGTGCGCTCAACCCAACTTTCACATCCCGAAGCCGTTTTAAGTCGAAAAGAGAAACATCGCTATATCACAGTATACCAATCAGAAGCTTTACTCTCGAGCTACAAGGCATTGCGGGAATAGGGTGCGAGGAATGTGTGCAGAAAGGTACGTCCCAAAGAACGCCCTGAGTTATCATTACGCGCAGCTAAAGGCCGGTGACTTCTCGAATGTTTGGATATCTGCGTGGAGTGAGTAGCGAGACATCTGGCGGCGATATCTGAACCCTTGCAACTCGTGACGTATTCGCTTCAATTTCAATTTTGTTCTAAGAGAAGCTACTGTCTGGTATACTGTGGCTAGCCTTCAGCAACCTATCGAAAGCCGACATCATATCTCTCGCAGACCCTTTAGATATTATTATGTTGATATAACCGCACGCAAGGCAGCAAACAAGTTGCGTGCCACAAATCGGTTAGATTTATTCATAAAGCATGCATTTGATACGTCAACGTCCCATCGCATAAAATAGACAGTGAAAACGCGGCCTAATATATGTTCCTAACAATGCCTCACTAACCACATATATCGACAACTCAACCCATTAATCTTATTGTATAATCCACCACATCGTATATTGGATGCAATGGAATAGTGGCAGGATTTGTACGGATTATACATACCTATGCGACTATAATAATAATAAGAATAATAATAATAATAATAATAAAAATATATAATTATTCGTAAGAAAAGGCGAGCTTATTTCATATACATAGCGTGGCTACGAAGGTGCGAATCCTTGGATATGTTTTCAAAGAACTGAGAAATATTCTGGATTCCAAAACACTAAAAACTGTTTATTATGCTTTATGTGAATCGCTTATTACTTACGGCATAATTAGATGGGGTGGATGTGGTAAAACCCTGCTAGAGCCATTGCAAGTTGCGCAGAAATTTATATTAAAAATTATTTTACGTAGACCATATCGCCATCCCACTAATGAACTTTATAAAGAAGCTAATGTCCTTGATTGTATGCAACTTTTTCTAAAAACTTCCCTCTTAAGGCTATTTTTGAACAATAACTCAAATCTAGGAATAATTCAGAACCGAAGACCAACGAGACAAGTTATACAAAATAGCCTTATAATACCCAGAATGAAAACATCATTTGGTCAAAGACATTACTCTTTCATTGCGCCGAGATTTTACAATCTGATCAAGATGGAAATAAAAATGAATTTGACATTTAGGGAATTCAAAAATAAATTAAAGAAATGGTTATCGAATCATGACAGACTAAACATACATCAAATGTTAGAAATAATAGTTTAATAAAACTTAGGTTAAACACAAATTTTTAAACATGTATGTTGAATATATTTTAACATTGAACTAACTACCAAAAATTATTTGACTTTGTTGTTATATATTATTTTGACAATGAATTGTACTTTTTTTGACTAGATATTTTTATATTAAATCCTTTATTACTTAACATATATTAAATATTAATGACTGTTTCTTTCTTTTCTCACATATAATTTTATTTATATTATTTAATCGAATTTTATATTATTTAATCGAATTTTATATTATATAATTATTATAATATCTGTTGGAGCTCCAGTCCAACATACCCACAACAAAAAAGTAATTTCTACAGAATCGAAACCGCAAACTCGCTCAAATCTACACGAGCTAGCTGCAGTTGATTTCCAACTAAATTCGGCATTTTACGCACAGTCAGGTGATGACTAATGTCATTTCTTCTGATCGATACGAAATTAACCCACATTTCTCACCCCACTCACAACTATTGCGTCACTGCTTACAATATAAAACGCAGTACATTTCGATCGATCGATATCATTCCCTTGGTGGACAGTTACCGCGGCTACACAACATTCCCCTGTTGGGCAGTTATCGCGACTACACTTCGTTATCAAGCAGTACCTGCATTATCCGCGATAACGATCGTCAAGCCTAGCTCCTCGACTACACACTTCGGACACACTACCACGGCTTAACCTCGCACCCACACTACCTACACAACGGCGAAATATCAATCAAGGCGTTACGAACTGGCAACCTACTACAGACCTTTTGAATATACACTTCAACTTCAACATCCTCGACTTTCAATCACGGAGAAAACTTCTTGATGAGAACCACCCTTCGCTCACAATCAATTGGAGTCTAGTGAAGGGTGGCCACTCTCACATATCTTTTAATATTTATTATTATTATTATTATTATTAAATTTTTTTTTTGAAGACCACAGTTTAGGGCAATTTAGTGTTTTTAGCTTTTTACTAAAACTTGTACATCTGTAAGCAATCAAGCTCAAGCAAACTTGATTGTAATATTAGAGTCCTGTCCACCCTAGAACGGGCTAGTCCCAGTTGGGTGACAGAATCAAATAAGCAAAAGGTTTAGGTTTTGCCATTCGGTTCCATTTTTGTAATCAAATCAATGTTTTATAGTAATTATTTCTTAAATAAATAAAAAATTGTCTGAAGGCAATATTTTAGAGCTAACCTATACTATTGTATAAACAGCTTGCTGTCACCGTGCTAAAACTTTCAAGATCCTTTACTGCACTTTTGTCAGAAGCATCTTGGAATATGCATCTCAGGTATGGAACCCTTGTTATGATAAATATATAAGTAGAATCGAGCGCATTCAAATGAAGTTCGTGAAATATCTCTGCTTCCGTCTGAAAATCCCATACAGCTCATCTGACTATTTCAATTTATGCAAGAAATTTCATATCCTCCCCTTGATTAAGCGGCGTGAAACCGCGGACTTAACCTTTTCGCTAAAAATCATCTCCAATAATATTAACTGTCCCGACTTACTAAATAAAATTAATCTCCGTGTTCCTTCCAAACTCAATAGATTTAACCCTGCTCTTCATGTTCCTCATGCTGGTACCAACTATAGGCAAAATGCATTTCTGTGGCGAACAAGTGACAATTTCAATATTTGATTAAACGCTTCGACTTTGATCTATTTTGTACGAGTATTAACTCAGCTAGGCAGCGGCTGAACAGTGAATTCTTTAGCATTAATTGTTGAATAATTTTTGATGTATTTTTAATCGATAGCTTTAATTGAAAGGTCACATACGTTTCTACAACGTTACTTAAACGTGAAAACCTTTAATTGGCTCTCTGTTTTGCTACTCCCTCTTTTTGTTAAATTATAATTAGCTATTGAAGAGTAGATGTTACCATTGATTTTATAGTGTAATAAAATCAATAATGCTACGTAGCTTAATCTATATAAAGAGTATGATAAATATAAAACAAATAAAACAAATGTTAACGAAAAAAAAACGAATCCATTCCATTGTGAAACTTAGAATGGCTTATCATAATTGTATGTATATACAAAATTTCGTGACTTTTGACCACTGTTAACCTTTCAGGAGTACCCTGGTAGGAAGCCAACCCTGGGTTTAGTAGCCAAGTCATGGTGAAACTTAGAACAGGCTATCATAACTGAATGCGTATACAAAATTCGGTGTCTGTGCTGTCGACCGTTAAGGAGTCCCCTCGCCGGGAGCCAACCCTGGGTGAAGAAAAGGTCACGATTACCATAAAAAATGCATTGTCACGTAACTTTTCAATTTCATATGAAGAAAAAAAATCGCGTTCACAATACAATTAGAGCTGTTAACTACAACGGGCGAACCCGTCACCTCAGGAAGTTTTAACGACATTTGATCGTTTTGTCTCCCGTGAGGTGAGCGCAGAAGCCTTAGGACAAAACGGTCCACCGTCAATCTCTGACACATGCCCGTAAGAGGACAACGCCTTATCCGCGAGATAACTAGGTATTTTATCCAGCGGGTCGACACTCATGACCTTACTTCCAAATGTGACCAGATTACTCCGGTCTCTCGACTGGTTACGAGTTCGAGGTCGCTTCCGCGGTCCTCTCCCTTACGTAGCGGTGAAACGGTGTCAACCGAATCTATCGCGGACCACGGTATACTTTGCCCGGCTGTTCACCCGGAGTGTCGTTTCAAAAGCAGTCGCCGTAAGGTGAACAACTACCCCCGCTCTATAGGAAACAGTACTGTTTCCAGACTCCCCCGACTGTTAGACAGAATGCGCAATCGATTGGCTGACGCCGCACGGTGCGCAGACCGTCCAGAAGCGCCAGAAGATTGACTCCTGGAGGAAACTAGCCCTAAGGCCAGAGTCCTACCCGGGCTCGCGCTTCATACGTGGAGGCCGCCGGATGAGTGTTGACCCGTGAGTGTGATCGATCCTGAACAAATGGGTCTTCGTGGCCAACTCAGCAAGGGCCCATTAGCTCCCAATCACAAATTAGCTCCCACAATACATATGGAAAAGTAAAATGTTAGTACTAAAAATTGCGTCTTCCAGCCCCTGTCTCCCCTACCTTGCGGCGCGCCGGCGATTTGTGACGCCTAGTATGTAAGGCAGCGTCGCGTGTCTCGGCCGGCGTCGTAATTCCTTCCCCTCCGCCTTACCTTCCGCTTAAAGGAAGGAAACCAGAGGCGAAGGGGGCGCTGGAAGTGCGCCTCTAATGGGGTCCTTACTTAATTTAAGGCGCAAATGGGCGAAGCGGCATAAGAAATTCATTGGACTCGCCCCGGTTGGGTCCTCAGACATACGGTAATTGACTATTCCAACGGAAATATACATGTCAAGTATTTGAATCAATTTGAAAGGCGGTTTATTATTTTTTTTAATTGGCGATTGTTACTTTATTACCGGATTTATAAATGGATTTTGAGCGCGATGTCGCTTCAGAACAGATGTTTGCATTTGAAATCGCAGCCTGTAGCATTTCGAGGTATATTAAAATCCCATGCGTACAGATATTGGCATGCGAACTCACACCATCATCTCTACCATCTAAGTTCAGTGCAAAGGTCGTTTGTAAATCGAGCACGCGATTACAATACAATACAATACAATACAATACAATACAATACAATACAATACAATACAATCAAATACTCCAGTAGATAAGCATTCCTACACTTGGATGCGTCACAAAATTAAATGCTAAAAATTAAATTATTAAAAACTTAACTATCGTGATAGTTTTCATAGCTGTTCGTGATAGTTTTCATTACCTACATACAAATAATCAAAATATACTAATGTGATTTAAGAGTCAGGGAGAATAATATATTAAAATAGAAATGCAAATTCTATATATATATATATATATATATATATATATATATATATATATATATATATATATATATATATATATATATATATATATATATATATATATATATATATATATATATATATATATATATATATATATATATATATATATATATATATATATATATATATATATATATATATATATATATATATATATATATATATATATATATATATATATATATATATATATATATATATATATATATATATATATATATATATATATATATATATATATATATATATATATATATATATATATATATATATATATATATATATATATATATATATATATATATATATATATATATATATATATATATATATATATATATATATATATATATATATATATATATATATATATATATATATTGTCGCGAGGGTTTCTGCCGTAGAATGAAACTCGCGATCGATATTCAAATTGCAGTATGTTGTTTAATTCCAAAGTCGTGTACAAAGTGAATTGAATTACGCTTAAATCCTATCGCCTATATATACTAGTCGCCGGGCGGCGATCGCCCCATCTCCCTCTTGTCTCCGCTGTCTCCTTCACTCGGGCCGACCGCCCGATATACACACCGGCGGGGGGCACCGTACTTCAGTCGTCCGCCGTTGGCCCCCGCTAGCTGACGTCCCGTGGGCGGCGCTTGAGCTGCAATTGTGTCGTGTTTCGCACATTAGATTTTCGCACGTTTACCGCTTTTGGACGCCACCGGCGATCCCTCCCCCGACCTACTTTGCATTAAGTAGCCACCGGAAGTAAGGCTCCCGTCCGGAAAGTCGCTGGAAGCGGTCGTGTGAGCGCGCTAGTTTTTCGTGTTTTGAGTTCGTACTGCGTCGCGGCGCCCTCAGTTGAAACCTTCCCCTTCACCGCCAGTCTCCGGACTGCCGTGGCACAAGATGAAAAGCTCTCTGCTGAGAAGTCGCTGCGATGTGGTTTTCGTTGTTTGTGGTGACGTTTTGCGTGCGAAACACGGCGGTTAGATTCGCGACGGTTTGTACTTTCTCTCTCATTTATCTCGATGTTTGCCTTTAGCTTCTCGTTGACGGCTTGATTGTGATGATTAAAATAAACGCCTCGTTGGAGGCACTTAAGACGTGTGTTGATTATTGGGCGTTCGGGGTAGGTAATCCCAGTGATGGCATTGCACATCGCCATCTCCTTAATTCCGGTGTCGCCATTGCACCTCGGTGACACCACCTTCCTGCCGCTTTCGGGTGGAGTCTTCTTCCGGTCCTTTCCTTTTATGACATTTTGAGTAGGTGGGTTTTGTGTGTATTGTTGCTCCGCGACATGACTTTCCCCGTTTTGAAGACGAAACGTCAACGTATTTACTTGCCGTGTGTGCCGTATAACTCTGCCGTACCTCGATACAGTTGTGTAATTGTCATTTTGTTGCGTTGTTGGCTGAGAGGTTTCGTCTTCCCTAGACATGTAGCACGGCTTCAGCCTATCCAGAGAGACAGTGACTATTCTCCTGTTCTGTTCTATGTCGAACGTTTTTTCTCGTTTCTTCACCACTCTAAAGGGTCCTTTGTATGGCGCTTGTAGTGGCCGCCGTACAGTGTCGTCTCTTATGAAGACGTGGGTTGCTTCCTTCAAATCCGGGTGCACGAATATCCTCGCTGTGTTTTCCCGCTCCCTCTTCGGTCTTTGCTGCTCGAATGTTTCCCTTAATTGCTGGAGGACTTCTGGTACTGTCGTTTTTTTCCCATTTTCAAAAAATTCGCCTGGCAATCTTATGTTTGTTCCGTACAACATTTCTGCTGGACTGGCGTTGATATCCTCCTTTAAGGCTGCTCTTAGGCCCATCATGACGGTTGAAATGTCGTTTGCACATTCTTTGGTGTTCATTCTTGCCATTAATGCCGCTTTTAAAGACCGATGCCACCTTTCCACTAGTCCGTTTGCCTGTGGGTGAAATGGTGTGGTGTGAATCTTTTTTGCACCCAGTAGTTGTGCTAGTTTCGTAAAGAGCTCCGATTCGAACTGTCTTCCTTGATCGGTCGTGATTCTTGCAGGAACACCGAATCTCGCTATCCATCCCTCGAAAAATTTTTTTGCGATTGTCTCGGCTTGTATGTCTCGTATAGGTATCGCTTCCGGCCATTTTGTACCTCTATCCAACATCGTTAATAGGTACCTATATCCGTTGGATATTTCGAGCGGGCCCACGATATCGATATGCACATGCTCTAATCTGTCGGCTTCCATGATTTTTCCTATGGGCGTACGCGTATGTATGTGCACCTTCGCTCGTTAACACGGGATGCATGTTTTAGCGTAATCTGCGCTGTCTTTGTTCATGCGCGGCCAGAAGAATTTGTCAGCTGTCATTTTTCTTGTTGTTCGAATTCCCGGGTGACTAGGGTTGTGGATTATTTTTATCGCTGTTTGCCGTAGCGCCGCTGTTATGTATGGTCTTGGCCTGGTTGCCGTAGTTTCACACCAGATTTCTGTTTCTTTGTTGTTTTGTTTGAGTAATTTGAATTTGAATTTTTCATTCTGTTGTAATGCTTTCAGTTCCTCGTCCGTTTCTTGCTGTCTCGCCAGTTCGTCGTAGTCGAAAGTCTCAGGGCATCCTACTTCTTCGATCCTGGATAAGGCGTCTGCTACAACGTTCTTCCTTCCCGGGAGATATTCGATTGCCGTTGCGAATTGTGCGATGTATGATGAGTGACGAATGCGTATCGGCGTTTCTGTTGGCGTATCATTTAATTTTTTTAAAGCGTGAATGAGCGGTTTGTGGTCTGTATATACTACCAGCTCTCTCCCCTCTACCATCTTCCGGAAGTGTCGTACTGCCAGGTATATCGCCAGTAGCTCTTTGTCGTACGCCGCATATTGTTGTTGCGCGTGTGACAAGGCTTTTGAAAAAAATCCTAATGGCACCCATTTTTCTCCTTGCTTCTGTTGCAGTGCTGCGCCCGCGCATGTATTTGACGCATCCGTCATTAGTGCCAACGGTGCATGTGCGATTGGATGCGCCAGTAGAACCGCTTCCTCTATGCTCTGTCTGCATTGGTTAAAGGCTTCGTTGCTCTCCTCTGTCCATTGTATTTCTGTGTGATCGTTCTTTTTTGTCCCTTTCAGGAATACGTTTAGTTTGGCTTGTCGATGTGCTGCTTCTGGAATGCTGTGCCTGTAGAAATTGACCATGCCCAGGAAGCGTCGTAGTTCCTGGACATCCTTTGGTTTCGGAAAATTTTTTATTGCCTCCACCTTGTCGGCTTTTGGTCGTATTCCTGTTGAGTTGACTGTATATCCTAGGAAGTCCAGCTCTGGCTGTGCGATCTGACATTTCTGTAGGTTTATGGTGATGCCTTGTTTGTCCAGCCTCGCCAGTATCTCTGTGATGTGTTCTTTATGGGTCGTTTCGTCCTCTGACGCTCACGTCGGGGTCACCAGTGTCGCG
>OX155975.1:12678951-12841451 GCA_944548615.1 Micropterix aruncella | reverse complement strand
ATAGGCGATTAGTGTTTCTTAACCCGCTGAGCACGTAACATCCATTTGGGGACATGAATGGCGGCCGCCGAAATTCTGAAACGTCCACTACTGGATATAGCGCTCGGCTCTTACGAAAATGTCGTTTAAATTTCGAAATGCGATTGTATATTCTATCGAATGATGCCATAATATAGCCAAATATGCAACACTATGAAATTGCTCGATTGCCGCATGCGATGTTAGAAATATGAATCACTACATCCTTACAAAATCGATGACCTCATTTCTGACGACAGTCCCAGATCGCCCATGGCGGCGGCGCGCGCGATGTTCGCCGAAGTGATTGTGTTGTGAAGTGTTTGTGAAGTGTTTTCTGGATATAAGTGCAGTTTATACCGGATAAAAGTGAGTATTTCCCTTTTTAAGTAGATTAGCCAGTAGGATTATATAATTTCGACAATCCATTTGCTGTTTTACACGAATTTTCGAAGAAAACACTTTGTCAACAAACCAAGGCTCGCGAAATAAATGCCCGTGTTTATTTTGTAATGTTTTTGAAATATCCTGTTATATCGCGAAACATGACGTAATGTCGCTTTAATTTACTAATAAAATAGGTATTGCTTCATTTACATCCTAAGTTATCACATAATTAGGCGTATTTTGAACATTATATGTTGTGTTCTAATATTGCTCGCGAAAATGAAACTTGTTTTGATAATTACTATGAGAGAAAAAAGTGCGATTTTCCATAGTTTTTCGATGAAATGTGACTCTTTGGAGTATAGTAATTAGTTATTAGACATATAATAAGTCTATGATAAGACAATATAATTGAAAAAATCTAACGAATTTTATATTATGGGCATTCAAAGTTTATTATTAGGTTCAGACGCGGAAACTCTCAAAACTTTAGATTTTTCTATAATATCAGACAAAGCTCAAAGTTCTGGTGTGATTTCTAAGAAGAAGTGATGTAGTAATAAAGTTATTTTGAAAGAATTTCATATAAAAAAATACCATAGGTAGTCACAAATTAAAAATTAAAAAAATTTTTTTTTACGAGAATACATACAATTTTTCTTGGCTGAATAAATAAATATTTTTTCCGTATTTTTGTATGCAAATAAGTAAAAAAAAATATCGTTTTGGTAAAGCATTTAATAGAGAACATAACTGTATTTACAATTTTTGATATTTACAAAAACTGTATTTACAAAAAAATCGAAATGATTTTATAGGCGAGTTTTTTCAGTTTGCCAATTTTGTAATATTTATTCATTATTATCCTAATTGTTTTACGAGATAAGGTTATAATGTTTTATATGTCAAATTTCAATGCGATCATTTTTCTCTTTATCTTTTTTTAATCCGATTAGTGGTTTATAAGTTATCATCGTTTTTCTCAAGGCCGTTGACTCGCGTCGATTTTTTGCGCGAATATGTCGCGCGCAAAAGTGATAGGTGACTTTTTACCTCGCAACGTGAGGGGTTAAATATTAATGATTGTTATAAAATGTATATCAATATTTCGGCTCAGCCGTCGTCAAGATATGTGACATTTCTGAAATCGAACCATATATATATATATATATATATATATATAAAAATACATCAAAAAAATACATCAAAATACCGATGTATAGAGTAGTTGACTGGAATGACGACAGATGGCGCTGAGCGCATTATTAGGACGTGATGTCTAACGGCAGAATAAATTCACCCTAGTTCACGGCAGAATAATTGGTAGATATATTTATGAGCGAGAACAAGAATAATACGAGAAACAAAACGAGATAAATTACGGATAGTGCAATAAACGAGAACCAATTACTAGTGTGAATTTCAATTTATAATCATGGTGCCGAAACCAGGGAGTAAGTGAGACGAAAAATAATACAAAGTGTTGTGAATTGTGATTGAGAAAATGGACCTGAAACCGTGAGTAAAAAGACTTATAAAAATTTGACTCAAAAAAGGGACTTAGAAAATTTCGATTCAAAAAAAGACTTATAAAATTTCGACTCAAAAAGAAAAAGACTTACAAAAATTGGACACAAGAAAGGACTTGTAATTTTTTTGTGACTTTATACAGCATCAAAATGGAGAGTTTATTTAAAACTCAAAATGAGCTTCTTGAGATCGCTCAGCTTTCCCCAATTGGGGAAAGCTGAGCGAAATCTCAAAAAGGCAAATCATGAGATTCGAGCAAAATATAGCTATTTAATTGCCAGAATGGAGACGTTAGATAAGTTAGAACAAACATTTAGTCAAAATCACATACAAATTGTCTCAATAGCTACGATGGAGCAGATGGCAGCGTTGCCATACTTCACTGAGGATATGCAGGATACGTTTCAAGAAGGTGTTATTATTTACAAAGCCCTTCTTAACGATTACGAGGCCCTGTCGAAGCCAAGGACTTCTGAAGCAGTGAATTAGAAAGCAGTGGTAACTATAAAAAACAACCATTCTGAGGTGTACTTACCGCAAATTAAACTTCCTATTTTCTCAGGGAAATATACCGAGTGGCAGTCATTTTATGACATGTTCGTTTCATTAATACATGAAAACAGCACACTCTCGCCAGTACAAAAACTGCATTATTTAAAAACGAGTCTATCTGGAGAACCTGAAATGCTTTTGAGGAATTTTTCCACTACCTCAGCAAATTATAAAGAAGCCTGGGAGCAATTAATTAAACGGTATAACAATAAAAGGTACATTTGTAATACCATTTTAAAGACTTTGTTTTCACAAAAAGCCTTGCAATAGTCTGCCAACTCTATAAGACAGCTTTTGGATACAATGACATCGTGTCTAAAGGCATTAGATAACCTCAACGTTATAACAAAAGAATGGGACGAAATCATAATATTTTTGGTTGTTTCAAAATTAGACACTGAGTCACACAGACAATGGGAAAAACATGTGAGTACCATAGAAGAGGACCTACCTAAATGGTCACACAATTAAAGAAGTTTTTAGAAACGAGATTTAGAAGCCTGGAGATGGTAGATACGAATAAACAATCTACAACTGCTAAACCAAATATGCAAAATAAACATTCAAACCAAGTTGTCAAAGCTAAAGCATTTCATTCCGCTGTTAAGGTGAAGTCAAATTCTGCTGAATAACTCTGTGCGATTTGTGAAGGACGACATTACATATATTACTGTGATCAATTCAAGAAGCAGCCAGTACTTGAGAGACAAAATGTTGTGCAAACCAAAAGACTTTGTTTCAACTGTCTTGCGCCCACGCATCCAGTGTTCAAGTGTCACAAAAATACCTCTTGCCGTAAATGTGGTAAGAAACATCACACATTGCTGCATTTTAAAGATGAAGACAAACAAGCATACAAACACTCGAGACAAAATGAGGGATCCAAATGAGACAACTGTGGTAGCGAACTTTTCGAGAGGCGACTTAGAGACTTATAATGTACTATTAGCAACTGCTGCTGTAAAAACTATTTGTAAAAACGGTTCCTCTTTTGTAATTAGGCCATTACTTGATCAAGGCTCACAAGCCTCTTTTATTTTTGAAGATACTGTGCAATCACTAGGTCTAAAACGAACAAAGGTAAATGGTAAGGGTGTCAGGTTTGGGAGACGGTCAAATGATGGTCAAAAGCGTAGTTAGTCTCGAAGTCAAATCGCGTATCGAACCTGAAAAAACCGTACTAGTTAATGCGTATGTATTAAAATCATTAACCGCTATATTGCCCTCGCGCGACGTACAGATCCCTGAGTGGCTGGAACTGAAACACTTACCTCTTGCTGATACAGGATTTAACTCGCCAGGTAAAGTTGATTTATTACTGGGAGCCGACGTCTATGGAGAAATATTGCTAGATGGAATAAAGAAGAATCAGCGCGGACATTTAATAGCGCAAAACACTTTATTCTGATATATTTTGTCGGGAAAGGTCTCACAAGAGTTAAACAGTGAAAACATTAAAACTTTACATGTGCAAATAAAAGAAGACGAGTTACTAAAAACATTTTGGGATATTGAGAACGAGCCTAACAGCATTGACAAAAAATTAACGAAGGATGAACAACTTTGTGAACAGTTTCATGCTGAAACTACAATAAGACGAGAAGACGGAAGATTTATTGTAAGGTTACCTTTTAAATCAGCCGATTTCCAATGTCAGTATGGTAAGTCGTACGACATAGCTGCCCGGAAACTACTTGCATCAGGGAGAAGACTGAGTAAAAATCCTATATTTTTAAATGAGTATAATAAAGTTTTAGAGGAATACAGCACTTTAAACCATATGAAACTAGTTGACGGTAACGAGATTAATAACCAGAAAGCTGTGTACTTACCTCATCACGCGGTCGTACGCGAGGATTAAGATAAAACCAAGGTTCGAGTAGTATTTAATGCTTCGAGTAAGGGATTAAATAACGTATCATTAAACGACGACCTTCATATTGGACCTAAACTTCAACAGGACTTACGTCATCTATTAATTAGATGGCGCAGGCATCCTATCTGCATTGTTGCTGATCTAGTAAAAATGTATAGGCAAGTGTATGTAAATGAGAATGATGCTGATTTCCAGAGGATTTTATGGAGACTTAGACCTGATATGCCAATACAACATTACAAACTGTTGACCTTGACGTTTGGTACTGCTTGTGCCCCATACCTTGCAGTGAAAACATTGCAAACATTAGCAGAACTCGAGAAAGATCAATTTCCATTGGCAGCACAAATAACAAAGAGTGATTATTACGTAGACGACCTAATGCCAGGTTGTGAAACTGAAAATGAAGTCCTCCAAATTTACGAGTCAATGAGCAAACTAATGAACAATGGTGGATTTCAATTACAAAAATGGAGTAGCAATAATCAAGATTTTCTAAAACATATTGAACGGGAGAAATTAAGTCATGCACGAATGATGACAATAAAAAGTGGCAATATGATGAAGGTGTTAGGCATTGGTTGGAACAGACTTACAGATAATTTTGAATACAGAGTTAACTTCAACGAACCAGAGCAACCTATTACTAAACGAAAGGTTCTTTCAGATATTGCCAGGCCGTATGATCCTATTTGTTGGATTTCACCGGTGGTGATTACTGCTAAAGTGTTCATACAGAAGTTATGGAAGGCAAGTCTCGATTGGGACAAAGAGTTACCAGATAAGCTAATGGTTGAGTGGCTAAAATTTAGAAACGAGTTGAGACAACTTACAAACATATTGATTTCACGGTGGCTTGGATCGACCAAAGCTTCCAAACTAGAATTACACGTATTTTCAGATGCATCAAGTGTAGCTTATGCAGCTGCAGTATATCTGAGAGTAATTGGCATAAATATCCAAGTACAGGTGAAGCTTGTGACGGCTAAAACGAAAGTATTTTTCCGTAAGACGTTTAGAAAAGCCGAGTTTTTTTCACTTATTCGACTTTCTCATATTTATTCATAATTATCTAATTGTTTTTAAAATGAGGTTATAATATTCTATGTACAAAATTTCAATGCAATCATTCAGTTATTATTTTTATGATTGCTATAGTAGTTCCATAGTAATAGGCATTTTTTTTTCGAGCGCGGCGATATTGCAAGAAATTCCAATAAATGGCCGCGGCCTGCCATGAAATTATGCCGCTACTCAAAAGGTTAAGAATTATGATTTGATTTGATTTGAGCCTTAGGAACCTCAAGAGTCTCAAGAGTTTCACAGGCATTAGGCATTAGCCTTAATACAAGTTTTCCGCCCCCTTTTAAATACCGCGTCCTAAAAGCTTCGACATTTGATAGGCCAGCGCAAAGTTGCTTTGCTGGAGAGTATTGAAATTTCAATTAAAAAGTTTCTAAAATCGACTCGAAATGAAGTCGCCTTTTAAGTCTGTCCATTTAACTTCTCTCTTTACCTGCCGGGGAGATACAGAGCGATTTATTTTTAAGGGCATTTTTGCCCTTTGAAAGATTTCGAGAGGGGTTTAATTAAGTATTACAAACAGAAAGGTATATTTAATTCCGAATAGATTACATACTTATGTAAAAAAGATATTTCTCCTTTTATGTAAATATACTTTCTAATATTCAAGTATAAGCTTCGTGAACCGTTTCTGCTTCTACATGTCACACTATTGATTATATGGTGTCGATTGCTTTATTTCAATAGAATGATATGGCAACCATTTCGCTCTGGCGAAATGAAGGTGACGCAGATAGCATTTATGGCAAATATAATCAATTTATTTAGCCATATATTAGGGTAAAACGGGGTTAGTTGCCCCAGGAGCCGTCGTTGAACTTTATTTTTAAACAGGCAACAAGTACGATCTTCGCGGTTGCCGCTCAAACACTAGAGGGGCAGGGGGTTGTACTTTGTTTACAAGTTTTAGCTGCGACCGTATCATGTTTACAAGTCTTAATGTTCAAGTATGAATCGTCTATCCTTCTGGGGAAACTACCCCACTTTTATTCTATAACAATAAGAGTTTTTTTTAAATAAAGGACTGATTGTTTATTTTAACCTAATAATTTAACCAATTATAAAAAATATTCTTCTTTGGATGACACTCCAACTTTGAGGGTCGGCAGTCAGCTCTGCATACTTCTTTTTGTCTTATCCATATGAAGCTAAGTACTAGGGGAAATAGTTCAGTGGTTTCCCGTTGCCTTCTGCACTAGAACTTTCGGAGAGTATGTGGCTCTCCAGGCCACTGGAGCCTCTCCCAGATAGTTGCCCTACTGGATGTTAGGTTATCCCGCCTAAGCTCAGTCGTTATTGCCTCGTTTGTTGTCTAGCCCGTTGAGTATGATACGACCAAATCTGGTTGTGAAACAATTATCCGTTGAGTATGATACGACCAGATCTGGTTCCGCTCGGCGCGCGCGCTTTCGAACTCTTTTTTTACCATTTTGCATTTTGTCTCTTTCATGCGTATGGCACATCGGTACAGAATTAAATTCTCTCTGTTAGCATTCGCAGCAGCAACTGCGCAGTCCATGTAACATATTATTACGGACCGCTGCAAATTGAACGCCCGCCTTCCCGAAACGTCAAAATCCGCGGAGCGTGTGTTTCGTTTTCGGATACGTTTTTCGTGTAGTTTTCGGTGTTCATTTCAACGAATCGTAAGTAAAACCATTTCTACAACATCATATAGTCCCCCTAAACTGATTAGATGTACCATTTATCGTGTATATAAAGTATTTCGGGTCTTTGAATGTCGCGTCGCAAATGCCAAAGTCCGCCATTGTTTTTTCACTTCTTTGACGTTCTCATATTTATTCATAATTATCTAATTGTTTTACAAAATGATATTTCAATATTCTATGTTGGAAATTTCAATGCAATCATTGTTCAGTTGTTATTTTTATGATTGGTGTAGTAGTATCGTAGTTATAGTCCTTGAAGTCGAGCGCCGTCGATGTCGCCGAAAATCCTGCAAAAGTGACAGATTCATCCATGAAAATACCCATTTACTCCAAGGGCTAGCAGGGAATAATGCGATGACCCCTGGGTCGCCGCGCGCACCACCAGCTATTCTGAAAGAACCACTAGCGCAAACAGGTGAGTATGACAATTGGGTCGGATAAGATGATGTCTCGTTCTCCCCTTACTCCCTTTGTCGTTTTAAAGCTTCAGTAATATTCTTTGATACGAAACTACGATTTCCTGGTTATTGATGCGGTTCTCCAGATTATCAAAACTTTTGTTTTTCATGATAATTAAACCGATACGCGAACGGCGATAGAGTATAATCGGCACGCGTCCTGTGTCAACCGCGAGTGACTCCAGACTGCATAATTGCACTTTATTCACTACTATATGACCCGGTGAACTTCGTACCACCTAAAATTTATTTGATTGTAACTCTTCAGCGTTTATTTTTTTTTTTGACAATTTTAAGTAGCATTTTTTAATTATTCTGACTTTTTCTGATTTTAATTTCTTGATTATTTTTATCAATTATTTTAATTTGTGGTTTTAGTAAATAAATCTTAAAAATGATTTGGATGCCCTAAAAGCAATAATCAAGTAACTGTATGTACGTGGTGATAAATTTAAATATTGTAAAAACGAACTAATATACTGTAATTTAAATGTACCTAAATATTAAGTTTCTACAATCTGTTAAGATTTTTTGGAAATAAATTGAAATTGAAATTGAAATTGAAATATTAATCCTAATGAACCTTCCAAATCTAATTCATTGAAATCTATAACATTGCCGAATCATAAACGGCTTGAGTTTCGTTTGGTGATTAAATGAAAGTCGATTGTGATTGAAATAAATTTAATGTATTTAATTTACATGATAATATATAAATGCAGTTCATATTCAACACAAAACATTCTGGTAAAATATGTTTTTTGTTTTGTTTTCCGGCGCGTAAATAAACAATAATGATGGCTTTCCGACCGATGGCTTGGCGAACACGGGACATACAGTTGTCCATGCGCGAAATACGGAAATTCTAAGTTAATTCAGCAAACTTCCAACACGCGTGATTTGTCATCGTGAAGGCCAGACGCACGGGGAATCAAAATTCCGCTTTCCAGAATTACCAAGTGTACAACTGTAGATTGTCTTTCGTATGTCGCAAAGGATAAGTTGCGCCAAATCGCCTCATTGCTGCTGACACAGCGACACGTCTGATACTGAGATACACCTCGTTTGAATTCCTCACAGCGAAAACAGCCAAAGCGATATGGCTTCGAATATAAGACGAATTTTCAAAATTCCCGAGCTCCGAGCCCAGCCCCTCACCACCGTTATAACCTACGCAGTGGCGGAAGCGGTATGCGGCCTACCCGCAAAACAACGGATTGACAGCTCTTCAGTCTACCCTGGACAACGGCGGCTGCAACGTCACCGAAACGTCGAGTGCTACAAATTTCACGCGGTAAATTCGTTTTCTATCCTATTTATAATAAATACTTATGTTAAAAGTCACTCAAATTTTATAAACTTTTAGATACCAAATATTGTTTCGTCCGTTTTCTAAATTGGATATATTATCGATATCTTTCATGTTTGTAATAATAATTTACGCTTCTATATCATTGTGCGTTGGAACTCTGGAGTGGTAATAATAATAATAATAATAATAAAAGCCTTTATTCGCTGACCGTATTATACAATTTTGCCTTATGTGGTAAAACAATATTTTTTTTTTTTTAATCTAATTTTTAACCCCTCGAGGCCCGCGGTTTTATTTTAATGTGTGCCTTACGGCCCGTAAGAAATTCGCAAGTCTCAAAAAAAAGATGGCGTTTCAGAAAAAAAACGATTACTCCGAAACTGTCACACCGATCGTCTAAAAAAGACCTGTTTTATGTTCCTATTCGGCCTCGCCTGGCCATTTCGGGCCGTCTGGGGTTCGACGGTAAATATCAATTCTGGACGTTTCGGGCCGTCTGGTACGCGAGGGGTTAAATAAGGTATCATA
Organism: Micropterix aruncella; assembly: GCA_944548615.1. Classification (NCBI taxonomy): domain Eukaryota; kingdom Metazoa; phylum Arthropoda; class Insecta; order Lepidoptera; family Micropterigidae; genus Micropterix; species Micropterix aruncella. The sequence continues at coordinate 12,832,037 of OX155975.1, read as the reverse complement.
ATATTATTCTTCAGCAGCCAGTGTTTTGGTCAGGTTGTCCTTCGACATAGGCCTCCCCCATTTTCTTCCATTCATCTCTGTCCCAAGCCAATCTTCTCCATCCTTTCGGTAAGTCATCTTCCCATCTTTTAATTTGACGTCCTTTTTGTTTTTTCCCATTTCTAGGATACCATTCCATTACGTCCTTCGTCCATTTTTCTTTGTTGGTTCTCATGATGTGACCAGTTCAGTTCCATTTTAGTTTCCTAATTTTGTTTAAAACATCGTTCACCTTTGTTGTTTTCCTTATTTTTGAGGTCGTCCACCTGTCCTGTAGCCTTATGTTTAGCATGCTTCGCTCCATGTTTCGTTGGCATACTATAAGTTTATGGTTGTTTTTGTTCGTGGCAGGCTAAGTTTGACACCCGTAAGTAAGACATGGGAGAATGCATGTATTATAAAGTTTACTTTTTATTGACATTGGTATCGTTCCAGAGTAGCCTGCGATAAATGAATATAAAGTGTAAGAATGGACTGCGTTAAACATGCTTGCTTTTTCTCGTGGAATTCATCGTCGATAAATTTTGTAAGATCCTCGTAGTTTGTGGGTGTTTAAAAATTTTATGTCATTCTGGTTTGCCTAAGTCACAATTTACCTCCCATCTGGTAGCTTCCTCGTACAGGGATTTAACACGATAGGGCCGCTGTGAACTTCTGCCACGGCTGTAAACTGCAGTCAGGGGGTTGGGAACCCCTAGGCCGAAACAGGGCGGTTGGTGCACCGTCCGGTTCGCTATACACGCTGCCCAGCTGGGTCTAAAGACGTACTTTTCCTAGAGAGTGGGGGGTAGTTGTCGACCTGATGTCATCTGCCCTTGAGATGATGGGGTGAAAGAGTGTGGGCGTGAGGGGGGGCAAGGGTGTAGAAGGGTGATAGAGAGGTGAGGAGGGGAAAGGGAGAGGATGGGGGGGGGGTGGGTTAGGGTGGAGAGGGGGTGGAGGGAGGGTGACCTTTGGGGAAGAGGTTGGGGGTAGGTTAGGGTGGTGGTTAATGGGGGGAGGGGAGGGGGCTGAGGGAATAGAGAGGAGGAGAGGGAATAAGGAAGGGGATGAAAGGAATTGGTGGGGGGAGAGTGGGGATGGGAGAGAGAGGCGGAGGATGGGGAGAAAAGGGAAGGAGAAGGAAGGATGGGGGGAAATGTGTCAATATATAATTTTAGTTCAACGTGCGTTTCGTTTAAAATTTAATTCGAGTTGCTTAAACCGTCGGAGGATGTTTCTTGTTATCACAAAACGAAACGCACGTTGAGCTGAAATTACAGATAGATGATTAGCAAATTGCAGAACACAAATCGTTTTACGCTCAGTAGTCGCCATTTTGTTTATGTGGCGCTGCAAGCAAAAACATCTTCAACTAAAACTGTTTTAGTTCATTGTGAATCCAACAATCTACAACGCTTATAGTTGTTGCTATTAATATTTATAACTGGAACATTTTTTAATGTATATCCTGTGGAGATATACATTAAAAAATATAGGTATGTCAGTTATAATGTCATTTACGCTGTAATAGGAGTTGTTATTGAACCAGTGCTTTAATGCATGCTTGAATCCTGGTTGTTGCGTGGATATGATAATATGCGGAATAGAATTAAAATAATAAAGAAACACAACAGAACTAAAGTCCCTTTTTACATTTCTGTCATCACTGAGGGATAGTGTAAGAGGTGTCAATTCCTCGTATCTATTACACCTGTAACAAATTCAAATCTGCATAAAATAGAAAATATTTATTCAATCAGATTTCTCTCGGTATTCATTTTCAATGTGGGAAAGGATAGGCGTATTTTACGCCGAAAAGGCGCGAAATAACATTTTCGTCGAATTCCGCTCGAGCTGGTGCGTTGTTCCGAAACATTCTCTCGGACAAGAGTAGCGAATCGACGAGGGAGAAATAAAAATCTAAAGTTTTTCCTTATATTCCGAGAGAAATTCGCCCGGTGACTAGCTCAAAGGGAGACAATTGTTCAAAGGCGTCAATGCATTCCATTTATTATTCATACTTCGAACTCCCACGCGTAACGCGAATGCTAGAGCGCGAGAATGCAATATATTCGTTCCGACATTTTGCAAATAACAACAGAATCGAGTCAACACTCATTAGATGTTGGAATACACGTTTAACCCTTCCTATCGCGGGGTAAAAATGTCCGCCCGAGGCAGTTTTGCGCATGAAGTCGATGGCCATTGAGAAAAAACGACCATAACTTTTAGACTACTATACGGATCGTAAAAAGAATAACTGTAAAATGATCGCATTGAAATTTGAAATATTATAACATTATAACATTATCTCGTAAAATAATTAAGATAATAATGAATAAATATTACAAAGTTAGTACAGCGCGGAGCGCCCTAACCAATATTGATTAGATATCATTTTAGGCATTTGTAAGCGTCTAACCAAGAATGGTTAGCTCACATAGGAAGGGTTCATCGTATTCCGATAAAATCGAATCCGTTTATAGAAATTCCTAATTCTTTTGAAGCGAACTTTTCAGAGCACTGAAAAAACTAAAAAACTTTCTTTCTCGATTGGTCAATGTAAAAAAACAGCAATTACTGCAATTTACCTACTTAATAAAAATACAAGTTCCGACGGAGGCGTGGAATGTGTTGAGTGAGTTGGGGCAAGTCGCCCCGGAGACGCGGAATGAGTAAGGTAAGTCAAGGCAAGTCGGGGCGAAGGTGAGTAATGGCTAAGTTAAGTGCGGAGAAGACAGGGGATGAATAGGGGGAAGAGTGGAATGAGTGGGATAAGTCCGGATATGTCCGGATAAGTCAGAGTGGAGGATCGATATGAGTGGAGTAAGTTCAGGTAAGGTAAGGCAAAGGTGCGGAATGACTGGGGTAAATCCTGGTAAATCGGGGAGAAGGTGCGCAATGAGTGAAGTAAATGCGGGTAAGTCGAAACGGAAGTGCAGAATGAGTAGAGTAATTCCGGGCAAGTCTTGGCGGAGGTGTGTGATGAATGGGGTAATTCCGGGCAAGTCGTGGCGGAGGTTCTCTTTTAAAACATTTTATTGTCGTCATTCCACCCGACATAAGCTGCCAAAACTTTGGAGCATTACGATTTACTGATATTCTTCCTCAAACACCGAGGGCAGTGGCAAACGGATCCCGCTAGTTTTGAAAAGACCTCTCCTTCTATTACACTGGTAATTGTTACCAGAGGGGCTTAACGACCTTGCAGCTTCTGCGTGATGACCTGCTTGTATCTTAAGGTCAACCAAATTTACGGTTCAGTTCCCATTCGGTAGCTTCCTCGAAGAGGCACTAGCTCGGAAAGACCTGTGTGAACTATGCCTACTCTAATCGTTGGTAGTTAAGAACTTATGATCGATCTGGAGGAACACTTCTGGCGGATCTGGGCGGTTTACGCAGTGTGGCGTTAGCTAATCGTCTGTGCAAGAAAAAACCTGGGGAAGCCTGGAAACGTACGATTCCTAAGAAGCGGGTGTAGTTGTTGATCTGATGTCAGCCACCATTGAAACTTTCGGCTGGCCACCCGATCCCATGTAATATGGATGGGCAAGGAGCGCCCCGGTCTGCGATAAATTCGAACTGATGTACCCTATCATCAGGTAGAAACCACGCAAGCGACTTCGAATTTATGACCATACTGAAGGATGGAGAAATCTCATAGTAAAAGAGCGATTTTTGTCCGCTGTAAGGCGTAGCTTGACTAAATTGTTTTTATTCGCAAAAGTCTTTTACGCTCACTCCATTGGAGACAAAACGACACAATGTCGCTATAACTCTCTGAGGTGACGGCTTTGCCCCTTGTATTTGATACCCCTCGTATATTCACAGTTAAAGGTCTAAAAATCGAAATACTGAAGAAAGGGATGTTTGAACACCACCTACACTCCCAGCTCACTCCAACCCCTCAGGGATCGTTGAGTATGTTCATCCGGACACCTCAAAGAATATCTGTACGATTTTAAAAGCTTTGTGAACTAAATGAGCTGATTTTTGGGTTAATTTTGTTTACATATTTGTTTATTTGTTTGTTCCTACTCTTTATTGTAAAATTTCGCAAGGGCAGGTTTATTAACACTCGACAATCTCTTACGACCAACTCTACTACGAAGTGTTTATATGTATCTGTACGTGTAACATGTGTGTAAAAGTGTGTCTTGTTTTTGCATTCGATCAACAGCATTAATATTTAATACTATAATATTCAATACTACAATTTCATCACAAAGGAAAATGGTGATTCAACCGAGAATCGAGTCCGCAACCACACATTGTAAGATCAGGCGACCTAACAAACTTCTTTGCCAGAAATCAAGATTGAAGTTTCTTCTATCATTTCATTGAGCGTATGGAGGTTTTTATTTTTATACCGATTTAATGGCTCGTTTATAACAAACGCAGCCTAATCCTACTAATATTATAAACGCGAAAGTTTGTATGTATGTATGGATGTTTGTTACTCTTTCACGCAAAAACTACTGAATGGATTTTGATGAGACTTTACAATAATATAGCTTACACATCAGAATAACACATAGGCTATAATTTATAAAGATGTATGGTTTTCTATCATCATTATCACAATTTTCCATCACCACGCGGGTGAGACCGCTGGGCGCAGCTAGTAGTATCATATTTTAAATGTTGGATACATTCGAAAATTTGAATTAATTCCTTGTGTCATCTTTCATTTTTGTAACGGCCTTTGCCGAAGTGATAAATGTGTTTTAATTTTGTTTTTTCGCTTAATTTGTCTCAATTGAAGGCATTTTTTGTTGCATAAAGATAAGCCCAATTTTTGAGATATATGGATGAATAGTGATCGTTAGTCGACTGCAAAGGGACCCTTAAACTTACATTGTACAGTCGATGTCGTGCACATCCGGTAAGTATATCTCATTCAAACATAAGCATTTCCCAATCGAAGCGGGGTTTTCCTTCGCTGCTTTTTATGTAGCTTTTACTAATTTTATTTTACATCGAATTATCATCCTATAAAAGGATTTCATTACAAACCATATCAAATATATAAAATATATTGTTTAGTGATTAAAATTTTATGACAAACCTATTCCATACAATAGTTCTATCTTTTTAAGAAAAGAGAGAGGAAGGTTATTCAAGCAGGATTCTCTTGGGATTTTGATTGGGACTTTTTTCTCAGTTTCTTTGGTCAGCACACGGTAGCTCCGCTGAGCAGTATTCGTCCTTAGTTAAATTAGAAAGTTGTGTCAAAAAATTAACCGTGATTCCTACAAATTTTTACGTAATAAACCAAATTAAAACACAGACATCATATTTACTCAAATATATTTTTATACAATAGACAGGAATTAGGGCAATTTTAGCGTCTAACTTGGTTACATGCTAACTATTACAACCTATTATTACCTATTTTAAAATTCCGAAAAAAATATCATACATTCTAAGGACCCGGGTTCGATTCCCAGCTGGGTCACTATTTTCCGTTGGGATCAAATTAACGGAATTGCATTTTCAATTCTGTCGATCGAATGCAATAACAAGACACAATTTTACAGACATGTTACACGCACACATACATATAACAGGGTTGGTTGTAAGAGATTGTCATATGACAAAAAACCCGCTATTGTGACATTTTCACAATAAAGCGTATTAACAAACAAACAAACAAACCGATGTCATAGTTATTATTTGTGTAATATCTACTAGTGAATAATGAGTAAATATATTAAAAATAATTAAAAACACGACTTCTGTTACAGAAAGTGAACTATCGCATTTATAAATATTTTTATGATGTTTTTTTAATGAAATATTTATGGTTTATGTATTTATCCATATATATAGATGTATATTTTCGGAATGTACTCAATCAGACATTTCATTTGACACTATACACGATATATTTATGTTAATTTATTGTCATTTGGACATTTAGATATGAATTTTTTGACAATTGGACTCGGGATGACATAATGATTCTATCAATGTCAAACACTTCTAAATCGGTTTAATCGTTTAGGAGTTATGGTGGAAAAAATCAGAATTTCATCATTAATACACACCGCATTTTTTTCAAGTACAATTGCGTGGCTTTGTAACTTTCCAAAATGTTGGATTGGAATAATATCCAAGTACCAAAAACGGTTATTTTAAAATCGGTAATACTTTGTGCAGTGTATTAATTAAACACTTTGTATATATCAACTATAACCTTTTTTTGAATAGTAGAAAATCGTGGGCTATTGATATTTCTATCAAAACAGAAAAATTCTTGCTTCGTTTTATTACTTTCCCGGCTACAGACAGACACACATTGTATGTGTGTCTGTGTGTGTATTCCTCTTCCTCCACGATAGCGCCCAAACGCTTCATTCGACTGAACTGAAATTCGGCATGCAAGCATCATTTAAACATGGCAAGAGTTGAAAAGTGGTTAAAATCGGTTCTACAGAAAGCGCGTTAGTCATACCTTAAACTCGAAATATTGGACTTAGAGATTTGAAATTCGATACACGGATGCGTCGTTAGACCGAAGCCACATTGTAATTTTTGGTTTCGTATTTAAGAAAAACTATTATACATAGTATCGGAAAAAAAGACATTTTAATAATAGGGAAAATACTAGAAATATACAATATTTGCGATCATAACCACTTGACATAATCATTATCAGGGGCGGGAGCAGCCGCGGATCTTTGTAAGGGCTTTTTGGGCTTCAGCCCAGGGCCCCGTGGATATAAAGGGCCCCAGCCCCCACTGATAACAATGGACACTGTCACACTATCGACTAAATCTATACTAATATTATAAAGAGGTAAAGGTGGTGACGTTGTAGGAAGTAATCTCTGGATCTACTCAACCGAATTTGATAATTCTTTTACCAATGAAAGCCACGTTATTTATGGCTATATATTAATCCGAAAAATGAAAAGACTTTCCATGGTAGTCGGATTTCCATTGTAAGTCGGAAAAAACGGTCTAACGATCGCTGCCTTAACAATGAGAGATATGATTAAGTTCTAGAGAAAAGTTGTAGAGCTTTATAATGCCTACAAAAAAGTCAGCGGCAGCATATGTCTAACTTTTATATTTAAGTAACAAAAGTATTTTATATTGAAAATATAATTTAAATCGATAGGTCATGTTTATTGGTCATATAATCAACAATTATGAATTATTATCAAAATAAGTAAATTAATCGTCTAAAGTGTTTAAAACATAAGACTTTTCCCTTTTACTGCATACAATTTCACTTTTACTGCATAAATGAACAGAGATAAACACTCACAAATGAGGCACTCACAAGAAGACACTCACTAATAACGGTAATATAGTCAAATTGGCATGCAAATACATACATTGTATACATATGCAGTAAAAATATAACCCTTCTTTTGGCAGTCACAAGTAAAAAGTTCATATTTTCAGTCATAATTTCATCACAAGTAAAAAGTTTTATCGCCCAACGAAGTGGGCATGGGTCAGCTAGTTATTTATAAGGTCTTTCCATAAATTGCGATTCAACAAAGGACTTACAATGTGATGAGCAAATAAAGAAATTTGCAGCACAAAAATGCAGAAAGGTTCCTTTATAATCTATATACATAATAACGACCTGCGTAATAAACTGTTGATTTCTTTTGCAGTAACTTTTGTTTTTTTTTATTTTTTTTTTAATTTCTTTATTCATAAAAAATAACATCTATGTACTAGTATAGTAGTTCAGTTCCCCACTAAGGCTAGTACCTTTTCAACGGGTAACTAGTAATGAATGTTTGTATAATTGTAAAGCTAGTTAAAACTTATATTAACTAGCTGTACAATTTATATTAATACTTACTTACGTTATTTATATTATTATTATATTTTGTTTTATTTAGTTTGTTTGGATAAATCATTATTTAAGTCCCTTGATAGCTAATGTTTCAACATTTTCTTAAGTACGTTTTTGCTAATCGATTTGTCTATTTTTAGTGAAAAGTAAAATGTCTTACAGTTGCTGTTTGTGTATCTGTCATATTAATTATTTTTTTTGTCCTCTTACCGTATTGACCTAGACATCATTATCGAAAATAGTTTTTTGACCAAATTGCAATTATTTGATAAATTAGGCAGGCCCCCAAGTAATATTGCATTTAAATAAAATACAACTGCATACGGAATGACACGAAAAACCCAATCAAATCACTTTTCCTGGACGCGTTAAGTTGACTTCGATATCGAAGTCGCGGGGCTTGAAGGGTTAATTAAGTACGTTTTTGCTAATCGATTTGTCTATTTTTAGTGAAAAGTAAAATGTCTTACAGTTGCTGTTTGTGTATCTGTCATATTAATTATTTTTTTTGTCCTCTTACCGTATTGACCTAGACATCATTATCGAAAATAGTTTTTTGACCAAATTGCAATTATTTGATAAATTAGGCAGGCCCCCAAGTAATATTAGCCCAGGGCCCCACAAACTCACGAATCGCCAGTGAGTTAGCGGGGGCGGTTAGGGGGTTTGGAGGTTAGGGGTTAGAGAAATTGTTCTCAATTAGTTGTTCCTGCGTACCACTTCAAGAAAAACTTCGAGTTCGCGTACCCCTTATTGCAGGATTGATAAATAAAAAATTCATTCAGTTTTAAGAAATATTTAGTATCATCAAAATATAGTTTAATAGTGCACTTTTTCTTTGTACAACTCTGTAACGACTTAGTCAAGCGATTTCTAAGCGTACCCCTTGATGCAACTTCGCGTATCCTTGGGGGTACGCGTACCACTAATTGGTAAACACTGGGTTAAAGAGGACGAATTTATCGCGTGAAATTTGTAGCCCCCGACGTTTCGGTGACGTTGCAGCTGCCGTTGTCAAGGGTAGACAGACTACCCTTGACAACGGCGGCCGCAACGTCACCGAATCGTCGGGTGCTACAAATTTCATGCGGTAAATTCGTTTTCTATCCAATTTATAATGTCTTCGATTTTATACTGGGTTAGAGGTTGTGGCGATATAACCGATTCTTCCCTTATGACGATAGGGTGCAAAAGGATATCATCGAAGAAACGCCACGAAAAACTTGAAAAAAATCGATGAAATGAACGTTGAAATTACACAAATGTCGCACTCTAAAATATTACAAAGAACTTAGAAGATACATTTCGTACAATGTATCATATTTCTGTAATTTTCCGGCATACCGAGCAGAAACTGCGAGAAATATCGAGGCCAAAGGGGAAATTTCTTGCTCATTTTTTACTCGGTCGGCGCCCAAAGGAAAATGTTTCCGTTTCTCGCGCAACCTTCAAAGCTTACACTATCCCGCAAACTAATAGGCAGTGCCTTTGATCTTTCACCGCCAATTTCGGCGGCCGCCGCTTGCTACGAACTCTTTCCGGAATAAAATTATACCGCTGTGAATTTTTTATGAAATTTAATGAAAGGGCGATTGAAAGCATTGATTATTAGCACTAGTCGTTATTACCCGGCGTTATGTACCTATAACCTATGTATACCAAGTGTATTTGTTTATTTATTTTTTTCCCAAGAAAACATACAGCGTTGCTTTGAACAATTTTTTTTAGCGTTTTACAATAAATGATTTTAATTGAATTTATCTAAAATTGAAGGATTGGGAGAAGTAAGGATTGCAGGGAAATGGTTAGTATGTTATACATACATACATTAATACATACATCAATAAATTACATACATAAATAAATAAACAGATAAAAAAATATAGAAAATAGATACACACATACATAAATATACATAGGTACAAAAAATAAATATTAAATTTAACTCTGTGCTCATTTTCTATGGTTCTATATAATTATATTATATAAGCAGATTTATTAGCACCAACAGTGTCTATAGGCAATGCGTCGTTTGACAGATTCGCTCGTAACCGTTTCGTCCGGCCCCCATATACGGGGTGTTATTACTGCACGGGCATTTTTTTCTATGGTGAATCGGTACAACGTGGTAAGCAACTTTTTATGAAAACAACAAAAAAAATCTTTTTTTTTGCTTTTTTTTTATTTTACTTTATTTTTTATTTTAAAAATTTGAAGAAGTTCACCGTTAAATAAAGCTTTGAGAAGCGTTTGAGCGCGCTGCGCCATCTAGCTGTAGGTTATAAGTCGTAAATAAACAATATCAGCGATAATATACCAACCGCATCGTGATGGCGCATCGTGATAGCGCATCGTGATCAAAGTTTTTCATACCTACTAATTAAAAAAAAAAAAAAAGTAATTGTCAAAAAAAGACATTTTGTTTTTCAGTTTTTTTTAATTTTTTTTTTAAGTTGTTTATTTCGTTGTACTGATTCACCCACTAAAAAAATGCCTGTGCAGTAATAACACTCCGTATATTATATAAATATATAATATACACGACTAACAAGATTCATTACTAGGTAACAAGAGGGAATTCATGAAAAAAACGATATTGTCAGTATTTATTTACAAAATTGACCAAAAATTGACAAATACAAAATTGACCCATGAGGGCTGGCTTTCGAGCGGTTAAATGAATTAATATCTATATGTTGGAGCCTAGTATATATAAGGCCGTAATACGATAAATAAGGGCATTTCGTACATGTTTGTATTTCCGCGTTGCAATTCGAATATTCGAGGAGCCTTAATGGCTATAGTGGAACGAAAAATGACAGGTTTTCCACAAGGTATGGACTGTTGATGCTATTATTTATTATTTTATAAAGGAAAACTCTACCCGCAATTTTCATGGCGGTCTAATGAGCGGTTTAGATGTTTATTTTATTTTATATTTTATTTTATTTTTATTTTTGGAAACATACAGCGCATACAATGTACATACGTGTGCATAAACATATTGTAGAAAGAAAGAAAAACATTACGCCGACAATCGTTTCCTACGAAAGTAACATATGAAACAGATTTTAGCATATTACAAATTTGGATTTCAGCATATTACACTTAAAGATATTTTCATTAATGGTTTACCTAAATTTGTAAAATATAGTCACTGCTCACTATTTGCTGATGACGTGAAAATTTTTCATTAAATAACAGATGCTCGAGAAACGGAAATATTACAGCAAGATATAGATGCACTTTCAAGATGGGGCTCTGTCAATGACATGAAATTCAACACTAACAAGTGCTCTGTTTTAACCATCACTAAGAAGAAAAGACCTTGCTTTTTCCCATACACAATAAACGGGTCAATTTTAAAAAGGTCAACCGAGGTGAGGGACCTGGGAATTACATTTGATACGCAGTTGAACTTCCGTGCACACATTACAAATATTTGCAATCGTGCTAACAAAATGGTCGGTTTTGTTATTCGCATATGCAAACAGTTTAATAATATTCATGTAATGTTTCTACTATATAATTGTTTAGTCCGTAGCATACTTGAATATAACTCGGTCATCTGGTGTACAAGTGAAAACAAATACATTCAGATGGTAGAGCGTATTCAAAGAAATTTTTTAAGATATATTTATTACAGAAAATACAATATTTATCCATACTTATTTCCGTCCGATTTTGTGCTAGGAATGGTAGGATACAACAGTCTTGAAACGCGTCGATATATTTCACTAATTATATTTGCATTTAAATTAATTCAAGAAACTATTTATTTGCCAGAGATACTATGTAAGTTTGAATTGTACGTACCGGTAAATTACACAGCGTGCCGTACCACCGTACAAATATTTTTGTAGACAGGCGGCCTGCCTGTGGTGGGAAGGATTATAGCTCTTCTTAATTCCTTACCCACAGAAATAGATATCTTTTGTATATCCCTTTGGCAGCTAAAAAGGCAACTTCCTGCTATCTCATATTTATCATAATCTGTCTTTTATTTAGTTTTATATTTTTATATTTTTTTCTTGTTCATTGTTAGCATTAATTTAGTTATGTAGTCATTTATTTTTAGACTTACACTCTAGCTTTAATATTCAAGGGCGAATTGGATTCATCTGTAATGCGTTTGAATACTATTTCAAACTAATAATATCACCCCACTAGATTGTATATCTGTTCTGGGGTTGATAGTATTTAAAACATAGTGACTTCACTTTTATTTTTTTTTCATTCATTCATTCCGATCGCTCATTCATTCTTAAAAAAATTAAGGTTAATATAATATATAAATGTGTATATAAATAAGGAACTAATAACAAATAAAGAAAATGAAAATATTTAAGTTTAGAGATAAGTAAAATAAATAAATACATAGATAAATAAATAACGAATTGATGAAATTGAAATTGAGTAGCCTAAAAAGGTTTCTTACTATGTACATATAAAATTGTAAATCTAATTAATTAATATAATATTATCATTTTAAGATAATCAACCGAAACATATCTTGTCAAGTATCAAGTGACAGATATGTCAAATTAATATATAGATATAATCAAAGGCGAAAGTTTAATTTTAAAAAAAGCTTCTGTAATGCAAACTGCTAAGTCCCACATTGGAACGCTAGATATTCCAATGCAAATTATTGATTTGAGTAGAATTATTTCCGCTGACAATAATTCATCGTTCGTTCATCCGCGCTTTTGGGGTTAAGCTCAAATTGAAATATGCTAAGGCTGATAAACGGCGGCATAATTTTCGCAAATGCATTACGCAAATTAAACCAAGCGGAATATTGTTGACGTACGCCACTGGGAAAATTAATAGTCATTTGGTGAAATAATAAAAAGGAATATAGCGGGAGCCGCTGCTATCATTATGGCGTCAGGTGATGTTGTGTGAAATAAAATCTGTGTTGAAATCAATAATACATTAAATTGTATAAATAATAACAGATGTATCAGCATAATAGGGCATTTTTTAATAACAGATGTATTACTGTGCTAGCCAATATATATTAGTATATATTTTTTAAAATTTATTTATTTTAAATCCAAAATAAAAATTTACAATGTTGACATAAATTATGCAGTGTAAAAAAGAGCAAATACTTAATCATTGTTTGCGAAGCAAAGAAAGTACAGATTTGATGGATTTTATCAGCTCCACTAAACTATAGTCTGTTTTGGAATAATACCACTCTTATATTTTGTTACATAGTACAAGTACACATTTTTATAAATTTTCGGTTAAAATAATGAATATTTTTAGCAACATAGTTAAGAAAATTTGAAGAAAAAGACATCTAATCTTATTTAGTAAAGGGGTAATAATAAAAGGATGAAAGGATAATTACCTACATAGGCATTATAATAAATAGATACATTTATATAAAAATACACACTCATACATATAATATATATATATATATATATATATATATATATATATATATATATATATATATATATATATATATATATATATATATATATATATATATATATATATATATATATATATATATATATATATATATATATATATATATACACATACACACACACATACATAATATTATATACAACACGTATCTACCTATATTCAATATATAATTTATATATACTTACATAATAATATATAAATAAACAAAAATAAATAATTGCAGAAACTTTAATTTTTTAATTATTTTAAGACACAATTTCCATGAGCTGCCTTTCGCATTCGCCTCTACTTTTTGCACGTAACTATTTTGTGACGTCAGCTTTGAAAGCGGTACTGGTTCTCAGCTTCTGCCCGTCGGTGAGTGTCGCAAGGAATGCATCATACATCCGAGGGGCCAGAAACAAATTTTAATAATGTCTCTGGGCAAACCTTGTGTTCGTCCGAATTTGCTTCTGGTTTGATTTTTTCTTGTGTCCAAAGAGTCTGTAATATATATCACTATTTGAACATCCCTCGTATGACAGTTATTATTATTTTAACATTTTTTAATTTTCTAATTGATTAAATTTATTTATTTGTCATTTCGTATTATTGTATAACTGATTATTTGATTATGTATATGAGTAATTTATATCTATGGCGATTATGACTATTTGAATTGCTTTTAATTTTAATAACTGATAACATTTATATATTATATTTAGTTATATATTTATTTATTTATTTAAGCAATTTCCACAAAAATGTTACAAATTACAATTAGAAAACATCAAATAAAATACAATTTAACTAAAACACAGCAAGAAACTAAACTTAATTGATAAATGATGCCCTCTGTCATATGTCGCCCAACTAAGCAAAGCTTGTGCTTGGGCGGACATTCCATAAACATAGGGTCGTTAAATACGTTGAGAAAAATACATGTAAATACGTTAAAAAAAACATTTTTTCTTTTTTTTAAGTTAATGAAAAAGAAATTTAAATATCTACTTGTCATTTTTATTTAATACGCTGCCAAAACTGAAAAAAAAAATACGTTTGGCACTCGAGGACTGCCGCGGTAAAGCTATTGCATAGCATTTTTTTACAACTTATGCAATTATAATTATTTATTTAATCGGAAAACTTTGAAATTATTCCGAATCATTTGCGGCTGCGGAAGCAAATGATTCAGAATAATTTAAACGTCTTCCGATAGAGCGCCGCGCACGAATTTTTTATTCAATAAAGCAAAAAAAACGGATACTATTAGAAAAAACTACTATTCGAAAAAAATCGTTGATAAAAAGATAGATAATTAAATTATCTTTGAAATAGTGCAGGTTTCATAATAATACGCCAGATAGTATTTGCGTAGTAGTCGTTTTTGTGTTCGGTTAGACCTAATTTCACAAATTATTTACACTATGTAATATAAACAAAATCTAAAATATTCAAAGCTAAGAATATTAGGAAAATGTTCTTGTTTAAGATATATTTTTTTCGAATCGTAAGCAGTACTCGTTTAGACGTAATTATCAGTTTAAAATCATTAATATTCGTTAAGAAATTTCTTCATTCGGTCGCCGCGCTGGCCTAGGCCCGCGATAAAAGTTATGCAATAGCTTAAAAAAAATGGCAGTACAGACCTGAAAAAATCAAAATATTAAATGAAAATCCTTAATAATAAATAAAAATAAGAGGAGGTGAAAATAGTCATAGTTATTAAAATAGTCATAAAGTAATCACAATGTCAGAAATTCATGTAAGTTGAATGTTAAAATGTTTCAGATATCGTTATACCAGCCTGTGGGGGCTCGCCCGTTGTAGTAGACACCGACACCGACACCTTCCTACTGTCCTAACCTAGCTCGCATAAGTTAACGAATGAACGAACTCACATATAATAATATTTACATTAAGTTTCAGTTTCCCACAAAATTGGCTCTCGTTATGACATTTACCGAGCGGTTGTAGTTCAGTCACGCATTTCTGTTGTATTATCAGTCTTGTATTGAAGTTGTATGAAAGTTTTCCCGTTCTATTCCCTTGACACGCCAACATTCCCAACTAAGACAAATAATAGATGGTTTTGTGAAATTGTACCGGCGACCGAATTACGTATTTATGAAACGAACGGATTATTACGGACCAGGAATAGCGACCCATTATAATAACGATGACGTTGAACTTTGTGTGAGTTTCTAGTAGAGAGGCCAAGTCAAATTAACTGTTTAAATTGCAGTTTTTGTCGACAACTGTTATCAGAATCTATTTTCTCATACGTTGGGCACACTGAAAGTATCTGGAACTGGCCACTTATCTATACTAATATTATAAAGAGGTAAAGTTTGTGACGTTGTAGGAAGTAACCTCTGGATCTACTGAAGCGATTTTGAAAATTATTTTACCAATAAAAAGCCACGTTATTTGTGAGTGTCATAGGCTGTATATTAATCCGAAAAATGAAAAGACTTTTTCGTGGTAGTCGGATTTCCAAAGTAAGTAGGAAAAAACAGTCGAACAAAAACGTTTCTAACTAACGCTGCCTTAATGATGAGAAATATATGATTAAGTTCTAGGGAAAAATTGTAGAGCTTGATAGTGCCTACAAAAAAGTCAGCGACAACATATGTCTAAATTTTATATTTAAGTCAGTACTGCATAAATGGTTAAAGAGATAAGACACTCACAAATAAGACACTCACAAGAAGACACTCACAAATAACGGTAATATAGTCAAATTGGCATGCAAATACATACATACATATGCAGTAAAAATATAACCTTTCTTTTGGCAGTCAGGAAATAAATCATAGCACTCAGTACTAACCAAACCACACTCATAATTTCATCACAAGTAAATAGTTTTACCGCCCAACGAAGTGGGCTCGGGTCAGTTAGTCTATAATAATATTATGGAAGATATAGAAATACGTGGGTGGGGATTGGAAGACTTGATACGCCTCCTTTGGCTGAGCAACGATGATTATTCATGCGAAGATTGAGTCTATTGGTAGTTTCACCTACATAAAATGCATCACAAAATCTGCATTGTAGGTGGTAAATGCAGTTTTGCGAAGCGCAGTCCGCATGTGTGCTGATTTTGTAGACTTCAGTAGTGTTAGGGCTAGTGAACTCGGTGGCGGGAAAATGAATAGGACACGTTTTACATCGGCTCTTATTACAAGGGAAGGAGCCCAATCCCCACCCTTCAAGTCTTCCAATCCCCACCCACGCGCGATCGCATGGCAAAAGCTTCGATGAGTGTTTCACTGTGAAAGTTATTAGGGCATTCCCGGAAAATACACCGGAAATAAAACTTAAAACGTGGGAACTTGGACATATATGGGTACTAGGAGCTTGCCAGGGGTGCGGACTAAACGTCCAACACTGAGTGTTCCATTATTAACACATATCAAAACGAAATTAACATATTCATCGCATACACACACCCACACAATCCAACACACATACTCACACACACTCACCTCCCCACACATATGTAGTTCAAACACTTTTAACACACATGCGCTACAACTATTTTATATATAATTTGTTAATAAAATTTTTAAAAAATATGTAATTTTTTTTAAATTCAAAATTAAACCATTTTAATTTAAATTCACATTATCATCCCGCCAAATCACCATTCTCCCAGTACCACAGAAGAAAAGCGGGTAGCCGTTGGTGACAGCAGCGGATGCCAGTATTCTTCTCGCCGCTGAGGAAGGAGCCACGGGCTCCGAAACGTTCGGCTAAGGTACTCAACTCTATCCCTTTTACTAACCAAAAACCCTAAAGTGTATAAAAATACAAAATTTTCAATAAAAAAGTATATATATATATATATATATATATATATATATATATATATATATATATATATATATATATATATATATATATATATATATATATATATATATATATATATATATATATATATATATATATATATATATATATATATATATATATATATATATATATATATATATATATATATATATATATATATATATATATATATATATATATATATATATATATATTTGATTGTAAATGTGTAAATTATTATTTTTTCAAATTGAAATTATGTTTATTACTAAATAAATGAAATGATAAAATAATGAAAGGGCACTTATCTGGTCTGTGGTGACCAGGAGTGACTCCACGCCTTATTCTTCTCTTCCTTCAGCGCTTGCTAGGTGTTTCCTGCTGTGGTATTGGAACTTGATTAAAATGGTAGCGGCAACACAACAATGCGAGACGAGAATGAATGCTGGAAAATAATAGGCGATTAGTGTTTCTTAAATATTAATGATTGTTATAAAATGTATATCAATATTTCGGCTCAGCCGTCGTCAAGATATGTGACATTTCTGAAATCGAACAATTCGTTGAAAATTTAAATTCAAGGAATCGAACAAAAAGAAATGGATTAATAATATTTTACACGATTTAGTTAAGGTACCATAACCAACCGTGCAAAACGTTATTTTAAATGAATGATTATAAATTAAAATAAAAAGCATTTGATGATTATGATAATATGATAAACCTTATTAATTTTGCCTATTGAGACCGGAACCTTTGCAAGCGCCTAAAATATAAATATAAGCTAATTCCCAAGATTTGACGTCCCTTTCCTTTGCATTATCACCCAGGCATTTTATTATTTTAACTTTAAAACATTGATCAAAAGATAAATTATGCGCCCTGGCATGTAAAGATATTGGGAGTTGGCTTTCATTTCCTACACTAGCACTATGATTATTTAGTCTAATATTAAGTGGTGTTGTTGTTTCACCGATATAAAAGGCATCACAAGTCCTGCACAGAAGTTGATACACTATATTTTTTGAAATACAACTGCAATGAAAGGGAACCCTGTAACTATTAGTAGTATTTGGACTGGTAAAAAAAGGACTTAGATCTAACAAAGGACAAGTTTTACAACGTGGACGACCGCAAGGTTGAAGGCCAAAAGTATTATTAACAATAGAGAAATTTTGATTATTTTTTGTTTTGTTTAATATTGATCTAATATTAGGTGGTCTGCGGAAAGATAAAATTGGCGGTGAATCTAAGAGATCCTTAGTGGATGCATCATTAGAAATGATGGGGAATAAATCTGATAATATATCTCGCAGTTTCTCAGCACCAGGAAAATAAGTGGTGCTAAGGAAGATTTTATTATTATTATTATTTTTATTTTTATTTGAAGTAATTTTAGGTTTTGGTATATATTTTACTTCAGAGTTTAGAATATGTTTATCCAATAGAGGAGCAGGGTATTTTCTTTCAAGAAGAGATTGCTTTAGATTATTGAGATATTTATCTAAATTTTCTTTGTTGTTAACTAAACGGTGTCCGCGAATGGACATTGAATAGGGAATGGATCTCTTGGTGTGAAATGGATGACAGCTATCAAAGTGTAAATACTGTTCTTTATTTGTAGGTTTTATATGAATCGCGGTTTTAATTTTACCTTCGGAAATTGTTAAATCAACATCTAAGAAAGTAATTTGTGATTTAGAAATGGTATGAGTGAAATTCAAAGGGCCAAAATTATTTTGGTCGTCAAGAAAGGTTGTTAGAGTAGTTTGTCCGTGTGGCCAAATCATTACTATGTCGTCAATAAATCTATACCATAATATGGGTTTTAAATTTTGCGTTTGAAGAAAATTTTGATAAAAATTAAAATAAAAATCATCAAATGCTTTTTATTTTAATTTATAATCATTCATTTAAAATAACGTTTTGCACGGTTGGTTATGGTACCTTAACTAAATCGTGTAAAATATTATTAATCCATTTCTTTTTGTTCGATTCCTTGAATTTAAATTTTCAACGAATTGTTGATTTCAGAAATGTCACATATCTTGACGACGGCTGAGCCGAAATATTGATATACATTTTATAACAATCATTAATATTTAAGAAACACTAATCGCCTATTATTTTCCAGCATTCATTCTCGTCTCGCATTGTTGTGTTGCCGCTACCATTTTAATCAAGTTCCAATACCACAGCAGGAAACACCTAGCAAGCGCTGAAGGAAGAGAAGAATAAGGCGTGGAGTCACTCCTGGTCACCACAGACCAGATAAGTGCCCTTTCATTATTTTATCATTTCATTTATTTAGTAATAAACATAATTTCAATTTGAAAAAATAATAATTTACACATTTACAATCAAATATTAAAATATTACCTAATTTTAATTATGTTGCAATCACATCCATTATGTACACTCAGTGGTTAAACCAAATAAATTACCATTCACTTAAGACAGCTAAATTCACGGGACACGTTGAATTTCTTTCTAAATGTTTAGAAAACAACATTTGCCCTAAAGGGTTATTACCAAAATTTCCTTCCGCAGCAATTAGTACAGAAATTCAATATGATTTCACCGCAATCCGTTTAAGGTATTCAATGGAAATTACGTCTGTTTTGCGAAATGAATATCAAATTTTAGTAGATAAACATTTAAACTCACTGTGTTTTTATGTTAACATGATAACAACTCATTCTCCTTTCTTATTTCAAGAAGCTCATAAAATAGTTAACAATTCTGTAACAGATTTACGAAATATTAGATTAAAACACGATAAAAAGTTCCTTAATTTACTAAAGAACTTTCAGAAAATTTGCATTATCCCAAGTAACAATACACGAAACATTTTGAATCCAGTTTCCATTTCAAATTACAGTCATTCCAATGTTAACAAAACAAGGAATTCAAATTCACTTCGAAATGTTATCCCAGCAGTTCACCAAGGTACTCTTTCCTCTCCGATGCACACCCTATCAGTAAACCAAATTACTAACAATATATTTCCATTAGTATCAGATTCTGTACCAATACGTGCCACATTAGTAAACCAAATTAATAACAGTATAACACCATCAGTATCATATTCTAATAATATACAAGATCCATCTCCTAGAGAAAAAAATGCTGTTAAAAACTTGTCATCCAAAGTAATTAACCACAATGAATATTTAGTATTAGCTAAAGGTCTAAATTTCACACCGACTCAAAATGTGAACCATTTTAGTTTTGGTAATGATGTTGTTAAATTTTGTCGTAATTTAAGATGGCGCGAATTTTGGCATTCAAATCAAAAGGATAACAATAATAATATTAAATTACACAATGCACTATCTCAATTTCGTCCACACTCTAATAAAGAACCCCCTCCATTACCAAAAAATCATCCGGTAGAAAATTTTATTACTATTTTATTAAACAAAGTAACACAGCCATCTTTTCTAAATAGCCTCAAGCCAACATCAAACTTGTCAGTAGATGAACGTGCAGCTCTTGAGAGTCTTAGCAAGGATACCAGCATCGTCATTTTGCCGGCTGATAAAGGTTCCACTACTGTCATACTTAACAAAACTGACTATGTTACTGAAGGCTTGAGACAACTTAGAGATGAAACTTTCTATAAAAAACTATCCAGAGATCCAAACAAAAATTTTGCAGTGAAAATAAAAAAATATATTGAACAAAATAAATCAAATGAAAAATTATCAGACGAAGATGTTAAAACTTTAATTCCTGATCCTATTCGAACTCCAAATTTTTACCTATTACCTAAAATTCACAAGCCTAATAATCCTGGACGACCGATAGTCGCAAGCTTTAACTTTCCGACAGAAAGAATTTCGGCTTTTGTAGATTATTTTTTACAACCTTTTGTGAAAAATCTAAATTCTCATATCAAAGACAGCTATCATTTTATTGATATTTTAAATAATACTGTAATTCCAAAGTCAGACGACCTATTATTTGTTACTATTGACGCCATATCCCTGTATACCAATATTCCTCATAATTTAGGATTGGAAGCCATTTCTTATTTTCTTGATGAGAGACCTCATCCTCAAATACCTTCTACAGATTTTCTTTGCAAATTAGCCGAGTTTGTCTTAACGTGTAATGCTTTTTCCTTTGAAGATGAATTTTATCTTCAAATTAAAGGGACTGCTATGGGAACTCGAATGGTCCCTTCGTATGCCAACCTTTTCATGGGATTATTCGAGCAAAATTTTCTTCAAACGCAAAATTTAAAACCCATATTATGGTATAGATTTATTGACGACATAGTAATGATTTGGCCACACGGACAAACTACTCTAACAACCTTTCTTGACGACCTAAATAATTTTGGCCCTTTGAATTTCACTCATACCATTTCTAAATCACAAATTACTTTCTTAGATGTTGATTTAACAATTTCCGAAGGTAAAATTAAAACCGCGATTCATATAAAACCTACAAATAAAGAACAGTATTTACACTTTGATAGCTGTCATCCATTTCACACCAAGAGATCCATTCCCTATTCAATGTCCATTCGCGGACACCGTTTAGTTAACAACAAAGAAAATTTAGATAAATATCTCAATAATCTAAAGCAATCTCTTCTTGAAAGAAAATACCCTGCTCCTCTATTGGATAAACATATTCTAAACTCTGAAGTAAAATATATACCAAAACCTAAAATTACTTCAAATAAAAATAATAATAATAATAATAAAATCTTCCTTAGCACCACTTATTTTCCTGGTGCTGAGAAACTGCGAGATATATTATCTGATTTATTCCCCATCATTTCTAATGATGCATCCACTAAGGATCTCTTAGATTCACCGCCAATTTTATCTTTCCGCAGACCACCTAATATTAGATCAATATTAAACAAAACAAAAAATAATCAAAATTTCTCTATTGGTAATAATACTTTTGGCCTTCAACCTTGCGGTCGTCCACGTTGTAAAACTTGTCCTCTGTTAGATCTAAGTCCTTTTTTTACCAGTCCAAATACTACTAATAGTTACAGGGTTCCCTTTCATTGCAGTTGTATTTCAAAAAATATAGTATATCAACTTCTGTGCAGGACTTGTGATGCCTTTTATATCGGTGAAACAACAACACCACTTAATATTAGACTAAATAATCATAGGGCTAGTGTAGGAAATGAAAGCCAACTCCCAATATCTTTACATGCCAGGGCGCATAATTTATCTTTTGATCAATGTTTTAAAGTTAAAATAATAAAATGCCTGGGTGATAATGCAAAAGAAAGGGACGTCAAATCTTGGGAATTAGCTTATATTTATATTTTAGGCGCTTGCAAAGGTTCCGGTCTCAATAGGCAAAATTAATAAGGCTTATCATATTATCATAATCATTTATTTTAATTTATAATCATTCATTTAAAATAACGTTTTGCACGGTTGGTTATGGTACCTTAACTAAATCGTGTAAAATATTATTAATCCATTTCTTTTTGTTCGATTCCTTGAATTTAAATTTTCAACGAATTGTTCGATTTCAGAAATGTCACATATCTTGACGACGGCTGAGCCGAAATATTGATATACATTTTATAACAATCATTAATATTTAAGAAACACTAATCGCCTATTATTTTCCAGCATTCATTCTCGTCTCGCATTGTTGTGTTGCCGCTACCATTTTGACCAGGTTCCAATACCACAACAGGAAACACCTAGCAAGCGCTGAAGGAAGAGAAGAATAAGGCGTGGAGTCACTCCTGGTCACCACAGACCAGATAAGTGCCCTTTCATTATTTTATCATTTCATTTATTTAGTAATAAACATAATTTCAATTTGAAAAAATAATAATTTACACATTTACAATCAAATATTAAAATATTACCTAATTTTAATTATGTTGCAATCACATCCATTATGTACACTCAGTGGTTAAACCAAATAAATTACCATTCACTTAAGACAGCTAAATTCACGGGACATGTTGAATTTCTTTCTAAATGTTTAGAAAACAACATTTGCCCTAAAGGGTTATTACCAAAATTTCCTTCCGCAGCAATTAGTACAGAAATTCAATATGATTTCACCGCAATCCGTTTAAAGTATTCAATGGAAATTACGTCTGTTTTGCGAAATGAATATCAAATTTTAGTTGATAAACATTTAAACTCACTGTGTTTTTATGTTAACATGATAACAACACATTCTCCTTTCTTATTTCAAGAAGCTCATAAAATAGTTAACAATTCTGTAACAGATTTACGAAATATTAGATTAAAACACGATAAAAAGTTCCTTAATTTACTAAAGAACTTTCAGAAAATTTGCATTATCCCATGTAACAATACACGAAACATTTTGAATCCAGTTTCCATTTCAAATTACAGTCATTCCAATGTTAACAAAACAAGGAATTCAAATTCACTTCAAAATGTTATCCCAGCAGTTCACCAAGGTACTCTTTCCTCTCCGATGCACACCCTATCAGTAAACCAAATTACTAACAATATATTTCCATTAGTATCAGATTCCGTACCAATACGTGCCACATTAGTAAACCAAATTAATAACAGTATAACACCATCAGTATCATATTCTAATAATATACAAGGTCCATCTCCTAGAGAAAAAAATGCTGTTAAAAACTTGTCATCCAAAGTAATTAACCACAATGAATATTTAGTATTAGCTAAAGGTCTAAATTTCACACCGACTCAAAATGTGAACCATTTTAGTTTTGGTAATGATGTTGTTAAATTTTGTCGTAATTTAAGATGGCGCGAATTTTGGCATTCAAATCAAAAGAATAACAATAATAATATTAAATTACACAATGCACTATCTCAATTTCGTCCACACTCTAATAAAGAACCCCCTCCATTACCAAAAAATCATCCGGTAGAAAATTTTATTACTATTTTATTAAACAAAGTAACACAGCCATCTTTTCTAAATAGCCTCAAGCCAACATCAAACTTGTCAGTAGATGAACGTGCAGCTCTTGAGAGTCTTAGCAAGGATACTAGCATCGTCATTTTGCCGGCTGATAAAGGTTCCACTACTGTCATACTTAACAAAACTGACTATGTTACTGAAGGCTTGAGACAACTTAGAGATGAAACTTTCTATAAAAAACTATCCAGAGATCCAAACAAAAATTTTGCAGTGAAAATAAAAAAATATATTGAACAAAATAAATCAAATGAAAAATTATCAGACGAAGATGTTAAAACTTTAATTCCTGATCCTATCCGAACTCCAAATTTTTACCTATTACCTAAAATTCACAAGCCTAATAATCCTGGACGACCGATAGTCGCAAGCTTTAACTCTCCGACAGAAAGAATTTCGGCTTTTGTAGATTATTTTTTACAACCTTTTGTGAAAAATCTAAATTCTCATATCAAAGACAGCTATCATTTTATTGATATTTTAAATAATACTGTAATTCCAAAGTCAGACGACCTATTATTTGTTACTATTGACGCCATATCCCTGTATACCAATATTCCTCATAATTTAGGATTGGAAGCCATTTCTTATTTTCTTGATGAGAGACCTCATCCTCAAATACCTTCTACAGATTTTCTTTGCAAATTAGCCGAGTTTGTCTTAACGTGTAATGCTTTTTCCTTTGAAGATGAATTTTATCTTCAAATTAAAGGGACTGCTATGGGAACTCGAATGGCCCCTTCGTATGCCAACCTTTTCATGGGATTATTCGAGCAAAATTTTCTTCAAACGCAAAATTTAAAACCCATATTATGGTATAGATTTATTGACGACATAGTAATGATTTGGCCACACGGACAAACTACTCTAACAACCTTTCTTGACGACCTAAATAATTTTGGCCCTTTGAATTTCACTCATACCATTTCTAAATCACAAATTACTTTCTTAGATGTTGATTTAACAATTTCCGAAGGTAAAATTAAAACCGCGATTCATATAAAACCTACAAATAAAGAACAGTATTTACACTTTGATAGCTGTCATCCATTTCACACCAAGAGATCCATTCCCTATTCAATGTCCATTCGCGGACACCGTTTAGTTAACAACAAAGAAAATTTAGATAAATATCTCAATAATCTAAAGCAATCTCTTCTTGAAAGAAAATACCCTGCTCCTCTATTGGATAAACATATTCTAAACTCTGAAGTAAAATATATACCAAAACCTAAAATTACTTCAAATAAAAATAATAATAATAATAATAAAATCTTCCTTAGCACCACTTATTTTCCTGGTGCTGAGAAACTGCGAGATATATTATCTGATTTATTCCCCATCATTTCTAATGATGCATCCACTAAGGATCTCTTAGATTCACCGCCAATTTTATCTTTCCGCAGACCACCTAATATTAGATCAATATTAAACAAAACAAAAAATAATCAAAATTTCTCTATTGGTAATAATACTTTTGGCCTTCAACCTTGCGGTCGTCCACGTTGTAAAACTTGTCCTCTGTTAGATCTAAGTCCTTTTTTTACCAGTCCAAATACTACTAATAGTTACAGGGTTCCCTTTCATTGCAGTTGTATTTCAAAAAATATAGTATATCAACTTCTGTGCAGGACTTGTGATGCCTTTTATATCGGTGAAACAACAACACCACTTAATATTAGACTAAATAATCATAGGGCTAGTGTAGGAAATGAAAGCCAACTCCCAATATCTTTACATGCCAGGGCGCATAATTTATCTTTTGATCAATGTTTTAAAGTTAAAATAATAAAATGCCTGGGTGATAATGCAAAAGAAAGGGACGTCAAATCTTGGGAATTAGCTTATATTTATATTTTAGGCGCTTGCAAAGGTTCCGGTCTCAATAGGCAAAATTAATAAGGTTTATCATATTATCATAATCATCAAATGCTTTTTATTTTAATTTATAATCATTCATTTAAAATAACGTTTTGCACGGTTGGTTATGGTACCTTAACTAAATCGTGTAAAATATTATTAATCCATTTCTTTTTGTTCGATTCCTTGAATTTAAATTTTCAACGAATTGTTCGATTTCAGAAATGTCACATATCTTGACGACGGCTGAGCCGAAATATTGATATACATTTTATAACAATCATTAATATTTAAGAAACACTAATCGCCTATTATTTTCCAGCATTCATTCTAGTCTCGCATTGTTGTGTTGCCGCTACCATTTTGACCAGGTTCCAATACCACAACAGGAAACACCTAGCAAGCGCTGAAGGAAGAGAAGAATAAGGCGTGGAGTCACTCCTGGTCACCACAGACCAGATAAGTGCCCTTTCATTATTTTATCATTTCATTTATTTAGTAATAAACATAATTTCAATTTGAAAAAATAATAATTTACACATTTACAATCAAATATTAAAATATTACCTAATTTTAATTATGTTGCAATCACATCCATTATGTACACTCAGTGGTTAAACCAAATAAATTACCATTCACTTAAGACAGCTAAATTCACGGGACATGTTGAATTTCTTTCTAAATGTTTAGAAAACAACATTTGCCCTAAAGGGTTATTACCAAAATTTCCTTCCGCAGCAATTAGTACAGAAATTCAATATGATTTCACCGCAATCCGTTTAAAGTATTCAATGGAAATTACGTCTGTTTTGCGAAATGAATATCAAATTTTAGTTGATAAACATTTAAACTCACTGTGTTTTTATGTTAACATGATAACAACACATTCTCCTTTCTTATTTCAAGAAGCTCATAAAATAGTTAACAATTCTGTAACAGATTTACGAAATATTAGATTAAAACACGATAAAAAGTTCCTTAATTTACTAAAGAACTTTCAGAAAATTTGCATTATCCCAAGTAACAATACACGAAACATTTTGAATCAAGTTTCCATTTCAAATTACAGTCATTCCAATGTTAACAAAACAAGGAATTCAAATTCACTTCAAAATGTTATCCCAGCAGTTCACCAAGGTACTCTTTCCTCTCCGATGCACACCCTATCAGTAAACCAAATTACTAACAATATATTTCCATTAGTATCAGATTCCGTACCAATACGTGCCACATTAGTAAACCAAATTAATAACAGTATAACACCATCAGTATCATATTCTAATAATATACAAGGTCCATCTCCTAGAGAAAAAAATGCTGTTAAAAACTTGTCATCCAAAGTAATTAACCACAATGAATATTTAGTATTAGCTAAAGGTCTAAATTTCACACCGACTCAAAATGTGAACCATTTTAGTTTTGTTAATGATGTTGTTAAATTTTGTCGTAATTTAAGATGGCGCGAATTTTGGCATTCAAATCAAAAGAATAACAATAATAATATTAAATTACACAATGCACTATCTCAATTTCGTCCACACTCTAATAAAGAACCCCCTCCATTACCAAAAAATCATCCGGTAGAAAATTTTATTACTATTTTATTAAACAAAGTAACACAGCCATCTTTTCTAAATAGCCTCAAGCCAACATCAAACTTGTCAGTAGATGAACGTGCAGCTCTTGAGAGTCTTAGCAAGGATACCAGCATCGTCATTTTGCCGGCTGATAAAGGTTCCACTACTGTCATACTTAACAAAACTGACTATGTTACTGAAGGCTTGAGACAACTTAGAGATGAAACTTTCTATAAAAAACTATCCAGAGATCCAAACAAAAATTTTGCAGTGAAAATAAAAAAATATATTGAACAAAATAAATCAAATGAAAAATTATCAGACGAAGATGTTAAAACTTTAATTCCTGATCCTATCCGAACTCCAAATTTTTACCTATTACCTAAAATTCACAAGCCTAATAATCCTGGACGACCGATAGTCGCAAGCTTTAACTCTCCGACAGAAAGAATTTCGGCTTTTGTAGATTATTTTTTACAACCTTTTGTGAAAAATCTAAATTCTCATATCAAAGACAGCTATCATTTTATTGATATTTTAAATAATACTGTAATTCCAAAGTCAGACGACCTATTATTTGTTACTATTGACGCCATATCCCTGTATACCAATATTCCTCATAATTTAGGATTGGAAGCCATTTCTTATTTTCTTGATGAGAGACCTCATCCTCAAATACCTTCTACAGATTTTCTTTGCAAATTAGCCGAGTTTGTCTTAAAGTGTAATGCTTTTTCCTTTGAAGATGAATTTTATCTTCAAATTAAAGGGACTGCTATGGGAACTCGAATGGCACCTTCGTATGCCAACCTTTTCATGGGATTATTCGAGCAAAATTTTCTTCAAACGCAAAATTTAAAACCCATATTATGGTATAGATTTATTGACGACATAGTAATGATTTGGCCACACGGACAAACTACTCTAACAACCTTTCTTGACGACCTAAATAATTTTGGCCCTTTGAATTTCACTCATACCATTTCTAAAT
Organism: Micropterix aruncella; assembly: GCA_944548615.1. Classification (NCBI taxonomy): domain Eukaryota; kingdom Metazoa; phylum Arthropoda; class Insecta; order Lepidoptera; family Micropterigidae; genus Micropterix; species Micropterix aruncella. Next base: position 12,803,566 of record OX155975.1, on the reverse strand, counting down.
CACAAATTACTTTCTTAGATGTTGATTTAACAATTTCCGAAGGTAAAATTAAAACCGCGATTCATATAAAACCTACAAATAAAGAACAGTATTTACACTTTGATAGCTGTCATCCATTTCACACCAAGAGATCCATTCCCTATTCAATGTCCATTCGCGGACACCGTTTAGTTAACAACAAAGAAAATTTAGATAAATATCTCAATAATCTAAAGCAATCTCTTCTTGAAAGAAAATACCCTGCTCCTCTATTGGATAAACATATTCTAAACTCTGAAGTAAAATATATACCAAAACCTAAAATTACTTCAAATAAAAATAAAAATAATAATAATAATAAAATCTTCCTTAGCACCACTTATTTTCCTGGTGCTGAGAAACTGCGAGATATATTATCAGATTTATTCCCCATCATTTCTAATGATGCATCCACTAAGGATCTCTTAGATTCACCGCCAATTTTATCTTTCCGCAGACCACCTAATATTAGATCAATATTAAACAAAACAAAAAATAATCAAAATTTCTCTATTGTTAATAATACTTTTGGCCTTCAACCTTGCGGTCGTCCACGTTGTAAAACTTGTCCTTTGTTAGATCTAAGTCCTTTTTTTACCAGTCCAAATACTACTAATAGTTACAGGGTTCCCTTTCATTGCAGTTGTATTTCAAAAAATATAGTATATCAACTTCTGTGCAGGACTTGTGATGCCTTTTATATCGGTGAAACAACAACACCACTTAATATTAGACTAAATAATCATAGGGCTAGTGTAGGAAATGAAAGCCAACTCCCAATATCTTTACATGCCAGGGCGCATAATTTATCTTTTGATCAATGTTTTAAAGTTAAAATAATAAAATGCCTGGGTGATAATGCAAAGGAAAGGGACGTCAAATCTTGGGAATTAGCTTATATTTATATTTTAGGCGCTTGCAAAGGTTCCGGTCTCAATAGGCAAAATTAATAAGGTTTATTATATTATCATAATCATCAAATGCTTTTTATTTTAATTTATAATCATTCATTTAAAATAACGTTTTGCACGGTTGGTTATGGTACCTTAACTAAATCGTGTAAAATATTATTAATCCATTTCTTTTTGTTCGATTCCTTGAATTTAAATTTTCAACGAATTGTTCGATTTCAGAAATGTCACATATCTTGACGACGGCTGAGCCGAAATATTGATATACATTTTATAACAATCATTAATATTTAAGAAACACTAATCGCCTATTATTTTCCAGCATTCATTCTCGTCTCGCATTGTTGTGTTGCCGCTACCATTTTAATCAAGTTCCAATACCACAGCAGGAAACACCTAGCAAGCGCTGAAGGAAGAGAAGAATAAGGCGTGGAGTCACTCCTGGTCACCACAGACCAGATAAGTGCCCTTTCATTATTTTATCATTTCATTTATTTAGTAATAAACATAATTTCAATTTGAAAATATATATATATATATATATATATATATATATATATATATATATATATATATATATATATATATATATATATATATATATATATATATATATATATATATATATATATAAATATATATATATATATATATATATATATATATATATATATATATATATATATATATATATATATATATATATATATATATATATATATATATATATATATATATATATATATATATATATATATATATATATATATAGAAATATTTGATAGTTTTGTGTATATATTCTTTTTAGAATTGATCAATAAGATGATTATAAAGTAAATAATTATAAAAGCCACTTACATCGTGACGAAGGATTCCCTTGATCGGATTCGGGAATGCTTTAGGTGTTAACGAGAATGATGAATGCCTCTCACTTGCGGAAAGAGGAGTAGGTTTAAGTTGGGCCCATTTTACAACTAGTAACGCTCACCCTTCATCCAATTATCTCAAAAATTAAGCTACAATCCTTCTTTATACGTAAACTCACTCAATTTCCTATTATTTCAAGGGAAATAACAAGACAAGACGAGCTACTTGACACATGGAAGAATTTAAAATTTCGAATTTCCTTTTTTTATTTTCTAAAGGTGCGATATAAAGAAGCTGCGATCAATATTCAGCTGAAAACTTAAAACTAAAAGCGTGACATGCCCTCATATCAATGAAAGGAAGCAGTCAGCTCTTTCCTATTAGTTGGAAAGATTAAAGATACAACTAGTAACGCTGACTGCTTCCTTTCATTGATATGAGGGCATGTCACGCTTTTAGTTTTAAGTTTTCAGCTGAATATTGATCGCAGCTTCTTTATATCGCACCTTTAGAAAATAAAAAAACGAAATTCGAAATTTTAAATTCTTCCATCTGTCAAGTAGCTCGTCTTGTCTTGTTATTTCCCTTGAAATAATAGGAAATTGAGTGAGTTTACGTATAAAGAAGGATTGTAGCTTAATTTTTGAGATAATTGGATGAAGGGTGAGCGTTACTAGTTGTAAAATGGGCCCAACTTAAACCTACTCCTCTTTCCGCAAGTGAGAGGCATTCATCATTCTCGTTAACACCTAAAGCATTCCCGAATCCGATCAAGGGAATCCTTCGTCACGATGTAAGTGGCTTTTATAATTATTTACTTTTTAATCATCTTATTGATCAATTCTAAAAAGAATATATACACAAAACTATCAAATATTTCAAAATATTGAATTTTTACATATTTTATGTTTCGTTCATTGTAAATAATCCATTTAGGTTAAAGGTAATCTTTCCAACTAATAGGAAAGAGCTGACTGCTTCCTTTCATTGATATGAGGGCATGTCACGCTTTTAGTTTTAAGTTTTCAGCTGAATATTGATCGCAGCTTCTTTATATCGCACCTTTAGAAAATAAAAAAACGAAATTCGAAATTTTAAATTCTTCCATCTGTCAAGTAGCTCGTCTTGTCTTGTTATTTACCTTGAAATAATAGGAAATTGAGTGAGTTTACGTATAAAGAAGGATTGTAGCTTAATTTTTGAGATAATTGGATGAAGGGTGAGCGTTACTAGTTGTAAAATGGGCCCAACTTAAACCTACTCCTCTTTCCGCAAGTGAGAGGCATTCATCATTCTCGTTAACACCTAAAGCATTCCCGAATCCGATCAAGGGAATCCTTCGTCACGATGTAAGTGGCTTTTATAATTATTTACTTTATAATCATCTTATTGATCAATTCTAAAAAGTATATATATATATATATATATATATATATATATATATATATATATATATATATATATATATATATATATATATATATATATATATATATATATATATATATATATATATATATATATATATATATATATATATATATATATATATATATAATACATATGCAGTACAAATATAACCCTTCTTTTGGCAGTCAGGAAATAAATCATAGCACGCAGTACTAACCAAACCACACTCATAATTTCATCGCAGGTAAAAAGTTTTACCGCCCAACGAAGTGGGCACGGGTCAGCTAGTATTGATATAAATAGAAAACCAATTACGAAATCTTAAAATAAAACTCTTTGGGAATATGTTACTTTTGACTTGCGAGATTGTCATTTGTTTTACACTGTGGCGTGTTATTTTTTTTAATCGAAAACACAATGAATTTAACTTCAGAATATATTCACATTTTGATTTTTTACGATTTTTGCTGCGGCTTAAGTCAGTAAGAGAGTTGTCAGAGGCTTTAATTGGCGATACAGCCCCATCTTGTAGTTCTGTGTATGCGTGGTTCAGTGAGTTTAGACGTGGACGCAGTCATGTCCGCGACGATGGATGTGTTGGTAGACGAGCGACTACGGTTACCACATAAGTTTCTTTTTTTTTAAGTCGTGGTACTTACATTTTCCTTACTTAATCACTACTTTCTATCAAAATTTATTACTCTCAATAGTCAATATACCCTTTCTTTTTCATTGCCTTCCTTTAGGCTTCCTATACCTAGGTTAATTCACTTTTCCGATTTTCAATTTTCTTTTCTTTCTTCATTATTTTTTTTAATGTGACGAGGACGTCACTGCCCATACAGACGGCCTGTGATGATTCAGTCATCACCAAAATAACTCTTCATATTCAAATAACTAAAAATAAAACTCATATAACTAAAACTAAAATTGAAGTCTATTATACAAGTGCGATAACGAAAAAAGCATGATAGTCTAAATGACTCCCCTAGCCGATGGCAGGGAACAGTGTTACCATCGCCATAGTTTTTTTCTTCTACTTCCGAGGGAGAGGAGAGAGGTCGGGGGCGAGGAGCGGATGGCTTAGGCCGTCCGCGGTCATTCATTTTATTCGCTCGCATCGCCAGACACACCAGCATTTAATAATTTCACAAAAAAATAATTGCATATAAAATCATTCGTGCGACCCCCGCACATTAAATTCAGTGAGGACCAGCAGCGTTTCTTTCACGCCCAGTCGCCAAAGTAGTTCCCCGTATCAGGTGAGTACCCACGAGTTGACTAATTACTGCAATCCGTCTTTTCATAGTAATTTTTTTGGCCTTCAGCATCATATATCGTATTGAACCAGAGAAAACGCGAGTGCCCTAGCGTTATTCCAGATTTCTCGACTAAGGGTAGTATCTAGGGCAAATACCCCGCACACAATCCGAGGATTCGGTGGAGGTTCTTATGAGTTTGGTATTAGCTGAATCACACAATAGCCTTTATTCATAAAAATCACATAGTTTCAAATATCATAATTTAAAATCACGCGATAAGAAAATAAAAAGCATAATCGCATAATCCATAGAGCCGTTACCAGAATATTAATCAATTTCGCCAGATCTTTCTGCACGATAAAAATCCGTAAATCGCATGCGCAGCCATTAACAGGTGTCGAGTAAGCCACTAACGCCCTCAGTGGCGGGACGGAAAACTACCACGATTAGGGATAGTTCCTCGTTCCGCCGCGAGAGCGCGGAAGGGCCCAATCTGACGGCGCGAGACGACAACGGCCGCCGCGCGCAAAGCTACCAACAGAGAGCGAAAAAGCAGCGCTGCCAATAGCAGGGTCTTATTTATTTATTATTTTGTTTCGTTTCTTTTAATTATTCCACTAACGCCAAGGCCGCCCCTTCCGAGGAAGGCTCTCCCATCTACGCACGTCTCGCACGAGGATTTGCCCACTCCCGGAGCTGATGCTAGTCGGCGCATCCTCGAGACGTGACGTATCCCCCTCAGCGTACATTGATTAGGCGGTGGTCAAGTACTGCACAGCTAGTGACTCTCCGGATCCTTTTCCAGCAGGCCGGGGATGGCGCCCACCTTTTAATAAGGAGAAACTTTTACTAACTATTTTCATCATTTTTCCCGGGACCTCAAGTCTTTTCACATTATATTTGCATATTATCTAGAAATCAAGTTCCTACAGGATTCGGGGCACGTTACAGAATCCAGAATATTCCTCAGTTCTTTGAAAACATATCCAAGGATTCGCACCTTCGTAGCCACGTTATGTATATGAGAATCCCAATCATAATGATAGCAAAGTTTGATGGAGGGCAATCATTGGCGGTCTATAGTATTGTGACAGGTGACCAATGAATGAATCGCGCCGCACGAGGTGGTTGCAATGGAAAACAAACGGTTGCTTCCGCAGGTTGATACTGGGGGGAAAAACAATATTCAGATGAAATAAGTCCTTGGCTACTAGCCGAAAACGTCTTGGGGCGACAACCGCTTTTTTTCTGAATTACAAGTTGCTTTCGCCCATCTATGCTAAATGACGTATATTTAACATTGTTAATTTTCTGCGTATGAATGTGTTGAGTTAGCTAGTTTTTAAATCTGTGGAATCATTTAGTTGCTTTGCCAAAAATGCCATCGCTTGTTTTAGATTCGATCATTAACACTGTGTCATCAGCAAAGGCCGCTATTGTCCCAGGTATGTTTTATCGGCATGTCTGCGACGCACAATGCTTAACCTTTATCAATTTACTCATTGCCGATGTTGAAGAATGTGGAAAATGCTTAGTGGCGTGTGGACCATAGCAAGTAATGGCCGCAACACGGGAGGTGAACGGCAATTTCATTATATTCAGGTGAAACTTACGAGTGAATCGCGTGCGACCACTCAAGATGCCTATCAGCCACACTCAAATTGGAGAACCAAAGATTGATCGCTTTATTGCGGTTTGCTCCAACTAAAACAATTATAGTCCGAGAAGGCCAATTTTCAAATTATATTCAGTCTCGAGGAAGTCATTGACAAAATGGCCATATATATATATATTGACAATGGCCTGTTGCTTCAACTGTGTTTCTAGGGATAACAATTGACTCCAAATTTCAATGGGGCCCACAAATTGAGAAAATGTCAGGGAAACTTAGCTCTGCGGCATACGCAGTTAAAACAATAAGGCGGCTGACTGATGTAGATACAGCAAGAATAGTATGTATACTTTAGTTACTTTCATAGCATTATGTCCTTTTATACTTTCATAGCATTCGATTTACACCGTTTCAGCGCTTCGTAAAGGAGAGAACCGCGCAAGCGACCTCGAAATCGTAACCAGTCGAGAGACCGGAGTAATCTGGTCGCAACTGAAAGTAAGGGCGTGACTGTAAGCCCGCTGGGTAGCATACCTGGTTATCTCGCGGATAAGGCGTTGGCCCCTTACGGGCATGTGTCGGAGCTTGACGGTGGACTGTTTTGTCACAAGTCTTCTGCGTTAACTTCACGGGAGATAGAACGACCAATCGTTAAAACTTCCCGAGGTGACGGGTTCGCCCGTTGTAGTTAACAGCTCTAGTTGTTAATTAATATCATCATTAACCTTGTTATTCAATTATTGTATATTATCCATAATGGTGTGTCCCAGAAGGCATAAAATATGTTTTTCATCGCACCCCTACTAGTCGCAGGTTGTTCGAACCGGTTGGCTGAGGTGGGGGGGGGGGGGGGGCATTTGTCTTCATATCGCACCAATGATCAGTTTGCTGTGCGAATCAGAAAAAAAACAGGTAGCTGTTTTAGTGCACCCTTGTTTTGTGACACGTCACGACGCGCGATGTCGAACAACGTTAGGCGATGCAATTTTGCACGAAACTCGACAAAATAGCTGCCGCAACTCACGAATTGCTCAAGCAAGTCTACGGGGAGCCTGCTCTATTGTATATGCAAGTTTCGTTGTCGGTGAAGAAGTTCAAGGAGGGCCAGGAAGTGTGCCAAAGAAATTAAAATATAACTCGTGTGTGTGATTTGTTATATTGTGACCGTCGGATGAGTGTTCGTTTATTAGCTGACAAACTGGCAATTCCGAAATTACAAAGCTATATAAAGTGTTTCAAAAAATTCCGCAAACTCAGAATTCCAGGCCAATTAACATATTTTTAAACATATATGTTAAGTATATTTTAACATTGAACTAACTACCAAAAATGATTTGACTTTGACAATGAAGTATACTTTTTAGACTAGGTAATTTTATATTAATAAATATTAATGACCGTTTCTTCCTTTTCTCACATATAACTTTATTTATTTTATTTAATCGAATTTTATATGATATTTATTGCCGATTAAATAATGGAATTGCATTTTATTTATTATATTATCTTTTAATATTTTTTTTTATTATTATTTTTTTATTTTATTCTGAAGACCACATTTTAGGGCAATTTAGTGTCATTAGCTTTTTACTAAAACTTGTATATTTGTAAGCAACCAAGCAATCAAGCAAACTTGATTGTAATATTGGAGTCCTGTCCACCCTAGAACGGGCTAGTCCCAGTTGGGTGACAGAAACAAATAAGCAAAAGGTTAAGGTTTTGCCATTCGGTTCCTGTTATTTTTATAAGCTAATCAATGTTTCATAGTAATTAATTCTTAAATTCTTAAATTCTTAAATTCTTAAATGGGTACGTCTCACTCAAAACCTCACTAAAGGGCAATTGCCCAGCGGAAGACTTCAGGGGCCTTGTACAAGACCGTCGATCGACTCACAGATTGCGCAATCGTCTTTAAGGACCCGATGAGCTTCTGTAAATTGTTTTTTTTATTAAAGAATATTGTTTCAACGATGAAATTTTGTGCTTTTCAGCGGTAGCAATTTTTTTAAATAATTGTAAATACAATAGTTCACTTTCCGTAACGGCGGTATTGTTTTTTTTTAATTATTATTCACGAATTTCATAAGAAAAGTTTTAATTTTTTCAAAGGTACATTTCATAAAATTGAATACCATCAGTCACGCTTACATTTATGCCATATTTATTAGGTATGAAGGACGACGCAATCTAGCGCAGTCTTCATTAAATGTGAAAATAGCGCGGCGACGAGCACTTGAGATGCTTCAGGGGAGAAAAAGAATTTTAATTATACTTTCGTTATATCAAAACGGAACTAAAACTATTTCTTCGCAATAAGCAAGCTCTGCGGGCAACGGAGACAAAAGGAATTCCTAGTGTTTTTCTTTAAAATACCGTGTGGATTTTTGCATCGTAGAAAATGCAATTACCTTTATATTTTTTAAATGTCCTTTAAAGGTAAAATTCAGAAAATGTAATTTATGGCCAAAATTACTTTTTTTCACTGTCTACATCAGCAACCCCAAATGTATGATTGGAAATTATCAGTAAGTGACTAAAATACGTTATAACAGAGATATTCAGTAGAAAAATCATTTTGTATATTCTATGTAATTTAAGCTTGAGGTAAAGCTCACGTCACACATACTGATTTTTTCCACTCACTAGTCGTGGTAACACTATTGGCACTCATATGGCTTTTGTGTGTTATTTTCGATGTTTTCGTGCTTTTTTTTTGTCGTGAGCATGAATAGATGCAAAATGCATTCGGTCTGTAACGGATCTTAAGTCCACTACATACGATCAACAAATGCATCAATTTCCGGTGAAATCCACTGACACAATTCAGCTATTATTTTGACTCGTGCAGCTATGAATCAGCACGATGAAACAATACTTTTACTCAGAATATTTCAAATTGCATCATTGCACGGCATATATAAACCGGCCAAAAAGCAACCAAATTATCAGTCCCCGATTGATCACCTTCCCCCAGAATGCGACGGCATTCGGCATTCTCTGTCACGAGTTAGGTCAACGAATACGGCTCCTTGGTTTCCTTTCCTCATTTTCCCTGAGTCTCGAAGCATCAACTTGCGGTGTCAACTACTACGGGCGAGCCCGTCACCACAGGACGTTTTAACGATTTTCTCGTTCTGTCGCCCTGCAGTGAACGTAGAAGACTTTGGACAGAACAAATCCAACTTCCAGTTACGTCACAACCCGCAAGAAGCCAACGCCTTACCGCGAGATAGCCAGTGTTACCTGGCGGGCCGACCCTCGCGCCCTTGCTTCCAATTGTGACCAGATTTCTCCGGTCTCTCGATTGGTTCCGAGTTCGAGGTCGCTTGCGCGGTCCTCTCCCTTACGAAGCGGTGAAACGGTGTGCACCGAATCTATCGCGGACCAAGGCGTCCTTTGCCCGCCTCTGAACCGGGATCGGATGGCCAATGGTCATTTCAAGAGCAGTCGCCGTAAGGTAGACAACTACCCCCGCTCTATAGGAAACAATACAGTTCCCAGACTCCCCCGATTGTTAGTCGGAGAGCACAATCGATTGGCTTGCGCCGCTCGGTGCGCAGACCGTCCAGGAGCGCCAGAGGATTGATTCCCAGGGGAGACTGGTTGACCCAGTGTCCTACCCGGGTTCGCACCCCATGCGTGGAGGCCATCGGATGGGTGTTGACCCGTGAGTGTGACCGACCCTGAACACATGGGTCATCGTGGCCACCTCATCATGGGCCCGTTAGCTCCCAAAAGAAGCATCAGTCTGTAATCCCACAGACTCGAGCCGTGCCCAGTATAAGATACTAGGAGCACACATACAATCCTCATCCACTCTCTTACATAACCGCCGTCGCGCAACCCTAGCGTATCGATAAAGTAATCATATAACTGGCAATATTCAATGGATTCAATCAATAACTATCTTCTACTTCATAAACACCGCCTTTAAATACAGATACAGACACCGCCACCTCACATCGAATAATTTGGAGTCTTGTGAGGGGTGGTCCCTCACAGGTCGAATATGCCGCGCGCCAAAATATGAGGAAACAGATATCAGAAGGAATCTAAGGAAACAGAGAGTAAAAAGCAACCGTCAAAATAGGGTAAAGTTATTTCAATACAGTGGTCCCAGCAGTGATGAAGATTATTCACCTAATAGCTGTGATGATAACCCTAATTTTAAACGATTTGATGAATTGCCGATGCAAAGAAACAATATTTTCGATACATCAGATAGTTAACCACCCCATGAAAATCCCTATATACAAGGAAGTTAACAAGGTGGCGACATAGAAATCCAGAAAATAGGAAAGTCTGCAAAATCAAAGCAAACCATGCCAATTGCCTGCCATATCGTAATGAAGTCAAGCGAAAATTGCTAAGCCAGTTGACTGTTCTCGATGCCGACTTAGTTGCTCCACTAATATTACCGAAGAAGACAGAACTGAAATTTGCCAGACTTCCTGGGGATTCGCTGATTATAATCGCCAAAAGGATCATTTGATTAAAAGTATTGATACAACTTTACGAAAACGTCAAACGAACCCCCAAAGCTCAAAGGAAAATCTATATCAAAATCATACTAACTGGAAGACAAATTGGGAAGCCACCGTGTTTATGCAACGTTTTTTCGAAAAAAACTATGTATTTCTAACGGACCTATAAACACTGCTCTACAAGGTAAGAGTACCTACTGCTGGTATTTATTATGGAATAGATCAGAGAAGAAGAAAAGCGCCTGGAATTAAAAGGTCTGAGGAATCACTGACAAAAGTGAAACAGCACATTGAAAGCTTTCCGTGAGTTGATTCTCATTATGGGAGATGAGTACCAATAGAAAATTTCTAGACTCAAATTTATCAATATGAAAGATGTATGACCTTTAAATGAAAATACTAACCGAAAACCAGAAGCCCGTAAGCCAGTGGAGTATCGTGAGATTTTTAGCCGTCGATACAATCTGTTTTTTTTGTGCCGAAAAGGGACTAATGTGCTTCGTGCAGTAAATATAACATGGCAGATTCAAAACAGAAGCAGATTATGGAAGTAGAACACTCCATGCACTTAAAAGAAAGAATGAATGCAATGAGGCTAACGCAAGGGACAAATTGCTCTCACAGATAGACCCTACTTTCCGTACCGCAACTTTCGATCTTCAGAGCGTTCTGTTGCTGCCTCAATCTGCAGAATCGCAATTTTACTATTTATTAATTTGCGTGTATAATTTAACAATATACAAGGGCGATGGCAAAAATGCCTTTTGCTATTGTTGGACGGACCTTAACGACAAAAGAGGTAGCGAAATCGGGTAATGAAATCGGGTCTATCTTACTGAAATACATAGAGACATTGCCCTCTACTGTGCAAAACATTTCGCTGTTTTTGGATGCCTGTGGCGGGCAAGAGAGAAATCAACAGGTAGCTGCTGTTTTGCTTTACGCTGTTGAAAAAAGTCATTTACACTTTTGTGTAAATGACTTTCAAACAATTTTTTTTTGAGTCAGGGCATTCCTATATGGAGTGTGACTCCGTGCAACTGACCATAAAAGGCTCCAAAAATAATAGAAACTTACATTATGAATGACTGGATAGAAATATTGAAAAGTGAGAGTTCCTATAGAGGGGAAACGTTTAAATGAGCAGCACATTGTACAAGAACTAAAATTCAACGATTTTCTTGATCTTCAGTCCTTGGCAGCCGACTCAATCAAAAACAGAAACATTGACGAGGACGGAAAACAGTTTCCTGACTCAAAATCAAGTGTTTAAAATTTGAGAAGACTTCCCCGGGCACAGTATTCTACAGATACGACCACTCTTACGAATACAGGAACATTTCAGTGTTTGGACGAAGCAGGACAAAGAATCAGACAATAGTAAAACCAAAACTACAATCAGGATGACCTTCTCAAGCTCTACAAAAACAATCTGACGCTGATAATTAGGATCCCGCATCCGTACGGGATCCTATTACTAAGCCTAAGACGTCTCTCTGTCTGTCTGTTCATTTGTCTGTCTATTCGAGGGCTGTATATCTTGAATCGTAAAGGGCAGCCATTCAAAATTGAACTATTATATAACATTGTAAGTTTATTTTCCCTTTGTGTTTATTTGAAACTGAATAATATCAATAAAACTCATTTTATCAACTGGTATTTTAATTATTTAAGCGAAAGTGAACAAACAATATGTTTGAGGCAAAATTACTTAAGTGCAAAAGACAATCTAAGTGTTTGAAACTAAACTCAATAAGTATTCGCTTTAATTACGTAAGTAGAAATGACAAAGTAACATGTTTGAGGTAAAATTCAAGGAAATAAGTTTTGTAAAATTATAGTAATACCAACAATAGAAAATGTTCAAATTTCACTTGTAATTGTGAATTATATAAAGTATGAGTCCTGAAAAAACTAGTTACATCGGATTACGGTGTGATCTGTGGTACCAAATTCCACTAAGTTTCTACTAAAACTCAATTATCTCAGAACATACAATTTGTTGGTTAATGAGTTTTTGCCTTTACAACGACGATATTATGTATATGTATAATATTTAAAATCTTTTCTATGTAACTAGATTTTCTTGCACACTAGCTACTTTTAACTTGTACAACGTTGTTTTCAGTCGAAATTGAAAATATAAATATAATAAATCTAAGGTATGGTAATGGGAAAAATGTTAAAAAATATAATTATATGACAATTGACGTAAATCAGACACTTACTTTATTGCTGACTTGACGTGTTTGCAGAACTCCTACAGGATATTATAGCAACTTTGAATTAGATAAGGAGGAAGCATTTGGGATTGTTTACAAGAATAATAAGATGATAGTTATTTGTGGGGATTTAAAAATAAATTCGTTTGTAGATACACAATTAAAAACTAAATGTTTAAATGTCTGCACCTTTGAGGTATGTAGCTAAAATAAAGTAAATTTATGGATACTAAGAGTGTTTTATAAATAAACACTAGAAAGAATCGTGTCATGTATATATCTTGAACTTTAGGTCGTTTTACCCCACTATTTGAATACTTCTCTTTTACTACTCCCACCAACCAAAGAAAAGGGAGACTATTGTGAACGTGCAATCGAGATGAAGACGGAAATATCCACTTTGAGCGACCCTGAGACGAATGAGATCGTTTCCGGATGGAAATACATCTGTGTGTCTGTCTGTCTGTGTGTATTCCTCAACGATAGCGCCCAAACACTTAATCTGATTGAGCTGAATTTTGGCATGCTGGCATTGTTTGGTCATATATAAATTGACTTCTCCCGAGACGACATAGACCATTTACAGACTGATATGTCTGTGAGTCTGTATGTCTGTGTGTCTGTGTGTATTCCTCGACGATAGCGCCCAAGCGCTTTATTCGATAAGGCTGAAATTTGGCAAACAGGGACCATTCGGTCATGGCAAGAAATGAAGATTAGAGTTGAAATCGGTCCACCAGAGAAAAATTGCTGGTAGAGACTTGAAATTCAGTACACTGATGCCTTGTTGGACCAATATACTTGTTGGTTTTGGATATAATAACTCGTATACAAGCGATGCAACAAAATTGTAAATACCGCCATATTTAGGAGAATACTACATAATACAAAAAATACTACTTTAGCTATCATAGTCAATTGACACAATCCCTATCGGGTGGCAAGGGGCTGGTCAGGGGTGGGTTTGTGGGTGTTGGGGGTCTAAGTGCGTTAGGGGGGGGGGGGGGGTTACGATGACACAGCCGATTGTTTTTATTACTCACACTACATGTTATTTACTATACATATTCAACACACCATAAAGGAACACGAGTAACAACAACCAGACAGCACTTAATCCAAAAAAAGAGAACAAGTTTTGCACAAAAACACTTTTCTTACATTGCTCCTCGACTGTTCAACAAAATGAATAGTGTTTTTCCTGCAGGACTGAAATCTAGGAATAGTCACGGCGTAAAGAAAAACCTAACTAAGTCGCTTTTGACTATAGGTCGACAAGAAACGGAGACATTAATAACATGAATTTTAAAAATACAGGTAGTATTATAGATAAATAAAGAATTTTGAATTCGAATTTGAATATATCTAGTCTATCTGTCTATTAAATGATAAAATACCTCAAATAATATTTTGCTAAATCCTCTATCCAACGACATGGACCGTGACGTCACGAGACGCGGCGCGGCGTTCAAAATTAAATTGTTATCACAAGTCTTTGTCGACTGGGGCCCGGCGGTGTTTGTCTGTTTGTATTGTTTGAGTCGGAAAGTTTTCCCATACGAGTGTGAAGTGTGCTCTGCTGAGTAGGTTGACTCGCGCTGAAAAAGACTCAAGTCGTCGCGGACAGCGACAGGAGAAAGCAAAGATAGGCTTTATACGAGAAATCGTGTATTAATATTATAAAGAAGTAAAGTTTGTGAGGTTGTAGGAAGTAATCTCTGGATCTGCTAAACCGATTTTGAAAATATTTCACTAATAGAAAGCCACATTATTTGCGAGTGTCATATGCTATATATTAATTTGAAAAATGAAAATACTTTTTCGTGGTAGTCAGATTTCCAAAGTAAGTCGGAGAAAAAACGGTCGAACGAAAAGGTTTCTAACTAACGCTGCCTTAACGATGAGAGATATATGATTAAGTTCTAAAGAAAGTTGTAGAGCTTGATAATGCCTACAAATAGTCAGTGACAGCATAATAATATGTCTAACTTTTATATTTAAGTCACAAAAAGTAGTATTTTATATATAAAAAATAATTTAAATCGTTAGGTCATGTTTATTGGTCATATTATCAACAATTATGAATTCTTATCAAAATAAGTAAATGTATCGTCTCAAGTGTTTAAAACAAAAGGCTTTTCCCTTTTACTGCATATAATTTCCCTTTTACTGCATAAATGGTTAAAGAGATAAGACACTCACAAATAAGACACTCGCAAGTAGGCACTCACAAATAACGGTAATATAGTCAAATTGTCATGCAAATACATACATACATATGCTGTAAAAATATAACCCTTCTTTTGGCAGTCAGGAAATAAATCATAGTACTCAGTACTAACCGAACCACACTCATAATTTCATCACATGTAAAAAGTTTTACCGCCCAACGAAGTGGGCACGCGTCAGCTAGTTGTTTATATAGCGCATTAGGTTGTTCAATGCCGTAGTACGATTTGACAGCTATTGTTTTTACTATGAAAAACAACGTGTAGATAAGAAATCATAATAATAATCATTTATTTCAGTTTGGAGGGTAATACATTATATTATAAAGGTACTACATTGCGATACGTCAACGAAAGTAAGGTTCAAACAGCAATAAATCCAAACAGGCAAGCTGTTTGAAACGATAGTATATGAATATAATAAGAAAACCTTTTTATTTTATTTTGCAATGCGATAATTGTCAATTGTACTTAATTTTAAAGTTAATGTTAATGTTAATGTTATATTAAAATACAGCGGTCTATTCGCTATAAATTTATTACGAGAAATTTAGTTCCTTTGACTCGCGAAGTAAAAATTCACCCGTACCGTTTGTACACGACGTTTTGCGAGTGAAATCGGCGCTTATCGTTTTTGTAAAATAATTATCGCCAAGACGCCGTCGATTAGAGTTCGACCGTTGCAAGTATTTAATATCGGATACTTTATACGAATATTATACGCATATTATATGCGGATAGGATCGCAATTCGAGTAATAAATCGCATTTTACGCAGCGCGGAGCGCCCTAACCAATATTGATTGGATACCATTTTAGGCATTTGTAAGCGTCTAACCAAGAATGGTTGGCTCAAATAGGAAGGGGACCCTTTTAGTTGATCTTTTACGTAAAATAATTAAAAAAAAACTAAAACAACCATATTAAAACAATAACACCATAGTAAAAAGATCATAATAGGGTTAAAATAATATAGTCGGAGGAAATGGTCCGAGCTATGACAATATGACAATTGGTGACACATGCAGTTGACATTGAAAATGTACAATTAATTTTTATATATTTATGAACGAATTAATTACCATTAAACATTGATTTTTCTTACAGAAATAATAGATACCGAATTGCAAAACCTTAGGTTTATGCCTATGTGATTCTGGCACCAACTGGGACTAGCCCGTTATAGGGTGGACAGGGCTCTAATATTACATTAATTAAATAATATATAATTTTTATTAAAATGCTCATAAAACTAAATTGCCTTTAAATGTGGTCTTCAATAAAACAAACAAATCGCAATCCTATTTTTAAATTGGCATTAAATAGAACATAATATTCTGAAATCTATTTTGTCACACGCTATTGCGTGTGACAAAATAGATTTAAAACTAAAATAGAGAAAAATAATATTAGGTATAAGATATAAAAAAAAAGTCAAATGAAAAATATGAAAAAAGCCTAATTTATATTTAATATATGGTAAATACTAAAAACTTAAATACAATATTACTTATTAACCCTTCCTATGTGAGCTAACCATTTTTGGTTAGACGCTTTCCGCGCTGTGCTAACTGTAATATTTATTCATTATTATCTTAATTGTTTTACGAGATAATGTTGTAACGTTATAATATTTCAAATTTCAATGTGATCATTTTGCAGTTATTCTTTTTACGATCCGTATAGTAGTTTAAAAGTTATGCGCAAAACTATCCCGGGCAGAAATTTTACCCCGCCATAGGAGGGGTTAAAAATATACATAATTTAATTTTAACCCCTCCAATCTCGAAGTAAAAATTCAGCTGTCACTTACGCCGGCGACATTTTCGCGCGTAAATTCGGCGCAAGTAAATGACCTTGAGTAAAACGACTATAACTTGTAAACCACTATACGGATCATAAAAAGAATAACTGTAAAATGATCGCATTGAAATTTGAAATATAAAACATTGTAAGATTATCTCGTAAAACAATTAACAAAATAATGAATAAATATTACAAAGTTGGCGAACTGAAAAAAAGTCGCCTATTCAATTAATTTCGATGTTTTTATCACAAAATACGTAAAATATGCAAAAATTGTAAATACAGTTATGTTCTTTATTAAATACTTTACCAAAACTTATATTTTGTTTTACTTATTTGCATACAAAAACATTTAGTTACTCGGCCAAGAAAAAATCGATGTATTCTCGTAAAAAAAAAAAATTTATTTTATTTTTGTGATTACTTGAAGTTGTTTTTTATATGAAATTCTTTCACAATAACTTTTCCACTATATCATTCTTCTTAGAAAACACACCAAAACTTTCAGTTTCGTCTGATATTACAGAAAAATCTAAAGTTTTTTGAGTTAGCATTGTAAACTTGGCAACTTTGACGGAAACTTTGATAATACAAAAATGGTTAAGGATTTTCAAATAATATGTCCTATTATATTTCATAGAAAAACAATAAAAAAAACCCAATCAAAATGTGGTAACGAGGAGCGGCGGATAAAATAATGTCCGATGTCAAATTAGAAATCAAGTTGAATTGAGCAAAATATAGCCAATTTTGTGATTATATACGATGTAAATCAAATAATAGCTGTTTCATAAGCGAATTAAATGAATATTACGTCATTATTCGCGATTTTTCGTCATAATTCGCGAAAAACAAACGAACATTTTTTGCAACGCTAATGCGTAGGTATGTCAAACTATTTTACTCGATAATTCGTGAAAAAAAGCAGATCAGCTGTCCTAAATTAGAAATTCTCTTTCGGAAACCTTCCTAGAATGCAAATCACTTACGGTTTTGCAGGAAATAGCACAAAAATAACACGAAAATCACAAAATCACAGACACTTCGAACGTTGTACAATGGCCGGACGGCGGCTCGGCGACTCGCGCAGGTGTCGCCCGGCGGCGACGAAGCGAAACTGATTATTATAAATAATTTATCGGATAACAGTCGTCGACTAGAGTTCGACCGTTCGACTTTTTCGATATCGCATACTTTATACGCGGATAGGATCGCAATTCGAGTAATAAATCGCATTTTACGCAGCGCGGAGCGCCCTAACCAAAATTGATTAGCTCAAGTCTTAGCGTTTGTAAGCGACTAACCAAAAATGGTTAACTCAAATAGGAAGGGTTAAACAACAAAATTGAATAATTTTAAGTAATTAGTTCAATCTTAAAATATAATCAGCATACATATTTAAAATGTATTCACAATATGTGCAAATCAAAAAAATATATATTTCAAGCTCTCTGCAATAATCTCAACATCGTAATAGTATTTTTTTTAAATCTCATATTGTATGTTGAGGTTTTCTATAAGAGATTTTTAAATTCTATATCATCCACTTTATTTGTGGTAATAAATTAAACGTTATGGGACTAAGATAAAAAACTAAATCTGATATTTACTTCAGGGTTCTGTGTTCAGAGCTCATGTATGTATATATTCCGTTTCTGCATTCAACTAACACTTTTAAATGCTTGAACCGGTTCAGAAGTATACCTTAACCGTCCAAATATGAAGTAAGTAGTCGTCTTAATGTTCAAATGTCAATAAATTAAAATTAATATATAGTGTTTAATGTCAAATGAAAGGTCTGATTGAGTATATTTTTGAAATATACATGTATTCATATGGGTAAATACATAAAATAGAAATATATTAAAAAAAACAGAAATAGAAATAAATACAAATATAATAATACCTTTCTGTAACGGAAGTCATATTTATTAATTTATTCTAAGATCAAAATATTACATAGTAGGTATTTAAATTAAACATATTTTGTGCCTCTCCTAACTAAGCCGAGCCTGTTCTAAGGGGAACACCAATAATAAAATGGTTATTAAAATAACTATCTTCTAAAGCAAAACGTAGCGTGATGTTGAATAGGCTATAACTTTCTTCGAGAATTGGCATATCAATTACAAAATGAATTTTTTGAACTGAACTGGTAGTTCCAGAGATTATCGCGTTTAAACTAAAAAAAAACAAACTCTTCAGCTTTAATTATCGATTTAAGTAATTGACGAGACATTCCGAAAAGGAAGTTTTCACCATTTCAAAAGTAAAAAGCACATTTACCTGAAGAAAAGATTTTTTTATCGCCCAGAAAGTTTAAAACTTATTATGTGAAATCACGAAACAAGTGAAAAATAATTTAACTTTCAAAAGTAAAGTGAAAACCTGGCTCCTAGCTAGATATTGGGCGCTCAAAAACTGAAGATCTAATTACTATTATAGGGTGAATATTAAAAATAAATATATTTCAAAAATTTTGCAATATTACACTTTATTTTATTTTACTTTATTTATTTACATATACATATACATTCAAATTCATAAGCACAACAGAAAATGAAATGACAATTTAGACAATGCCGTCGTATGCTTTTAAAGTTACACATCTGTCTGAGCCCAGGTTACATAGCGCATACACAAGGTTGAGTGCATCCAAAAGCGTTTCTTGCGATACCTAAATTAGCACGAGCACACGAACTTCGAGACATATGACGAACGAGCGGATTACTTTAAGGTTGCACTGCTCTATAATAGACCGACCATAACCGACATGTCTTTCCTATATGACATCCTTCATGGTTTAATAGACTGTCCAGCTTTAACTGAGCGAATTTCCTTGAGAGTGCCCCCCAGAAGTACCCGAGTTTCTCGTTTGTTTCATGTGCCCAGGTGCAATTCAAGCCACTTCAGCAACTCTACTATGATACGGTTACTCACATCTTTACTCACTCACGGTTACTCACTCACATAACAGGTTTAATGACCTTGATATTTTTTCTCTGGACATGAAGCCATTTCTTCACGCAGTCGAAGAAAAGCTCAGGAACGATAATTAATTTAAATTTACTTATTACTTTATTATATACAATATATTTATGTGTGTATGTATGTCTATATGTATATATATATGTCAATAGTATACGTATGTATGGCCATTTATGAACGTATATTACACATAGTGTTAAACAATCCCTCCTTGCTTCTTTTTCCTTTTTTCTTAAAAAGAAGGTTATAAAATTATTATCTTTTAAATGGGTACTTTATATTTTTTGCTAATTTAAAATGTATTAATGGCTATATTAATGTTAATTTATAAAATGTTTTTTTTATATAAAGAATATGCTGTATACATTTAGTTAATAAAATAAATAAATAAATAAACGCAAATGATTATCTTTCTATTATGCTAAGCAAAGAGCAGCCGAGCCCGCCTTTCTAGGCATCCCTGTGTTAAGGCGAGCTCACTTCGGGAGTCACACTAGAGTGCCACGGTTGTGTCAAGGAAAGATCTAAAATATTATTTTTTAATCATTTTCATTTTAATTTATAATCAATATTAATATTATTACTGTTAATATTGTTATTAATATTATATGTTTTTAAAATTAATATTTTATTATTTTTTTATCTTTTATACCCTTTTTCAGCATTTTAAACAATTGTCTGAACCGCAGAATAAAATCTACAAGCGCGAATCCCCTCTTTTGGGGTATAGAGGTGATCGTCGCATCGTATTCATATGAATCGTATCTCACACATATTGTATAGTACAATGTAGTGTTAATACTCTGCTTAAATAATTGTATATATTATTACCTATTTTCTACTTAAATTTAGTGAATATAATGCAAAGCTTATAAAAAAATGTTTTGTTTTACCTGCATACATTTTTTTCTACTTTTTATTTTGTGTGAAAACACATTTACTAGACTAAATCCTATGTTAGATTTTAAAAATCTCTGAAAATTGGAATCAAATGCGTCAGTTCGCGCGTCAACAAACAAATGTTAACTCAACACAGCCAAATGCAGACCTTCTAGGTCTAATTGGTTGTGCGATTTCGTCTCATTTCAGATATGTTAGCACATTTATATGCATAGAGCTATGTTTTTTCTCTATGCTAATGTTTATTTTTAACGATTCTGCATGTATAGTAGTATGTATGTCCATATCTTTTTTTGTACATTATAAAATAAAATAAATAAAATTTAGTATAGATGATGATACGTTTTCCCCCTGCCAATCTATGTGTTTTCTTTATCAATTATTGGGGGAAAGGAAGCACATGCGAGTACGATGCCTGAATTGGTAAAGTTTTATTTTGGAGTTGTTCGCGACGCGGAAAAGTACAAAATAACACTACGAGACAAACGACATCTCTTCGGCAATATTATTATATTATTATGAATTTACGAGCTTCCTTTTTCACGGCTGCGTATTTCTGTATCCGTGATCGGTTGGACGCGGCTAAGCTCCGAGGTACACACGAGTTTGTAATGCAATACAAAGACAAGACACATGATATTCCGGATAGAAAATAAATTATAAACGCACGTAAAAACCAAAAAAGGTTTGTTATAACCTTGAAACCTGATCGTGTTCAAAGTCCATTACGTGACCTTTCGTACAAGTGCAAACACGACTATGATACGATATTCCATCTTGGAATGCCAGTTCCTGTCTTCCGGCTTCATAATCAGACCTTGAAACTTAATCCTGGTCAAAGTTCATTCCAAGACTTTTCTAACAAGTCCAAACACAGCTATGATACGATGTTCCATCATGAAGTTGTTGTTGATGAACAACTTCATGATGGACGAAAAGCGGTTAGCCGTTGGTGACAGCAGCGGATGCCAGTATGCTTCTCGCCGCTATATACATATATATATATATATATATATATATATATATATATATATATATATATATATATATATATATATATATATATATATATATATATATATATATATATATATATATATATATATATATATATATATATATATATATATATATATATATATATATATATATATATATATATATATATATATATATATATATATATATATATATATATATTATAAATGGTTGTGTAGTAATAGTATAGTCTCATACTACCTAAGCTAGAGTTTTACACATTCACAAAAAAATGGGCCTCCAAAAAAAGTGGTCCATCTCTCCTCATCTTGCCCTATATCGTTTAGTGTCAAATGAAAGGTCTAATTGAGTATGTTCCAAAAACAAATATTAGCATCTCTATGGATAAATAAATAAATATCACAAATAATTCACAAATGATAAATATAAAAAAAACCGTAATAACCATAATTAAATACACAATAGTTTACTTTTTGTAATGGTGGTCGTCTTTTTTATTCATTTTAATATATTTACTTATTTTAAAATATGCTTTGTGATGATGAGGGGGCCCTTAAGACGACAGACCCCATTCGTCTCCTTGAACAGCTTCTACTATTTATTTTTTTAAATGTCGCGTCTGAGTGGACGGCGAGAGCAGCGCCAGTCCAACTGATCGTTTCAGTTATAAATGGTTACAGCAAGCTGAACTAATGACCGGAAAGGAGATAACCCGAGCCACGTGCTACTGTTACAGATCGAGAGGTTACCGATGAGCTAGACAGATGCCGGTTAGATTGAGGTCATTTAATCAACCCTTTGAAGTATCAGATTCAGGGTTTTGTTTATTTTCGGTAATTCACAGAATTATGGAATATTCAATCAATAAGACGAACTATTTAGCATAAGTTCGATTATAAAACTACAAAATTGGGCATTTTTCGTAAATATTTAAAAAAAATATTTGCCTATTTCCTGCGGTTTACCATCCCCTCCCAGTCCGCGATGCGATGCTTGACAAGTATGCTTGATCGTATAGAGAGCTCTTCATATTAATATTAACCTTATTACAATTTTTGACTATCAACGTGCTCATGTTATTTCTATCATAATTTGTTATGCAAGCGTTGTGGGTTTTTCATATGATACACAATTGGTTTGATAGGTTTTGAACATACTCGCATCATCTATTGAACATCTGTAAGTTTACTTCAAAATAAAATAAAATACATTAAAAAAAAATAAAGTCCAAGAAGTCAATTGACTAACACTAATGAAAAGAATAATTATTTAAAAAATGCAAAAAAAAAAACTCACTCAGAAAAAAAAAACATCAATAATCACATACCTAAAACGCTAGTAATTGCAATGAATAATCAAATATTATCAACTTATTGCTAATTGGTTTACCTCGTATGTTTTGACAAGAGAATAATACAGGTATCTTAGAGATATGTATAATTGAACACCACGTTGGGAGTCAAATTTTGTCACATATATGTGACAAAATTTGACTCCCATGTTAATCCAAAAATAAATAATAATTGTTTCATTACTAAAGTTTCATTGAACAATCTTCTCTATCTTATCAAAAATATGATAAATAATACCGATAAAAGCGAAAAAATAATTTTCGGTAACCAAATTTTAAAATAACGTATGTCAGTGGCTATTTAGGTCAATAATATGTATCGATATGAATCTAAAGGAGCTAAAAATCTTTACATTTCATTATTTTATAAATAAACGTTAGCAATTATTTTAAAAATTGCAAAATTGTATTTAAGTTAAAATTAGTAAATTTCGAGAGATTTTTTTTATAGCGTCTTTGATCTGCTGGATTAGTTAAATATGTAGCTAGCATAAATAGCTTAAACAATCGAATTAGCCGGGAAATCCAATTACCCAATAAGGATTATAAATACGAGACGATAGTTAAAGGGTAACTCCCAGAAACCTGCTGCCGCGGTTCCCGCTTAAGGGGCCTTGCCGGCCGTGGCGGCCAAAAGCTATATAAAGCATAATTTTGTGGCCTGGTTGTGAGAACACGAAAAAGAATTTTATTACAATTATACCGGATTTTAAAAACCCGGTCCTAAAGCTATCATTTAGCCAAAACGAAATTGGTAAATTATTTCCATATTAATTGTAAATTATTTTTATTCTGTTACTGTTTTCCAAAAAAATAAAAACGAGCGAGATTTGTCTTCAGTTTTTGAAAAACCTAGAGGTGATTCTCAATATTAAAAAATACTATTTACACCAGCGTATAGTCTATTTGCATAGTAACAAGACAGTTTTTGGAACTTCCATACAAAAAATACAAAAAAAAAGTTTGAAATTACGTAATTTCCAGAAATGCCATGGCCAAACATTATTTTTTTCTATTTATTAAAGATACTTTTGAGTGATATAAAAAATAACGCAGTGATCTTAAGTTATTTTATTATTGTAATCTAATTTTTAATGTATACAAAACTATTTATTTGATAATTTATTATATTGTAATTGAAAAGCCAAATCGACTATATTAGACGACGCGCGAAGCCGAAATCGTCGTTCGTAATTGGACACTGCCAACGGTGGGACGTATTTCCTGGTCGCCGCGGTATATCTATACATCTTTATGTATATATCGAAAGCGCTCGGGCGCGTGGCATTGCAAAAATATCCAAATTTTTAGTCGCGTCAACTCG
This sequence comes from Micropterix aruncella, assembly GCA_944548615.1. Taxonomy (NCBI): domain Eukaryota; kingdom Metazoa; phylum Arthropoda; class Insecta; order Lepidoptera; family Micropterigidae; genus Micropterix; species Micropterix aruncella. The sequence continues at coordinate 12,779,185 of OX155975.1, read as the reverse complement.
GAAGGGAGCCTTAAGTGCCCCGCTAGGTTAGAATTCGTATATCGCAGAAGCCATATATTTATGCTACTAATGTAATTTTCGCTTTGGTTATACAAAGTTTAAAATACAGTAGATAATTTATTGGAATTGGCTCTTTAAGAATCGATTTTATTAAAGCACTAGGTATGAAAATTTGATGAGTAGTAAAATCGAGCTTTATTAATCCAACCAAAAAGCGGTTGGATGTTTTTATAAATGTATAATGTTAGCGCCATTCAAACAGAATATTTCAAAATTCAAAAACTTTTCGTAGCACAGTAATATACGTACCTGACGATAGATAGAAGCACATGTATTATTCTGTTACCGCCATCTAAGCAGAATATTTCGTATTTAAATAGATTTTCGTAACATAGTAATATACGTACCTGACAATAGATGGCAGTACATGTATTATTCTTCAGAAAAAATGCTAGCTAAAGTAATATCAGTATTTAGTCTGCTATACAAATAACAAAAATCAATTTCTGGAGTTTTGGAAATAAATCTTTTTTTAATTTATATGCTATATATTATATTTATATTTTATTTATATTGATATTGATATTTATTGTATATACAGTATTAAAATAAAGATTTAACATATTATAAGATGTAGAAGAAGCCAGTTCAAGTGAAAACATGTATAATATTTTATTGAATCAATATAAATACCGAGAAGACCGACGCACTGTGGCTGATATGGTACTGTTACACAAAGTTATCCACAATAACATAGATAGTCCATACCTTGTTGAAAACTTACGTTTTTTCGTTCCTCCGCGATTAATTCGTAATTCAAGCACTTTTGAGGTCTCTCGTGCCAATACCAACTACGGGAAAAATTCCATCGCTTATAAGCTAATGTGCACGTACGACTCTTGTTTCTCCACCATCGACATTTTCAACCTCAACCAACCGACGTTCGTCAAAGAATTATTCAAATCAATTGCACCTAACGAGCTTGTTAACATCTATCTTTCTTAGTTATATAATTTTCATGCAACATATCAGTAGCTACTACAAATATTTATAAATATTTATTATATATCTAAAAATATCTATAAACATCAATAACTATCTGTATCTATATATCCACTATAAGACCTATTTATATCTTTATTTATATCTATATACATATACACATACCATTGTCTAACTCCTTCTTCCTAATCACTTCCAATTCCCTACCTCTCCCATCGGTTTTCTATTTTAATTTTCTATTTAACATGTACTTAGTTTATTTTACAATTAATTTTTAAGTGTAATAATATGCCGGAATCCAAATGTGTAATATGCGGAAATCTGTTAATTTCATAGGAAACGATTATCGGCGTAATGTTTTTCTCTTTTTCTACATTATGTTTATGCACACGTATGTCAATTGTATGCGCTGTATGTTTCCAGAAATAAAATAAAATAAAAAATAAAAAAATAAATAAAATACTTATGAATAAAAATATACATGTAAAGTATTATAAAGGATGCTTTTATTTACCCCCTTTGCCGTATATTCAATGACAATCGCTATTAAAAAGTAAACTCCAGGCGCGCGTCGGAGCTGACACGCAAATTCTTTTAAATATTTAGTAATACTTACCTATTTATATATTTGCGTTTTATATTAGTAAAAAGGTTTGCATTAATAAAAAAGAGCGATTGAATGAAAGGAAGAAAAAAAAATATATCACTATATTTTGACTTAGAAAAAGTTATATCACTCGTACCACCCTAGAACAGATTACAATCTAGTGGGGTGATAAAATCCACAAAAATGTCATCTTATAAGTTCCGCATAAAATTATGTAAATATTATTATAATTATTACTTTTGGATTTTGCTAAAATCAATTTGATATTTCATAATTTGCCTATTTTATATTGTATATTTTCGGGTGGTGAACGGTTTCGCGAAGCTTGGACCACAAGATCCATTTTATTCTCGGATCGGCTCAACTCAAGATTCACCTCCTATTCAGAAGCCTCCTCGAGTGGAAGGCTAGCCCGGGTAAGACTCCCGTGTCTCAGGCATCAGAGCTGGTGGACCGGTTTCTCCCGGCGCGATTGCATCCCGGCGCAACTGGACGATTTGCGCACCGGTCCGCGAAACCAATCGGTTGTGCATTCTGACTAATTGCTGAAAGGGTCTATGGAGACTATGGAAATACACAGTTTCCTAAGCAGCGGGGGTGGATGATCACCTGTTGTCATGTCACTCTTGAAATGACCTTGGGCCTCTTGATCCCGTGTGGCACTACGGGCAAAGAACGCCTATATCCGCGATAAATTCAAACTGAATTACCGCTGTAATACAACAGGTAGAGGTTGCGTAAGCGACTTCAGACCCGTAACCAGTCGGGAGGACGGAGGTATCCCGAAGGTTAATTTCATACGGAGATATCCTGCCAAAACTGATTGTTAGGGGTTAAGGCTGCCCGCTGGGTACCTTTCCCGGTGCCTCGACGTACGGCGTTGGTCTCTAACGGGTTGCTGGTGAACTAGACAGTAGATTGTCTTTACCCCAAGTATTCTACCCTCATCCCAAGGCTGAAAAAAAGATCTATATCGTTATACCAGCCTGGGGTGACGGGTTAGCCCGTTTTAGTCGTCACCGCACTCACCGTCCTACTGTATATCTAACGACAATCGCACTTAAAAAGTAAACTCCAGTCGCGCATATCGATTTCTGCCAGGTTGCTGTTTCTAACTGCATATATAAAAACTTCTCTTTCTCTCTAAACGCGTATTGATTTCTACCGGGTTGATGTTTCTATATACTTATTTTTTATTCAAGATGTCCTTATTCCAGGTTGTTAAATCATCAAAGGTTTTTTTTTCGTAAGCTCCGTGGGAAAATAATTCTTTTCGGCGTCGACAAAGTTTGAGTTGTATCTTTCTTTTATTTATCATCCTCTTTGTTGGTTGTTTGCCTCGTCCTTTTTAAGCGTCTCTGATTGGCCTACGGCTCGTACAGAGCGCGACTGAAACCCCTAAGGGCACGGGACGAATATTTTTCAAACAAATTATCCTCGCCATTTAGGCCAATTTTTCAACATTAGCTCGCGGAATAGGAATCCGGCGCCAGGGCGGGCGTTTACTCAAAAACCCTTTTCCTTTGAAATTTTCGGCTTTGTGCCTGTAATTTTACTGGAAAGTTAAGGTCATTCTGCAAACAAGGAAGAAGCTTTGTGTTTATTTTTACAGGGGTCGGATTAGTAGATAGATAGATAGATAGAGATTCTTTATTGCACATTAACCAAAAACATACAAAAGGCGGACTTATTGCCTAAAATACAATCTCTTACAGACAACCTTCGTGGAAGTGTAAAAATTTAGGTGCCAAAAGATAAATTAAAAATTAACAAAAAAGGAGAAAAACTTATTACATAACAAAAATTAACCAAGTAACAAAAATGCCATTTTTAAATAACATTAGGATTTGGAATAATTCGCAAGGAGCGAAAGATAGGAGAGGATGGGATGAGACCTAGGATAACTAGGAATTTAGAGACATGAAATGCTTTTTCAGAGACATTTGAAAGGTAGAAACCGTTGGTGCGTTTCTGATGTCTGGCGGGAGTTGGTTCCATAGTCTAGCTGCATGAACGGTGAAGGAATAAGTAAAAAAAGAAAAATTATGAGTGGGAATCGCAATTTTACTATCCTGACTGCAGGTCAGGCTCTTTGGGAGCTAACGGGCCCATGATGGGTTAGCCACGAAGACCCATGTGGTCAACACCTGCGAACCTGGGTAGGACTCTGGCCTTGGTCAGTTTCCCCTGGGAATCAAACCTCTGGCGCTCCTGGACGCTTTGCGCACCGTGCGGCGCAAGCCAATCGATTGTGCACTCTAACTAACATATTGAGATGTCAACCACAACGGGCGAACCCGTCACCTCAGGACGTTTTAACGATTCATCGTTCTATCGACAGTGCAGTGAGCGTAGAAGACTTTGGACATAACAAATCCGACGTCTAGCTACGCCACAACCCGTTAGAGACCAACGCCTTACCGGGAGTAGCCAGGTATGTTACCTGGCGGGCGGCACTCGCGCCCTAACTACCAATTGTGACCAGATTTCTCCGGTCTCTCGATTGGTTCCGAAATCGAGGTCGCGTGCGCGGTCCTCTCCCTTACGAAGCGGTGAAACGAAGTATACCGAATCTATCGCGGACCAAGGCGTCCTTTGCCCGGCTGTTCACCCAGGATCGGATGGCCAATGGTCATTTCAAGAGCAGTCGCCGTAAGGTAGGCAACCACCCCCGCTCTATAGGAAACAATACAGTTCCCAGACTCCCGCGAATGTTGAGAGCACAATCGATTGGCTTGCGCCGCTCGGTGCGCAGACCGTCCAGGAGAGCCAGAGGTATGATTCCCAGGGGAGACTGGTTGACCCAGTATTCTGCCCAGGTTCGCACCCCGTGCGTGGAGGCCGTCGGATGGGTGTTGACCCGTGAGTGTGACCGACCCTGAATACATGGGTCATCGTGGCCACCTCATCATGGGCCCGTTAGCTCCCCACTCTGACTAACATCTTGCGGTGTCAACTACAACGGGCGAGCCCGTCACCACAGGACGTTTTAACGATTAGTCGTTCTATCGCCCTGCAGTGAGCGTAGAAGACTTTGGACAATACAATCCAACGTCTAGCTACGTCGCAACCCGTGAGAGTCCAACGCCCGGTGACGGGCTCGCCCGTTGTAGTCGACAACCCAAGTTATCCTGACTAAAACGGAGTGAAAGACCATGTCTTCCTAAGTGATTTAATTTTTCGGTTAGGTAGGAGGGAGCGGTAGGATTGTTGAGGATGTTATAAAGAAGGAGAAGAATATGCATGTTTCTACGTTCACGTATTCGAAGCCAATGAAGTCTGCTTCTATACTCAGAGACGTGATCAAATTTTTTCGCATTGAAGATATACCTAATGCATACATTTAGTCAGTTGGCTGTGTGAAAATCTTGTAATGACCTCATTCTAGTCTATCAACTTATAGACTATTGGGACATCAGAAACATTATAATATAATGAATATTAATAGAACAAATCATTGATTTTCCAAATAACAGGTAAATTATGTGTATATAATATAATGTAAAAAATCGGTTTTGTCACCAAAAGGCTATCATAGCAAAAAAGAAAAGAACGGCATTATCAAAATTTTATTTCCCTCCCTTCATCCCTTTACCCCCTCCCCCTCTTTGGGTAACACACAGTAATAATAATAATATCGGGAGAAAAATAATATTTTTGTCCGAAACTATATATTTTCTTCCCTAAACCCCCAAAACCCTCTCGCGTTCCACCTAACTCCCCCACCGCCTAACTCCCTGACACCCCAACTCACCCCAACCCCACACTTACCCCAATTCCCTCGCCCCCTCCCTCCTAAACCGCTCCCAACCCAATACCCCGCTTCTAACCCCTCACTTTCTTCCCAACCAACACCCTCAAACCCCTCGACTCCCCACCAAACCCTCACCTTCCCTCCCACCAACTGCCCCACCCAACCCCCCACCTCTCCTAACCCCCCAAACACCACCCCCACTAACTCCCACAGTCTAGTCACAATCCACAGTCTACACCACCAAAATGCCCGTAAGAAGCCGACGGCTTACCACGAGGCACTGGAATATGAAATGTGAAATCATCATCATCATCGTCGTCGTCATCGTCATTGTCATCGTCATTGTCATCGTCCTCGTCGTCGTCGTCGTCATCGTCATCATCATCGCAATCCTTATCGTCATCGTCATCTTCATCATCATTTTCATCATCATCAGAGAATATAATGCATTATACACTTTAGATTCAATCATTTACAAGGCCATCCAAGGCATCTGTGTATTAAAAAATGTTGTCTATAAATCCAATATTTCGAGATTGAAAAATGCGTGCGCCATCTGTTGGACCGATTTCTAACAGTACTTTTTCAACTTTTGCCATTACCAAATGATATCCGCATGCCATATTTCAGGTCAATCGAATTAAGCGTGTAGGAATACACACAAACGCACAGACAAACAGACACATATATAGACTTCCAAATGAAAATGGTCTTAACCCTTTGAGGACCATAAGCTTGGCCGTAGAGTATGGAAAATTTCAACATATACAATTGTTAAAAGGCGATGTAAATACAAGTTTTGTAAAAATTGTATGTGTAGATTTTGTAGAAATTGAGGGGAAATATGTGACCCTGTGGTTCGTAAGTGATACAAGTTATCAAAATGTTATTATTTAATTCAGAGTCAGTACGCACTAAAAACAAAATTCAAATTGAAGTTGCGATAAATATTTTATTTATTTATATGAAATACCAGATTTCGTTGATCATTTGCGATGTTTTTTTTAAAACAATGCGTTTCATTTTTAAACAAAAATTTACTTTTATTATTTTATTGCCAATATTTCGATTGTAATGTTTTAATAACATGAAATAAAAAACATTTATAAATTATACGTATTTGTTAATTTATGAAATATTTTTTTAAATTATGGGACACATATGTTTCATGGTCCTTAAAGGATTAATCACCTCAGGGTGGGGGGTTACAATTAAAATCCATTCCGGCTTCATTTCGAAAAAAAAATGTTTCTTCACAATATGTTTTCTCCTGCTCGGTTACTGGCCCAGGAAAGTAAACAAGTAGAGTAAACAAAAATAAAAAACACGACTACTAATACAGAGTATTTATAATTATTTTTATTACGTTTTCTAATTAATTATTGTGGTTTATGTATTATCCGTATAGATAAATGTATATTTCCGGAATGTATTAAATCAGACCTTTCATTTGACAATAAACACGATATATGTATGTTCATATATTGATATTAGAACATTTAGGCCACTACTTACTCGATATTTGGGCAGTTAAAGTACACCATGACACTCAGGATGACATAACGATTCTAAAAATATCACTACACAATAAATCGGTTCAAGCGTTTAGAAGTTATGGTGGAATGAAGAAAATAAAATTATACATATATGAACCCTGAACACATCACACTCCGTTTTTGTCGGGTAGTCGTGTGTAAATAAACCATAACTTAATCTTCTCACACCGAAATACTGTGTACTTGTGTAGTTTCTGTCAGCAAAATACGCAAAATCATCTATGCTCTTTATGTGCGGTCACTTTTGGTGTGCCTGCTCGGTGCTGTTGTATCAGACTGTCAATCACCCCCCTCTACTTTCCCAGTTAATCTGTGCCCTGCGAGCTTTTTTCTCTTTTACCTTCTTCTCTCTCCCTCTCTCACGCCACCTCTCTCGAAAGGCTAATTACCCGCAATTGCCGGGCTTGTGTTTGTTCCTTTGTGAGCCGGACTGTATCGGCCCCTCCTCCCCCCTCCCTCCCCCAACAAAGAGTGGAGGGATTTGTTTAACTTTTCATTAGAGGGGATCGTGCTAAGCGGTATAATTAACTCGCCCAGTTCAAGAAAGGACATCCTGCGTGTACCTCTTCGGACAAAGAACTTCACAAAGAATACAAAAGAGCTTCCGATCGTTCAGAAAAAAATTACGTAAACCAACTATTAAAAAGAATTATATCGGAATAAAGCATGCAGACAATAAACATAATTAATAAGGTTGATTTAAAAACGTTGGTCACATGAAACTTTTCACCTTTATGTAACTTAGTCTACCCAAGAGCTGCAACGTCGCCGAAACGTCAGATGTTATAAACTTCACGCGGTAAGTTCGTTTTTATCTTATTTATAATATTTCCAACTATTTTATTTTTATTTACCTATAAATTAATCAATTTTGTAGGAATCCCGACGCGGTATTGACAAATTGGCATGCAGTTTTACCATATATAGTATTTTAGTGTAGTTCATTTGTATACAGTTTAACATTTTTTTTAATTGTAAAACTATTAGTAATTAAAATGAAATTAAATATATTAATTGTCCGAATTAAAGTGTTTATATTACAATGTAATTTTGATACTGTGTTTATATAATTGTATATATTGTAACTTATTTTCCTGCTTTTAAATTTATTGGATATAATGTAAAAGTATTTTTTTGTTTAGTTTTAATCGCATACATATATATTTTTTTCCACTTTTTTTTTGTAGTTTTAATTTGTGTAAAAAACACTAAAAATTAAAATCAAATGCGTCAGTTCGCGCGTCAACAAACGAAATATAACACAGCACAGCCAGATACAGACCTTCTAGATCTAGTTGGTTGTGCGATTTTGCCTCATTTTAGATATTCTGCATATTTATATTCATATATCTATGTTTTTTCGCTATACTAATGTTTATTTTTAATGGTTCTGTATGTATAACAGTATGCATGTCCATGTCTTTTATTTTGTACATTACTTTATAAAATTAATTAAGAGGCCGTGTACGAAATCGATGTGGGCCGTGATACCTCTATAATCAATGGTTTAATATAACTATAGGTAGGTAGGATTTTCGGAGCCAAAGAGATACGTCCACCCTTTGGAAGCGCTCGCGGGGGACTAGCTGACTTGAGGCGTGAATCGTATCATAGGCGAGTATCATAACGCGAGAATTAGATTGTTTTAAAAGACTTTATTGCCAATTTTAATTAATGTTTTGCATTTTTTTTTGAGGAAATGGATTGATATTGAACTAAAGTTTATTTCTGTTGTTTTTATTTTATGAACGAGAGTTCTAAAAGGCCAAAATCAAAAGCATTTCTTCGCCCATTTTCTAAAAAAAATGACCAAGTTAAATATTTTTTTTATCAACAATCTTATATGAAAGTAGTAAAAAGTGATTCACTTATTATATAGAGGACTTTTACAACAATACATTGTAATTTTTTTATACCGTTTAGATGTCAAAACAATTCGTAAATATGTTATATTCTAAACCTCTTACAGCAAAAATTCACAAACAGTCGCCGGTTTAAGGTCAATTAATCAAAATTCTATAATAATTTTCAAAAAAGTAGCTCACTCATTAGACAATAATATAAATGATCTTTTATGCTGTGCAATAAAACTTATAGAAATACAGTATTTTAACCTTAAATTCACGTCTGCAAAATTACGTAAATTCACGAAATGCGCAAAATTTCGTGTACGGCCTCTTAAATAAAATAACATATTGCGACACCAAACACGGCCAATGTTGTAAAACATAAAGGCTGGAATAAGATTCATAGAAATCGGCCACAGCGAAATGTTCCTCTGCTCGGTAAAACTACTGCCCGTACTGTCGTCGGAGTAAAGGAGAAAGTTTCAACAAGTCGCGCAAACAACTTTCCAGAATATTTTCAGCTGAAAACGTCTTCACCAAGTTGCCCTCGACCGCAATCCAATGCCGGGCAAAGCATATATCTATGTGCAATGACCGAGATGTAGGATTATTGTCATAGAAATAATTAGGTATAATTCACATTTTCAAACCTTAAATATATCATCGCCTTACAAATCACAATTATTAATGTCAAGCAATGATGTCAGAGAGAACTAGAAAGTAGTAGTAGTAAATAGAGTGAAGGGGCTTGTTTCCAGCCCTTGATGTCATCTGGATCTATAAGATTCTTTTGTAACTACCCACTTTGTGGTTATGGCAGTGGTCAGCTAGTAGCCCAGTACTTCTTACCAGACCAAGTAGATCACTGACCTTCAAGTTGAGGAGATCGCTAGGTTCGAGAAAGGCTCGTCCCAGTAAACTGTGTCTTTTTGCGTTGAGACCTGGGCAGCGACCAACGATGTGTAGCTGTCTTCAGGTTATTCGTCGCATATTCGGCAGTCCTTGCTCTCGGTCAAGCCAAGGTTAAATATATGTGCTCTAAGGGTCGTGTGTCCGGTGAGGAGACCGATAGTGGTTCTAAGGTTCTTCTTGCTCGTGTTAAGTAGGGCCTTCGTTTTTTTGTAGTGGTAGCTCCATCATGGCTTTTGCCTGGCGACATTCCTGGCTCTGTTTCCAAGATGCCCGATCGCGATGTTCTTGCTCCAAGAAGTCCCTGAATATTTTCTTACCTGTAGCGAAGGGGACTCAAACAACTGGCCCCACCGGGAATTCCAGTGTGCCCAGTTTTGACAGTCTGTCGGCCTCTTCGTTGCCGGGTATGCCTTGATGAGCTGGTATTCATATTAGGGTGATTTTGTTGGCTTTTCCCAATTTGTTGAGGTCTTGCATGCAGTCGCAGACCACAGAAGATTCTGTGGTCGATTTAGCCAGAGCGTCCAGTGCTGCTCTGCTGTCAGAGCAGATGAGGAATTTTCTATCTAAGAACTAGAAAAACCAAGTACTATTTATTAAGGCATAAAGATAAACCCGCTTTTCTCAATATTTAAAACAAGTTTTTTCAATATTGAAACGAATAAAAAACACGATGCCGATAAAAAATAAACTACTGTATTGCTAATATGTTTTTTTAACGTTTGTGGTTTTTGTATTAATCCATATAGATACGTACCTATATACTTTCGAAATGTAATCAATCAGACATTTGATTTGACACTAAACACGATATATTTATGACAATTTATTGATATTTGGAAATTTAGACATTTACAACAGGCAGCAAGTGACTGCTATTGAGGACTGTCACACCATAGCGGGCGAGATAGCGATAGGCATACCGCAGGGATCTTGTTTGGGTAACACTCTTTTCCTTTTATACATGAATGACATTACATCTGCCACATCGCGAGCTGAGCTGATACTTTACGCATATGACACATGCGCAGTAATAGCGAGCGAGAGTGTACCATCGTTAACCAGCAATACCCAACTTGTGTTGAATGAGTTAGGTGCATGGTTTGACGCTAATGGCTTGGTACTCAACATTACCAAAACTAATGTTATGTATTTCAGCCTTAGACCTACTAAAACAGAAATACATGTGACCGTCAATAACGAAGAATTAACTCAGGTATCCTCAACAAAGTTCTTGGGATTCGTAATCGATAATGAGTTACGATGGCACCTACATATTGATGCTTTATGTGATAAATTGGGAAGAGCGTGCTATGCACTGTATCGCATCGCTTCATTTCTCGATTTATCCGCCCTGCGCATGTGTTACTTTGCATACGTTCATCCACTGCTAACGTACCGCGCGGAGTTATGGGGGCGAGCAGCCGACAGGCAGAGGGCTTTCGTTATGCAGAAGCGTGCAGTCCGCACAATAGCGCGTGTGGCGCTTGATACGCCAGCTAGGCCTCTGTTTAGAGATCTTTGCATCATGACGCTGCCGTCCATTTATATAATGGAAGTAGCGCTGTTCGTTCGCAGAAATCTAGCAGATTTTGAAGTGAATGGTGTGCATCATCCCTAACCAACAAGATCCCGTAGCATGCTACGTTCGGTAAGTCATGCATTATCCAAGTCGGAGAGGCTAGCCTATATCGCCGGCCCAGCGGTTTACAACAAACTAAACGAGGACATTAGGCAGGCGCAATCTCTTGACGTGTTTAAGAGACGCCTTAAGAGATACCTTACAGATAAGGCGTTTTACTCACTGGAGGAATATTACTCGAGTGAAGTCTAAAATACTTTGGTGGCTAAAGTATTTAATGATCTCTTTAGCATTTTGTCTTGTATTTTCTTCTTTTTACATTATTCTTGTGTTTTTTTTCTTCATTTTGTTTTGTTTATTTTATCTTTTCTTTACGATAAAAAAATATTATGTTTGTTTGCTAATATGTATGAATGTTCGCTAATCTGACTTGTATACCATTATACGAATAAAATTAATATGAATATGAATATGAATATGAATACACAACTATTTACTTGATATTTTGACAGATAAGTACCTTATGGCACTCGGCATGACTAACAAGGTTCTAACGAAGGTTCTAACAATACCACATACTTTTAAATCGATTCGAGCGTTTAGATGTTATAGTGGAATAGAAAAACGGAAAACCTATATAGGTGAACCCTGAATACATTACACTCCTTTTTTGTTGGGCATTTGTATAAAAAAACTGTTTTCGTTAACGCTTAAGCCTAGAAAATCCCAAATCTACCCAAAATTATCAATCATCTAGCTCTATTTAAAAGCATTAAAATAGTTATTTGTTTAGCAAACTCATTAAACAAACTCAGCTATCTCGTTTTTTTTTTAAATATTATCATTATCTATTAATATTATCATTATTTCTTCCCATTCTTCTTTATGGATCGAAAACGTGGACGTTACTGCAATCGGACCTTAAAAAATTCGAAGTCTTCCAAATGCGATGCTTGAGGCAGATTCTCGGTGTCTCGCTCCGCGACCGAATTCGAAACCATTAGAGAAAGATGCGATCTAGTAACAACGATCGAAGAAGAAGTACAAAAACGTCGACTACGATGGTTCGGCCATGTTTGCCGAATGAACGACAATCGCTTGCCACGTAAACTTCTTTGGCGAGACCGTCCGACAGAATGGAGAAGATTCAGCGATCGGCACCGAAGAAAACCTGGCTAAATAACATCAAAGACGACGTTAAAAATCAACGATTGTCGGCTAGGGATGCTCGAGACGTGGCAAAAAATCGTCAAGAATGGAAGCGAATCGTGAATGGAGTACGAGATCCAGCGGCACCGACAGCAGCGTATTGGCTGCGAGGTCGACCCTCTCCCCAATCGCCGGCTACGGAATAAATAATAATACTAAATATTTTATTTTTTATCAGTTAAATCGGTTGTGTCATCCAAAGAATTTCTCGGCAAACAGACAACCCTCTCCCCTTCAAGGGTCAACAGCACAGATACGAAATTTTGTACACGCATTCAATTATGATAGCCCATTCTATGTTTCACTGCGACATGGCTGCTGAGCTTATAAAATATGTTGGTCTTTGTTTTTTTTTTAATTATTGAAGATACGTGTCTTAAGATGGCCCGGATACATTAAGGAACGAGAGCTATAGAACATTATTATAATTCATTTCTGTCCTGTGTCTGTCCACCCCCCTTCCCCTCCCCCACCCTTCCCTCAACCCTGATTCTCAGCTGGTGGCCTGCAGGGCATGAAGACTGTCCGCCCGATAGATATGCTAATATCCCCTAATAACGGCTATCGAAGATATTAAAATGCTAATATGAAAATGGTTAAGATTAAAATTACTTAATCCCTCGAGAATTTTCCTCAGAGTCGTGGCCACCCCCTTTTAAAAGGTGAAAGGGAGAGATGGGGGCTATTAGTATGCGAAAGTTATGAAACTGAAAACCTAATTTAATTTCATGGGGCCTTAGTAAATATTTGTAACGCTAGAGCCCCGCTCTGATGGCTTTATTTATTACCGGCAATGACCTCGGTTCCTCCAGTCTTAACACTAGAGTGCTAGCGGGGGTGACGTGCTTCACCCAGGGTATAAAATTGTTGAAAATTTTTAAAAGCACAGTGTTGCCCTGTTAGGGCCTTATTCCACCGGAACACCACGGTGGCGCAACCAGTCGCCGCCTCCAATAAAAAGTATATAGCTCTATAGATATTATCTCACCTGGTGTCCGCATGGAGTTAATGGGCCCTTGCTGAGTTGGCCACGAAGACCCATTCTGTTTCAGGGTCGGTCACACTCACGGGTCAACACCCATCCGATGGCCTCCACGCATGGGGTGCGGAGCCTGGGTAGGACACTGGGTCAACCAGTCTCCCCTGGGAATCAATCCTCTGGCGCTCCTGGACGGTCTGCGCACCGAGCGGCGCAAGCCAATCGATTGTGCTCTCCGACTAACAATCGGGGGAGTCTGGGAACTGTATTGTTTCCTATAGAGCGGGGGTAGTTGTCTACCTTACGGCGACTGCTCTTGAAATGACCATTGGCCATCCGATCCCGGTTCAGAGTCGGGCAAAGGACGCCTTGGTCCGCGATAGATTCGGTTCACTCCGTTTCACCGCTTCGTAAGGGACAGGACCGCGCAAGCGACCTCGAACTCGGAACCAATCGAGAGACCGGAGAAATCTGGTCAAAATTGGTAGTTAGGGCGCGAGTGCCGCCCGCCAGGTAACATACCTGGCTACTCGCGGTAAGGCGTTGGACTCTAACGGGTTGTGGCGTAGCTTGACGGTGGATTGTTATGTCCCAAGTCTTCTACGCTCACTGCACGGTCGATAGAACTAACAATCGTTAAAACGTCCTGCGGTGACGGGTTCGCCCGTTGTGGTTGACTACTCAATATGGTGTCCGCATGGTCGCGCAACTGTATTGGCGGCGCGACCAGCACGGAGGCGTACAAAAATTGCATACTGGCAGCGCCACCACGCTGGTCGCGCCACCATTAATTAATATAGCGCTGTATGGCGTGTCACTCACTCGGTAGCCAGTCGCGCTGCGAGTGACTAACCCTTCGCACTCGTACATTGTTGTTGTCAAGACGTTTGTCAATTGCAGCGTACGATACGATGGATAATTTAGATCTAGAAAAGTTTATTATCGAAATTCAAAGCACACCACCTATTTGGGATTGTTCCTCACTGGATTATTCCAATAGAAATTTGAAAATGAAATGTTGGGAAGAACTTCGCAGATCTTCATATACATATGTTGATAAATTGTCCTTTCTTAGCGATTGGCTAAGTAAGGATGAACCCACCACTGTTTCTTTTTTTTTAATTTAACTTTCTTTTGTTTCTCTAACTCTTCAACGACGATTTTAATACTGTAGACGCATTGTCTATCTGGCTTCTAACCTGGTGTCTCGACTTAGTAGCTTAAAGATACCATGGTACGCGACTAGTTGCGCCGCCATGGTATTCCGGTGGAATAGGGCCCTTAGAGTGCGCATAGACAGGCAGTTTGGAGCAGTCGTGAGGTGAGCTTTAGGCTGTCGCCGTTGGGCGATCTGCAGTTTCAATACAAAATTCTCGTTTGCAATACACAGACCGCTCAAACAGTTCGCTTGCGGCCGCAGCCAAAATATGCGTCGGCGTGTATTTGAGGGTGTCAACCACAACGGGCGAACCCGTCACCTCAGAAGGTTTTGTCAATATTTGAGGATTTTGTCTCCCGTGAGATGAGCGTAGAAGACATAGAAACAATACAAACCGGCCGTCTAGCTAAGCCAACATGTCCGTCAGAGGCCAAAGCCTCACGGCGACGCACCGGTAAAGGTAAACAGCCGTCAGCCTCTCCCCCAGACTACCAGTTTTGGAACTACAACGGGCGAGCCCGTCACTATAGGACGTTTTAACGATTAGTCGTTCTATCGACCTGCAGTGAGCGTAGAAGACTTTGGACATAACAAATCCGACGTCTAGCTACGCCACAACCCCTAAGAGACCAACTCCTTACCGCGAGAAAACCAGGAATTACTTCCCAGCGGCTTGAGAAACTCGCGCCCTAACTTCCAATTTTACCAGATTTCTCCGGTCTCTCGATTGGTTCCGAGTTCGAGGTCGCTTACGCGGTCCTCTCCTTTACGAAGCGGTGAAACGGTGTACACCGAATCTATCGCGGACCAAGGCGTCCTTTGCCCGGCTCTGAACCGGGATCGGATGGCCAATGGTCATTTCAAGAGCAGTCGCCGTAAGGTACGAAACCACCCCCGCTCTATAGGAAACAATACAGTTCCCAGACTCCCCCGACTGTTAATCGGAGAGCACAATCGATTGGCTGCCGCCGCACGGTGCGCAGACCGTCCAGGAGCGCCAGAGGTTTGATTCCCAGGGGAAACTGGTTGACCCAGAGTCCTACCCAGGTTCGCACCCCGTGCGTGGAGGCCGTCGGATGGGTGTTGACCCGTGAGTGTGACCGACCCTGAACACATGGGTCATCGTGGCCAACTCATCATGGGCCCGTTAGCTCCCACTGTGGTATGGACAGCTGTAACCCGGCATTCTATGGCCAAAATACTGTCTGATCTGACAGTATCATCTTTTCCTAAAGTCTTGCCCTATTTTGTCGCTGGCTCCCCGACTATTCGTCGCGATGTCCTTTGACTCGTGCCCAAAAAACCGCTCCCGACGCGAGTACCGCGAACGGTGAGACGAGGCAGGAGACGAGACGCGGGTGCCCGTTCACACTCTCGTCTCGCGCTTCGTCCCGCGCCTCGCATAGCGCCCCGCGCGAGAGTGTAAATGAGCTAAAAGAATATCGCAAGTACTCTAGGGTTAAATTGCTATGGTCTAGCACGATTAGGCATATTTCAAATACAGCGGGCGTTCTTTGCCGTACTCCGTGTCGTACATGTCACTCGACTACATCATTAACCATTAATTGTCGGGCATCAAATTGCGGTACCCGAGCTGTCATTTTTTACACGGCTGCCCAAAAAAAAAAAGGAGTGTAATGTTTTCAGGGTTCATGGAAGTATGTCTGTTGTCCGTTTCTTTATTACACCATAACTTTTAAATGCTTGAACCGATTTAGAAGTGTGTAGTATTGTTAGAATCGCTATGTCATCCCGGAAAGCATCTGGTGTAAACTCAAATAAATAATTGTTCAAATGTCCAAATGCCAATACGACGCCAAACTCAGGAGTCCGTGTCAACGAGCCCGGTTCAAGAGAAGCTATTGCCCGGTAAAGGGCAATAGCCCAGCGTAGGACGTTACGGTCCTTGGACAAATTCGTCACTTAAATGATCTCAGTAAAAAAATGTGCAGTGCCATATTCGCCATTAGAAAGATAAGAAGTTTATGCGGTTTTGAAGCAGCTAAATCCGTTTATTTTGCATATTTCTACTCCCTCATAACGTATGGCCTACTGTTTTGGGGAATGGCACCAAACTCAAAAAGAATTTTCCTCCTTATATAGAGTCTCACCAAGAAGTTCTTGTAAGCCGCTATTTGTAAAATCAGGAATAACGACTCTATTTTCTTCTTACATCTATCAAAATATTATGTACGCACGTAGACACCAAACAGAAGCTCCGGTGAATAGTGATTTTCATCATCACGATACGAGGAATAAATTCAATCTCCACATGAACCGACAGCGACTTAGCAAAGTGCGATACGGTTTTATTCACCAAAATTTGTCCTTCTATAATAAGATTCCAGAGCAAATGAAAAGCCTTGGAGAGGACCAATTTAAAAAGATAATTATACATATTTTTTTAAGAAACACAATTATTGGTATAGGGGAGTTTGAAAATTTTGAGTTTATTTTCCATGTTGATGATTAATGAAATGCGTAAAGTTTCAAACATAATGGTATTATGATAGCTGACATTATAATTTTCATGTAATTTATTTTACATCTATTAATTTTTTTTTAAATACGAAGGCATATTGCTGGATTGACAATAATTTTATATATATTTTTTCATTATTCTACATAGAATTTGCATTTCTATTTTAATATATTATTCTCCCTGACTCTTGAATCACATTAGTATATTTTGATTATTTGTATGTAGGTAATATTGAATATAATATAATATTAAAATAATATTACAGCCATGACAACTATCACGATAGTTATGTTTTTAATAATAAATTTTTTAGCATTTAATTTTGTGACGCATCAATACAATACAATACAATACAATCAATTACTCCAGTAGATAGGCATTCCTACACTTGGATGCGTCACAAAATTAAATGCTAAAAATTTCATTATTATAAACATAACTATCGTGATAGTTGTCATGGCTGTAATATTATATTCAATATTACCTACATACAAATAATCAAAATATGCTAATGTCAGGGAGAATAATATATTAAAATAGAAATGCAAATTCTATGTAGAATAATCAAAAAATATATATTTTGTTGCCAATCCAGCAATATGCCTTCGTATTTTTTTTTTTTAAATGAATTTAATTATATGAAAATTAGAATGTCAGCTATCATAATACCATTATGTTTAAAACTTTACGCATTTCATTAATCATCAACATGGAAAATAAACTCAGAATTTTCAAACTCCCTTATACCATAAATTGGGTTTCTTACCAAATTATGTATAATTATCTTTTTAAATTGGTCCTCTCCAAGGCTTTTCATTTGCTCTGGAATCTTATTATAGAAGAACAAATTTTGGTGAATAAAACTGTTTCGCACTTTGCTAAGTCGCTGTCCGTTTATGTGGAGATTGGATTTATTCCTCGTATCGTGATGATGAAAATCACTATTCACCGAAGCTTCTGTTAGGCGTCTACGAGCGTACATAATATTTTGGTAGATGTAAGAAGAAAATAGAGTCATTATTCCTGAATTTACAAATAGCGGCTTACAAGAACTTCTTGGTGAGACTATAGCGGTACGCAGTTTATATTATAAACTGCGTACCGCTCTTTTCTGGAGGAGAAAAATTCTTTTTGAGTTTGGTGCCATTCATCCAAGTGTAGGAATGCCTATCTACTGGAGTAGTTGATTGTATTGTATTGTATTGTCGCCTGTCTAACAGAATGTGCGATCGACTTTAAGCAGTGGATTTTTATAGAGATACCACACGGGGCCGTAATGGAGCAAACGTAAATTGATTTTTTAAACGGATTTAAAAAAGGAGAAGGTCATCAATTAGGATGTATCATTTTTTTAACGTTTGTTATCTCAGAACTCCTTCATTTATGAACCAATTTGGATACTATATTTTTTTTATTTAATAGGATATACTTTCAGATTGGTCCCATTTTGATGAAAATCCTGTTCTAATGATGGGTTCCATAAGGAATTGAGGAAACTCCTCAAACATTATCATATGAAGTTGGAAATGTAGGTACATGTTGGTTCAGTTTCGATGACAGTGCATTTTATTATGGTGAGCATGACCTGATTCTTCACCCAGGGTCGGCTCCCGACGAAGCAACTCCTCAACGGTCAACAGAACAGACCCGAAATTTTGTATACAAATTCAGTAATGATAGCCCGTTTTAAGTTTTACCATGATACGGATACTGCGCCCAGGGTTGGCTTCCGACTAGGGGCTCCTCAACGGTCAACAGCACAGACACAAAATTTTGTATATGTATTCAATTACGACAGCCCGTTCTAAGTTTCACCAAGACAGAACTGCGGCAACTTAAGTTGTCGATTACAGCGGGCGAGCCCGTCACCTCAGGAAGTTTTAACGATTAGTCTTTCTATCTCCCTGGAGTGAGCGCAGAAGACTTGAGGACAAAACAGTCCACCATCTAGCTACGTCAAAGCCCGTAAGAGGCCAACGCCTTAACCGCGAGATAGCCAGGAGTGTTATCCGGTGGGCCTACACTCACGCCCTTACTTCCAACTGCGACCAGATTACTCCGGTCTCTCGACTGGTTACGAGTTCGAGGTCGCTTGCGCGGTCCTCTCCCTTACGAAGCGATGGAAAGGTGTAAACCGAATCTATCGCGGACCACGGCATCTTTTGCCCAGCTGTTCACCCAGGATCGGGTAGCCGATCTTCGTTTCAAGAGCAGTCGCCGTTAGGTTCACAACCATCCCCGCTCTATAGGAAACAGCACTGCTTTCAGATTCCCCCGACTGTTAGTCATAGTGCACAATCTATTGGCTTACGCCGCACGGTACGCAGACCATCCAGGAGCGCCAGAAGGTTGACTCCTAGGGGAAACTAGCCCTACGGCCAGAGTCCTGCCCTGCCCGCCCTCGCACTTCATGCGTGGAGGCCGCCAGATGGGTGTTGACCCGTGAGTGGGACCAAACCTGAACAAAATGGGTCTTCGTGGCCAACTCAGCAAGGGCCCATTAGCTCCCACACATGTTATATAATAATTTGCCAACATAAATAATTCGTCACAATAACCCGAGCGGCATTATTACCATAAATAAATATATTACCCAGTGCCAAGTTATTGTCTATCGTCAATTGGCGCACCATATTGTGCTCTCTTTTTGTGCAATAAAGTGTTTTTAAGTTGCTGGAACCATGCAACGTACCAACAAGCTGAGTGACCTTCAAGCTGTGAAAGACTTTGTCTATCTGAGCTCCATGATATACAACGACGAAAACTGCGAAAAGAGGTCTTACGCAGAAGCCAGATGGCAAGATCGGCCATGAGCAAGCTAGAAAGGCTGTGGAAGAATCGGGGTATAAGTCAGCGGACTAAGGTCAGGCTGGTTCGAGCTCTAGTTTTCTCGATCTTTCTCTATGCATCGGAGACATGGACCCTGAAGGCTCGGATTCGCACCAAAATCGATGCACTGGAGATGTGGTGTTGGCGTAAAATGCTAGGAATCCCATGGACAGCACGCCACACCAACAAATCTTTCCTGGAAGAACTTGGCATCCAAGTGAGGCTCTCCACCGTATGCATGAGAAGGGTCCTGCAGTTCTTCGGTCATGTTGCCAGGAGAAACCCAGAGAATCGGGAGACAATGCTTTCCGGGGGTCAAGTAGAGGGAAGAACAAGCAGAGGCAGATCACCGGCCAGATGGAACGACCTCATCAAAGAAGTTACAAAAGAGTCAATACAATCTGCGACCCACCATGCAGAAGACAGGTCGAAGTGGAGGAGCCTCGTAGGCAAACTGTTGTCTAGTGGCCACGATCCTCAGTAATGAGGGAACGACGGAGAAGAAGAAGTAAACAAAAAACAAACAAATGTTTTTGAATTCTAAAAGGTATAGTTTCTGTGTAAGCGGAGTCTTAACCAATATGAGATAAATCCAGCTGAACGCAAAAGTAGCCGCAGTCACGCAAAATGTTATAAGCGAGGTATTTCACAAGACAGCCGCGAAATAATCTAAAAGAAATTATGTACAGATAAATGTAGAGAGATATAAAGGCGAAGCGTAGTCAGAGTGGAGCTCTTTTCGCATGTATTATTCATAGTAATGTGGCAAGAGGACTCGGATGTGGGGAATTTATAGGAAGAGTTTGGAGGGGGGAGGAGGCTAGGAGGTTTGCTCCTTCCCGAATGATGATTCTCCAGTCGTCCGAGGATTTTTTTTCTGAACACGCGATTATCTCCTCTTTTATCTTTTGTTCACGGTAATATATTCCTTTGTGGGAATCGGCTGTACATTTTTAATTTAAAAGTATATATTTTTACAAGTTTGTTGACCAATTTGGACCAGTGCAGTGTAATTATAAATAGGATAGAAAACGAATTTACCGCGTGAAATTTGTAGGACCCGACGTTTCGGTGACGTTGCAGCCGCCGTTGTCTAGGGTAGACTGCAACGGCGGCTGCAAAGTCACCGAAACGTCGGGTCCTACAAATTTCACGCGGTAAATTCGTTTTCTATCCTTTTTATAATGTCAAACAAATCCGCGATAGTCTTCGGTTTTATACAGTGCAGTGTAGTTCAACCTTTTATAGATCGCGACCCCCTTTACGGTAAAAAAAATCAAAACCCTTACGCGACCCCGAAGTTAGTTCTCTCACCCCCCCCCCCCCTTCCTTAGTCTCTTCCACAGCCGTAACTTAACCCATCAACTAAATACAGTTTTTGTAAAAACAATTGCGAATACCACATTATTTTATCTGTTTTTCACGTTCGAAGCTATATTCCTGATCCATCGATCAATATAAAGTTTTGTAAAAGAAATAGCAAAACACACGATAAATTATATATTATCTTTAATATTTTTTTATAATTATTTCATTATTTTTTATTTTATTTTGAAGGCCACATTTAAGGGCAATTTAGTGTTATGGGCTTTTTACTAAAACTTGTACATTTGTAAGCAATCAAGCAAACTTGATTGTAATATTAGAGTCCTGTCCACCGTCCCAGTTGTGCACAGTCCCAGTTGGGTGACAGAAACAAATAAGCAAAAGGTTAAGGTTTTGCCTCTCGGTTCTTGTTATTTTTGTAAGCTTAACAATGTTTTATAGTTGTGAGGGACCACCTCTCACTGGACTCTAAGTTGTGCGGTGTGAGGTGGTGGTATCAACTTACGAGTTATATCCGTATTGAAAGGCGGTTTTGAATGAAGAAGAAGGTATTTATTGATTGAAAGTTTGATATTGCATTAATAACGCTTGCCGAACAGGTTATGTTGTCGCGTGTATCGATGTGAGGAAACCCGATTAAAAGGTAATTTAAAGGTTGGAGGAACGTATTTTCCGGTGAGTAACGAGTGCTCGAATAGGTTTATCGAGACGCGAGGGTTGCGCGACGGAGGTTATACGGGAGTACTTAGTGGATGAAGGAATCTTTCCCAGTCACGAGGACTGGGAAAGGTAAGGAAAGGAAACCAAGGAGCCGGATTCGTTGACACACCTCGTGAGAGGGGTACCGAATATGCCGTCGCAACCTTGGGGGAAGGTAATCACTCGGGGAATGATACTTTGGTTGCTTTTTCGCCGGTTTATATAGGCCGGTAAATGATGCAATCCAAAATATTCCGAGTAAAAGTATTGTTTCATCGTGCTTATTCATCGCTTTACGGGTTAAAATAATAGCTGAATTGTGTCAGTATATTTCACTGGAAATCGATGCATTTGTTGATCGCATGTAATGGTATTTAAGGGCCATTACATAGTAATTAATTCTTTAAAAAAACAATACTTTCCCTCTGCCAGAAAAGTAAACCATAATCGTAATGGCGTATAACGCTATCATATGGCAGACTCGTATAAAGTAAAAGCATACACAAGCGACAATCGAATGGCAGTGGAGATAGTTAGGAAAGCAGGAGTTTAGCCCATGTTGGTGCAAGTCCCCTAATGAGGTGCGGTTAGTCCGGCGAATAAAGCGCCGCAGCGGTATGCCTGGAACTTTCCCCGCGAATTACAGCTTAACTTTACCGTCCAGAGTGAACGGCCGCCGGACGTAGCCTGACCAGCGTTAAATTCCTTAAGTCGATTGGCTAAACACTGCATAGGGGGGAAATTCAGTTTGGAATTTTACAACAGCGATATTACATTTTTTTTTAAATAGTAGCTATTGCCCGCGGCTTCGCTCGCGTAAAGTTTCGAATCTATTTGCTAATTAAAATGGGGTAGCGTTTACAAGGTTTAATACTTTATTCATTTCATTTTTGTACAATTAGCCCCATTGTTATCGATGTTATAAGTAACTCGGAAAAATTGAACACCGAAATGCAGCTAATGCTCATTGCCCACCTAACTAGGACTAAACTGTCCCGTATCTAGGCGAGTCAGAGTAATTAAAATTATTAATACAACTTATGTAACAATTAACCTAATTAACTTTTATTTTTATAATTAATGAATGTATTAAACTTCTATTTTGATTATTTATATTTATAGTTGGACAATCTAGTAGTTAATTCTTGACTAACTATGTATGTTCAGTAAAGAGTAGTAACGAAACTTACTACATAAGCCAATTATTTTGACACGTCCAAGAGCGGTCTTTAGCCGTCAATTGGACATGACGAAAATGTAATGTAATGTAATATACTTAATTAAGATTGAATAATATATATTAATAAATAAATAACATTATAATACAAATCAAAACACTAAATTTGTACGAATAATACATTGTAGGTAATACAATATGGCAAATACACATATACGTAAATACGATTTCAATAAATAATAAATGATACATGGTATAAACATATTTATAATTTAATAAAATATATAAATACAATTATAAAAGCAGTGCTAAAAAATATGAAGTAATATAAATAAAAATATGATATGATATACTATTAATATATACACAATAATTTATATAAATATACAATATTATTTTTTTGCCTTTTTAGACGTTACCTTTAGATATATATATATAGCAAAACGTACCCCTTCAGATGCACGCCACATATCTCGCAGACGTATGCGTCTTGTTCCTGGCCACCCCCGCCGCCTTCCGCTAAAGGCTGACCATGCTGGGCCAGCAGCCGCCGCCGCCTGCTACGTATTTCAGGGTTCTCGCACGCTTTACCCAAACCCAATTTATGGTATAAGTGAGTTTGAAAATTCCGAGTTTTTTTCAATGTTGATAATTAGCAAAATTTGTAAAATTTTAACATAACGGTATTATAACAGCTCACATTCTAATTCTCATATAATTTAATATACATCTATTTATGTTTAAAAAATACGAAGGCATATTGCTGGATTGACAATAAAATTATTTTACGTTGATTATAATACCTACATATAATTTGCATTTCTATTTTGATATATTATTCTTTCTTACTTTTAATGACATTAGTATATTTTGATTATTTGTAAGTAGGTAATATTGAATATAATATTACAGCCATGACAACTATCATGATAGTCATGTTTTTAATAATTAAATTTTAAGCATTTAATTTTGTGACGCATCCAAGTGTAGGAATGCCTATCTACTGGAGTAGTTGATTGTATTGTACTGTATTGTACTAATTTCATGATATATCTATAATTATACCACCTAAAAACTTACAGTGCAAGGCTATATTTATCTTTATTAACCACCCGTGATAATGGATTAATTTATTTTGATAAAGATTCTTATTTTATTGCTAATGCCTTCAACAAACTCTGCCTACTAATGTTCCTTATTTTATGAGTCATAAAAGCAGTTATTGTAGCTTAAAAAATATAAAAGTTGGATGTATGCTGTTGCTGACTTTTATATAGATCTCAGAGGCCAAGAATGTTTTTGTTGTATATTGTTTTTACATCTATCAAACCGTTTCGTCAGCGCACGAAGATAAAACAATTCACCAGCTCATTTTTCTCCGACTTGATTTACAAATATCATGATTTATTATTGAAAACCAATATCTAATACAATAAAATATAGCCTATAGCACTTATCGATAATGAAGCTTTCTATCTGTGATAGAATTTAAAAAATCAGATTAGTAGTTTCGGAGATTACTCCTTTATATACAAACTTACAAATATTATTTTTCCATAATATTAGTATAGATTAAAAATATACGCCGATGATACAGTTCTTATTTCCTCTACTCAGGAAGACCTACAAAGGTTGGTTGACAAAGTTAATGAGTGCAGTGAAAAAGCTGGTTTGTGAATCAATATTTCAAAGACCAAAGTCATGGTTATTACCAGGGATCCTGATTTACAACCTACTATATCGGTGGCAACTTGGGTTGTCGACTACAGCGGGCGAGGCCGTCACCTCAGGAAGTTTTAACGATTAGTCGTTCTATCTCCCTGGATGAGCGCAGAAGACTTGAGGACAAAACAGTCCACCGTCTAGCTACGCCACAAGTCCGTAAGAGGCCAACGCCTTAACCGCGAGATAGCCAGGAATGTTACCCGGCGGGCCGACACTCACGCCCTTACTTCCAATTGTGACCAGATTACTCCGGTCTCCCGATTGGTTTACGAGTTCGAGGTCGCTTGAGCGGTCCTCTCCCTTACGAAGCGGTGAAGCGGTGTTAACCGAATCTATCGCGGACCACAGCGTCCTGTAACTGCGGACTGTAAATAAGTTCACTTTCACTCCTCGATTGAAAAACGATTATGTATCATTATATCTCTCTGCGATGGCGGTTTCGTCCATTGTAGTTGACAAATTCATAATGTGGAGTTCCCTAATATTTACTCTCCGGACGTACACTTTATAGTTACCTAGTCCATGTTGAATAAGCTACCTATTTCATAATATTTTATAATAAAAAGCCGCAAAAATACGTAAACCTGATTATGTGATACATAAACCGAAAAATACATTAATCCTGATTCGCCGCACCTTATCTCACTGAGATCTCGCTCGTTAATTGTGTATTATGTACTATTGCCCCTGCTGTGTCGTTGGAATCAATCTTGTCGGTTGACACGTTTATAATTAACGTCCGAAATGGGAGTATATGACGCAAGCAGGGACGACATTTCATGTAACACGCTTCTCAGGGCTGGAGGGTACGTCCGCCGTCCGTTCTACCTGCCTCACAACACGCGATCATCGCTGAGGAACGAGGTAGTTGCCTCTCAACCGCGCTGCCGGACACGCAAACTCCATATCCGCCTGAAATGGGGACTTGTAATAATTTCGTAATTTTGTAGTAATGCACGTTAGGGCGTTCCTTATTATAACGTCTTACTTTGTATTATGAAATGGCTATTTACAATCTTCGTTTTGTTTGTCGCGTTTTGCACTACGACATTCAAAATTCGCGACATTAATCACACATAAAACTTGACCCTGTTGAAGTCAAAACATTCCCCACTTTTACACGACTGCCCACAAGTAAAAAGTATATTATTTTATTTTATTTATTTATTTCTTTATTTATACGCTTATCACTAATCAAAATCAAAAATCAAAATCAAAATGTTCTTTATTCATATAGACACAATTAAATATTATTTTTAATTTATGTTCTTATGATGCGTCCAAGCCTTACTCCCAAGCCGTTTTGTCATTTACATAATCAGATATTGTATAGTATGCTTTTTTATACAATTTTGCTTTGATGGTAGCTTTAAACTTATTTACAGATAGTTCTCTAATAGTATGAGGAAGTTTGTTATAGAAGCGTATACATTGTCCCAAAAAAGAATTGCTTATTTTGTGGAGACGAGTAGCACGTACAACAAGGTTATGCTTATGTCTAGTATTAAAATTATGAGTGTCGCTTTTTATTTTAAACTTGTCAATATTCTTGTGGACATACAACAGATTTTCGTATATATATTGTGATGCAACAGTAAGAATATTTATCTCTTTGAATTTTTCTCTAAGTGAAACTCGAGGACCAAGTTTATATATAGCTCTTACAGCACGTTTCTGTAGTATAAAGATGTTATTGATGTCCGCACAGCTTCCCCAGAGAAGAATCCCATAGGACATAATGCTGTGAAAGTAACTAAAGTATACAATTCTTGCTGTATCTACATCAGTCAGCCGCCTTATTGTTTTAACTGCGTATGCCGCAGAGCTAAGTTTTCCTGACATTTTCTCAATTTGTGGGCCCCATTGTAATTTGGAGTCAATTGTTATCCCTAGAAACACAGTTGAAGCAACAGGCTCCAGTCTAGTTCCATTTATTTCTACATTGGTTTGTACCTGCTTAACATTAGGTGTAGAAAATTTAATCACTTTGGTTTTTCTTTCATTTAATAGTAGGTTATTTACATTAAACCAATGGACAACTTTTGAGAGTGCATTGTTAACTTCGTCATAATTGTACAATTTTCGACTAATTTTAAACGTCAAAGAAGTATCATCAGCAAACAATACAATTTCGTGATTATTCCTTATGTGAAAGGGTAAATCATTTATGTATATTAAGAAGAGAAATGGGCCAAGAATGGAGCCTTGTGGGACACCCATGGTGACCATTGATCCAGGTGATCTTTTACCGTTTACATCAACCTTCTGAATTCTATTTCCCAAGTAAGAAGTAAGAAGATCAAGAGCCTTGTTCCTAATGCCATAGTGATGTAATTTCCTAACTAGTGTATCATGGTGTACACAATCAAATGCCTTAGACAAGTCACAGAAGATGCCTAATGCGTCTTGTGACTCTTCCCAGGCATTCAATATACCTGTCAATAGTTCGGTTCCCGCATCTATGGTTGAGCAACCCTTTGTAAATCCAAACTGTTTCTTATGAAGTAAATTATATTTGTTAAAATGAGTGTGCAATTGTCTAAGAATTAATTTTTCGAAAATTTTACTCAAAGTGGGAAGTACGGAAACTGGTCGAAAATTCGAGGGATCAGAAGTATCGCCAGATTTAAATAATGGTATAACTTTACTATGTTTCATCAGATCAGGAAACACTCCAGAAGTAACACAACAATTGAATATATAGGCTAGATAAGGTGCGATTATTTCTATGATGTATGAAATTGTTTTTACAGAATATCCCCAAAGGTCCATAGTTTTCTTTATCTCAATTGTTTTAAAGGCATTTATTATATCATTGCAGTTAACAATAGTGAAAGCGAAGTCGGTAACACATGCGGAAACGCTTTCTTTAAGTAGCATCTCAGCTGAAATGGAAGACGACTTGAGGGCGTTAGTCGTTATTAACGGTATATTCGTAAAAAATCGCTCAAACTCAGTCGCAACTTCCATATCCGCTTTAATGTCTAAATTATTTATCTTTAAATGAAAGTCCCTTGTGCGAGCTATAACCCTATTTGTTTCATTATTAATAATATTCCATGTAGCTTTAATTTTGTTTGTAGAGTTTTTGATCTTATTCTTTAAATAAATTGACTTCGCAGTGGAACAGGCTCGTTTGAATATTTTGGAATAGTTATTTACATACTTCTTAAAAGTCGCACTATGATTATAAGTTTTTTCATTATACAGTTCATACAATTTATAACGACTTTTGTAAATACCAACAGTTGCCCAATCACTAAAGCATAAGCGATCACTGATCGATTTCGTTTTAGGTATGAAGATTCTATTAAATTCAACTCTAATTAATTCAAAGAATGAGTCATAAAGTTGGTCAGGATTGTCATGAATTGGCAACCTTTGTAATTTGCTAATTAAGCTAGATTTAAATTCCCCTAGACGGCACTCAGTAATTGGAATAAAACTAATATTTTTTCTTAGAACCCTAGTGCTTTTCTTAGGAAATGATACTAACTGACCGCAGTGATCAGAGTGCAAAATATTAATTAGTGATTTATAATTGGGTTTTATGTTTGTGAATATATTATCTATACAAGTAGCACTTGAGGCAGTTATCCTCGTAGGTTCAAGAAAAACATTATATAAGTTAAATGATCTAAATAAATTTAAAAAGTTACATGTCAAGGATTTTTTTTCTAATATATTGATGTTAAAGTCTCCACAAATAACAATTGTTTTAGGACTATTGGTTATTTTGAATAAGGCATCTTCCATAATTTTATAAAAAGCTTCATAAGGCGCACATGGTGGTTTGTATACACTCATAACAATGGTTTCCTCCAATTCTATACATGCAATCTCTAAAACTCGTTCGACAGAGAGGCCCACAATATCACGTCTTTCTTTAAATTTCAAGCATTTCTTTGTAATTATTAAAGAGCCACCACGTATCAACCGAACTCTGTTAAATGAGCTGGCAATCTGATGGTTATTGGAACTGAAAATGATCTGATGGCTTTTGAGCCATGATTCTGATATACATAGAATGTCGATATGATTACAGTTCAAGAACAATTCTAATTCTAGCTCTTTGCCTATTATCCCCTGAATATTCTGATGCACCAGATTTATACAATTTTTTGGCATATTTTCTTGAGTAATAACCACTGATGGGGATATCAGATTATTTATATTATTAATTTTCTCTGAAGACAATTGTATTAAATTACCATTATTGCTACTTAAGTTTTCATTTTCATTAATTACATAGCCAGAGTTTCGCTCTATTGTCTTAAAGTCTAATTTAAAGAATATGCAACATATTCTGAATTGTCATTACTTAATGTCAAATCGTTTAACTGCTCATTAGTAGCAGTGGTGTTTGCCGATGTTTTGCCTGAGTAATTCAAACAATATGATAGCCCATTTGCTAACTGTTTCTTGCAAAAATTTGAAAGATAAACATTATCTATTGTGAAAGAGTAAAAATACTTATTAAAAGTATTTATGTCAAACAATTGGAATTTGTCATCATACAATGTCAACGTATGTAATTTATTATTTAGTTTATATCTAGACATATTTTCCATTTCGGGCAACAATTTACTATAAGGAAAAGCAAATAAGACAATTTTTTTCACATTTAACTGTGCCAATAATTCAAAATATTTTATTAATACATGTATATTTGCGTTTCCCCTTCTCCCAATAAAAATAATTAAAGTAGTGTCAGGACAATAACAACTATTAACTATTTTTTCTAATATTTGAGTAAAACTGGCGCCGGGAAAGCAATGATTAGCTACCAGTTCTCCGGATGTTTGTAACATTAATTGGCCCATATTTTTACCTATTTCATCACTGTACATAATTACTTTGGTGTGATTTTCTTTGCTATTTTTATGTAATGTTTTTTGGGAAGTAAAATTACTAAGACTATCATTCAACTCCACACCCTGGGTGTGCAATAGAGATATTGTAGTTCCATCTTCAACACTCTGGTTATTTATTTTATTTACAACCTGTTTGGTTGATTTTCCAGAATCTTCGTAGGACAAGTCAATTGTCATGACAGGAAGGCTGCTCATATTTGAGCAGGCAGAAACTGACGCTATGTCTGGAGCGCTAACGATCAGTTCCTCAAACAGCGACTGTGAATGTGCAGCCGTGGAATTCTGCTTCGTGCGCTCCATCTGTTCTATAGTATTATGTGCCTCTCTCAGCTTATTATTCAGCTCAGCGTTGTTTTGGAGAGTCGTCTCGAACTCAACGCGGCACTGGTCAAAGTTAGATACTATTGATTGAAGGTTACCTCTCTCCTGAATGATATTTTCAAGTTGTAAACTCATTTCTGCCATCTCTTTTTTGAGGTTGGAGTTCTTTTTAATCATTGCTAATACTTCCAACTCATTGTCAGCTCGTTCCTTTTGCAATTTCTCACTCTCAGTTTTATATATTTTCAATCGTTTTAAAGTTAATAAAAAATTACTGTTTAAGTCTTTATAGCGAACTTCTGCAGCTTCTAGGTCTTTTAAAACTGTTACGTATTTATCGTTCAACTCCTCATAGCATGCCTCTGCGAATGCTCTTCTAGTCATCATGTTTAATTACTTCAAAATAGTACAGAGTAGGAAAATGCTGACAATATTCAGTAATACGATAAGTCAATAAAAAAATATTTAAAAAATCAGAACAAACAGAAATGATTAATTCGTGTATAGTCAACGATTATTCGCCGACTTATAAATTTTACAAATTATATTAAATATAAAATTATGTTTTAGTACTTATTATTAGTTGTCTTATTATTAGTTGTCTGGCAACGCCGTTTTACGGTCGTACAGGCGGCGCAGGCGGCGTTGTTTGGTGGGTAGGTACCGCTCGTAGGACGATATTTAAATTTGTGCACTGTTTCAGAAGTTTAAAACAATGTTTCTCACCCAAATGTCCACTAATTTCAATGGTGAATGATGCAAAATGAAGCCTATTTCTTGAATAAATTGACGATTTCGTTAGATTTAAAGATATTGTAACTTCACTACTTTTTTTGTATTTAAAAGGAAGGAGCGACAATTTGACGTTTAAATAACAGCAGCGTTGCCAGCTTATAGATCAACATTACAGAAAAACCAAGGCATTGAGAAGTAAAATTAATAAATATATCACCGTAACTATACAAATATAATGACACTTACATCTTGAGGTGTCGACTACAACGGCCGAGCCCGTCACCACAGGAAGTTTTAACGATTAGTCGTTCTATCGAACTGCAGTGAGCGTAGAAGACTTTGGACAAAACAATCCGACGTCTAGCTACGCCACAACCCGTTAGAGACCAACGCCTTACCGCGAGATAGCCAGGTATGTTACCTGGCGGGCGGCACTCGCGCCCTAACTGCCAATTGTGACCAGATTTCTCCGGTCTCTCGATTGGTTCCGAGTTCGAGGTCGCTTGCGCAATCCTCTCCCTTACGAAGCGGTGAAACGGTGTATACCGAATCTATCGCGGACCATGGCGTCCTTTGCCCGCCTATCGCCTGGGATCGGATGGCCAATTGTCAATTCAAGAGCAGTCGCCGTAAGGTACGCAACCACCCCCGCTCTATAGGAAACAATACAGCTTCCAGACTCCCCCGACTGTTAGTCGGAGTTTGGGGGCTAACGGGCCCATGATGAGTTGGCCACGATGACCCATGTGTACAGGGTCGGTCACACTCACGGGTCAACACCCATCCGACGGCCTCCTCGCATGGGGTGCGAGGCCTGGGTAGGACACTGGGTCAACCAGTCTCCCCTGGGAATCAAACCTCTGGCGCCCCTGGACGGTCTGCGCACCGTGCGGGGTTTGCTCCAATCGGTTGTGCTCTCCGACTAACAGTCGGGGGAGTCTGGGAACTGTATTGTTTCCTATAGAGCGGGGGTGGTCGCGTACCTTATGGCGGCTGCTCTGGAATTGACCATTGGCCATCCGATCCCGGGTAAGAGGCGGGCAAAGGACGCCTTGGTCCGCGAAGATTCGGTGCACTCCGTTTCACCGCTTCATAAGGGAGAGGACCGCGCAAGCGACCTCGAACTCGGAACCAATCGAGAGACCGGAGAAATCTGGTCACAATTGGAAGTGAGGGCGCGAGTTCTCGAGTCCGCCGGGTTTACTCCTGGCTTACTCGCGGTAAGGCGTTGGACTCTCACGGGTTGTGACGTAGTTGGACGTAGAATGTACTGTCCAAAGTCTCTACGTTCACTGCAGGGCGATAGAACGACTAATCGTTAAAACGTCCTGTGGTGACGGGCTCGCCCGTTGTAGTTGACACCGCAAGATGTTAGTCGGAGTGCACAATCGATTGGCTTGCGCCGCACGGTGCGCAGACCGTCCAGGAGCGCCAGAGGTTTGATTCCTAGGGGAAACTGACCAGGGCCAGAGTCCTACCCAGGTTCGCACCCCGTGCGTGGAGGCCGTCGAATGGGTGTTGACCCGTGAGTGTGACCGACCCTGAACACATGGGTCTTCGTGGCCAACTCATCATGGGCCCGTTAGCTCCCTGACACACGTTAGAATGACACTTACAATACTAGCTATCATATAAAAATAAATAATTAATAGCGTGCAATTTAAACAAGTGTGGGTTGGCGGTAAAAATATCGAAATCTGGTGCCATAGAGTGAATTTCATTTAAGCGCCGCAAAGCACGTGCCAACCAGTTCCACCTCGTAATATTAGTGCGCGAGAACGGCTTCACGAAAAGATGGTACGATCGAGCACGGAGATAATTATTTGGTATGAAAAGATCCACCTTGGCTAGTAAGCTAGGGTTATCAGTTTGACCACGAATTAGATTGAAAACATAGGACATGGTCAGCATTTCTGTTCTGAGACAGAGAGAGAATTATAGCCCAAACGGATACAAAAATGGATAATATCCGTACTGCTTCAAGTACAAAAATCTCAACAAACACGTCTTTACCCTCTCCAGCATGAGGGTATAAGTATCTTCATGTGGATTCCAAATAGCTGCATTCGTTTCCATTCGACTTATAACAATCGAGTTGTACAATGTGCGCATAGCCCGAATATTATTGAAGTGCTTGGATTGCCGTATCACAAACCCTAGAAGCTTGAAAGAAATTGTAGATATTTGCCTAATGTGTTCCTTGAAGTTTAACTTGTGGTCGAAGAAACCTCCTAAGTCCTTGGCTTCATAAAACCCTGGAAAGCACAAATCCAGCGATGGAGTAATCATACATCAGATGAGCAGGCGATCTTGTGTAAATGTTTTCGGCTTTCACGGAAAATAATGACGTGGTTAACTTTACGATCACGGCCGTTGTTAAAATAAGTTTTGTAACATTAACCTATTTTCTTATAAAATGTACATAAGTCGCTACAAAACAAGAATGTTAAAATTACCAAAAAGATATTGTTAACTTAATTAAAAAAGCAAGTATTAAATTACTTATATGTAATGGTAGATTTTATATTTTTTTATTATTTATGTAATTTACTTATTCCAACAAGTACAATGAATCGTATAGTATAGTAAAGTTAAACAACGTGTGTAATTTAATCTATAGTAATATTTTAAAGAGGTAAAGTTTATGACGTTGTAGGAAGTAATCTCTGGATCTACTGAACCGATTTAGAAAATTCTTTTACCAATAGAAAGCCACGTTATTTGTCAGTGTCATAGGCAATATTAACCCAAAAAATGAAAAGACTTTTTCGTGATAGTCGGATTTGCAAAGTAAGTCGGAGAATAAGCGGTCGATAGAAAACGTTTCTAACTAACGCTGCCTTAACGATGAGAGATATATGATTAAGTTCTAAGGAAAAAATGTAGAGCTTCATAATGCCTACAAAAAAGTCAGCGACAGCATATGTCTAGCTTTTATATTTAAGTCACAAAAAGTAGTATTTTATATTTAAAAAATAATTTAAATCGATATGTTCGAAATTAATTTAAATGGTCATGTTTATTGGTCATATTATCAACAATTATGAATTATTATCAAAATAACTAAATTTATTGTCTCAAGTGTTGAAAACAAAAGGCTTTTCCCTTTTACTGCATATAATTTCCCTTTTACTGCATAAATAGTTAAAGAGATAATACGCTCAAAAATAAGACACTCACAAGAAGACACTCATAATTAACGTTATTATAGGCAAATTGGCATTCAAATACATACATACATAGCAGTAGAAATATAACCCTTCTTTTGGCAGTCAGGAAATAAATCATAGCACTCAGTACTAACCAAACCACACTCATAATTTCATCACAGGTAAAAAGTTTTACCGTCCAACGAAGTGGGCACTGGTCAGCTAGTAAAATATATCTTAACCCTTTACGGCGCTGAATTGCAGTTCTGCATCATACCATTCGAACTCACGAAATTTTTCAACAAACAAAAAAATACCATTTCCCGCAGTGTTATATTATATAGCCCACACGGCATTATATAGCCAAAGCACTGTCTGATCTGGAAGTATCAGCTTTCCAAAACTCTTGCACTTTTTTGTCGCTGGATCTCTCGGCCTCCAAAGCATAATTAAATGGTGCTCTCCCGGTTATATTCGCATAATTTATGTAGGTATGCTTTCTGAGTATAACGGTCCGCCACATATAATATATTAACATTACATTACATTACATTACATTTTCGTCGTGTCCAATTGACGGCTAAAGACCGCTCTTGGACGTGTCAAAATAATTGTTCTAGGTAGTAAGTCTCGTTACTACTCTTTACTGAACATACATAGGTAGTCAAGAATTAACTACTAGATTGTCAAACTATAAATATAAATAATCAAAATAGAAGCTTAATATTTGAAGTAGTTAGTAATTTGAAAAGATACGTAGTAAAATTATTCATCGTAATATTCAAATTGTCAGTAAAATGTTAAATAATCAAATTAAGTCTACGTTATGCATTTTAAACTAAAAGTACATATATAAGACCGTATAAAATAATCAGACAATAAGGCTCTACTTTTTTAAGTAATTTAAAAGGGCACAATATTTGAAAAATCATGACCCTCAAATTCGGCCAGATTATAGAAAAAAAAAAACATCAAGAAGATGCTGAGGTGGCCTATCAGCATCTCCTTGATCTTTTTTTTTAATTTTATGTCCTCCAGCTGTTTACATTTTGTAGGGAGTAGATTATAAAATTTAATGCTAAGATGCAAGTAGCACATAAGCCCTATACCCCAATATGTATACACTCAGAGTTAGAATTGTCAACTGCAAGCGGTGAACCCGTCACCCCAGTTTAGTGGTTTCAAGGCGGTAGGTGAGGGTGGAGAACCCACCCACCGCCCGGGCAGTT
The DNA here is from genome assembly GCA_944548615.1 of Micropterix aruncella. Lineage (NCBI taxonomy): Eukaryota > Metazoa > Arthropoda > Insecta > Lepidoptera > Micropterigidae > Micropterix > Micropterix aruncella. Next base: position 12,744,032 of record OX155975.1, on the reverse strand, counting down.
ATAACGACGGTGGTCGTCTTATCTGCCCGGGATGTCATGCAACGACACCCCGCGCGTACCAGAAGGGTATACGCGCGGGGGGTAAAGAAAGGTAGCCACCCCCCCCCCCGTACTACCCCGAGAACCCATTTATTCAGTTTTTTTTAAAAAAAACAAGCGTACAAGCGAACAATTGCATACAAGCGAAATTTACAATTGAAAAATTTTAACATTGAAATGCATGCAAACACAGAATAAAAATAGAAGTAAAAATAATAATAAAAGAAACACTATAATGAAACACAAATAATAATAATTGAAGATAAAAGAAGACAGGCTACCAAATACAGACAGGATGTCAGGGGGACTAAGTGGCTGGTGAGGGGGTATGTAGATGTATGGGTCATGGGGCGGTCTCGTGGGGGACGGCCTAACCAAGGTCCTCAGGCAGGGGGCGGTTTGGGGAACGGCACATAGACGGGCACTTCGGGCTGGAAGTGGCCCCCGCATCACGCCACTGGTGTCGTGGGGGACCCCAAAACTGGGGTTCCCGGAAGCCTCAACTCCTCCCAAAGGGAAACCCACTTCTCCACGAAGCCACGAAGAACAAAGCATCGGAACGCGTCACCCCCAGAAGGTTTTAACGATAGCGACCGTAAAGTGAGCGTAAATGATTTAGAAACATTCAAAATCTGCCGTCTAGATAAGCCAACATGCCCGACAGAGGCCAACGCCTTATGGCGAGGCAACGGTAAAGGTACCCAGCGGGCGGCCTTGCCTTCTGAATACCAGTTTTGGAAGGATATCCACGTCTGGAATTAACCATCAGGATACGTCAGTGATTACGTATTCTAAGTCGCTTGCGCCACCTCCACCTGCCCTGTGTTCAGCGATGAGTCATTTTGAATCTATTGCGGATCATTAACATCCTTGTCCGGCTCTGCATTCAGGATCAGATAGCCAATTAGTCATTTCAAGGGTGTTGTGGATAGACGACAAGTTAACATCCACCCGCGATTCTTAAAAGGTAGTATATATCCATAGTCTCGACATTCCTTCAGTAATAAGTCAGAGTTCACAACCGATCGACTGATGCCGCACGGAGCGCAAACCATCCAGTAGCACCGGGAGTCAATGCCCTGGGAGAAACCGACCCACTAGCGGCGAGGCCTGAGACGCGAGAGTCCGTCCTGGGGTAGTCCTCCACTCGAGGAGGCTAACGAATAGGAGCTGCATCGTGAGTGGACCGACCCAGAAACACAGTGGATCTTATGGCCAATCTGCACGAAAACATTCGCTACCACTTTATATACTCAATATATTTATATACTCATTATAAACTCTTTATATACTCATTATATTTGTCAGAAGCATCTTGGAATATGCATCTCAGGTGGAACCCTTGTTATGATAAATATATAAATAGAATCGAGCGCATTCAAATGAAGTTCGTGAAATATCTCTGCTTCCGTCTGAAAATTCCATACAGCTCATCTAACTATTTCAATTTATACAAGAAATTTCATATCCTCGCCTTGATTAAGCGACGTGAAACCGCGGACTTGACCTTTTTGCTAAAAATCACCCCCAATAATATTAACTGTCCTGACTTACTAAATAAAATTAATCTCCGTGTTCCTTCCAAACTCAATAGATTTAACCCTGCTCTTCATGTTCCTTATGCTGGTACCAACTATAGGCAAAATTCATTTCTGTGGCGAACAAGTGACAATTTCAATGATTTGATTAAACGATTTGACTTTGATCTATTCTGTACGAGTATTAACTCAGCTAGGCAGCGGCTGAACAGTGAATTCTTTAGCATTAATTGTTGAATAATTTTTGATGTATTTTTAACCGATAGCTTTAATTGAAAGATCACATATATTTCTACAACGTTACTTAAACGTGAAAACCTTTAATTGGCTCTCTGTTATCCTACTCCTCTTTTTGTTAAATTATAATTAGCTGTTGGTTTTCCTAAAAATAAATAAATAATCATTCTAGTTTATATACTCATTTTCAATACTCATTTGAATTTGTAGTAGAAAATCGTTAACACAGTGCTTTGGAGTCCGATCTGTGGGTAGTTATTTATTCACCGCGGAAAAGTGATTTTTTTTATTCTGACAATTCGGAAACGAGATACGCGTATGAGCGAAGGCGCGAGAGGAAATTAAAAAGACATGGTAATGGACGTGTCAGCAACGTTGGCCAATTGAACGCCAGTTATATATCTGTCGCATCGTACTGTCAGGCTGAGCGAGATAGGGTAAGATGATAAAAGAAATACTTCACATTTGCATTACTGTCTTACAAAAAAGGAGTGTAATGTAGGATAGAAAACGAATTTACCGCGTGAAATATGTAGGACCCGACGTTTCGGTGACGTTGCAGCCGCCGTTGTCTAGGGTAGACTGAAGAACTGTCAGTCCGTTGTTCTGCGGGTAGGCCGCACACCGCTGCCGCCACTGCGTAGGTTATAACGGTGGTGGGGGGGCGGGCTCGGAGTGCGGGAATTTCGAAAATCCGTCTTGCACACAACACTCACTGTATCCTGTTTTACGTCTTTGCGTTCGGCGTTCGGCGGCAAACCTACGCAGTGGCGGCAGCGGTTTGCGGCCTACCCGGAAAACAACGGACTGACAGCTCTTCAGTCTACCCTAGACAACGGCGGCTGCAACGTCACCGAAACGTCGGGTCCTACAAATTTCACGCGGTAAATTCGTTTTCTATCCTATTTATAATGACAAACAACCGCGATAGTCTTCGATTTTATATTAGGAGTGTAATGTGTTTGTGAGAGACCACCCCTCACAAGACTCCAAATTGTTCGGTGTGAGGTGGTGGTATCAACTTACGAGTTATCTCCGTATTGAAAGGCGGTTTTGAACGAAGTAGAAGGAATTTATTGGTCGAAGGTTTGAATACTGCCAGTTGTAACGCTTGTCGAAGTAACGAGTGCCCGGATTACTTTATCGAGACGCGAGGGTTGCGCGACGGAGGTTATGTGGGAATGGTGGATGAGGATTGTGCCTACGCTCCTAGTATCTTGTACTGGGCACGGCTCGAGTCTGTGGTGTTACAGACTGGTGCTTCGTGACTCAGGGAGAATGACGAAACGAAACCAAGGAGCCGGATCATTGACCTAACTCGTGAGAGAGAGTGCCGAATGCCGTCGCAACCTTGGGGGAAGGCGATCACTCGGGGAATGATATGTGACCGAGAAACCGGGACACCCAAGTGTGCCGTCGCTATCTGGAGACATGACCACTCGAGGAATGATAATTTGGTCGCTATCTGGAGACATGACCACTCGAGGAATGATAGGCCGTGAAATGATGCAAACCAAAAATATTCCGAGTAAAAGTATTGTTTCATCGCGCTGATTCAAAATAATAGCTGAATTGCGTCCGTGGCTGTCACTGGAAATCGATGCATTTGTTGATCGCATTTAATGGACTTAAGGTCCGTTACACCTATGTCGTGCTTTACCTTTAAATAAATAAATAACATGTGTTTATTAGATCTTTTGATACGTTGAGGTTCGTGATCCGTGTTGATTGTGGTGCATGATTGCTTGTGTACTCTGGCCAATCTGTTTGTATCTCCAATTCGCTGGTATTCTAATACATGTTAAATCGACTCGAGTCGTAGTCGAGCCGTATCGCGTAACTCCACCACGTGTACACACATAAGAGAGCCTACGTCAGACGTGCCGCTTCGTCCTCCTCGGCGCCATTCAATATTTTATCAAGTAGCGTCGGCCGTAATTTGACTCTTCAATATTTGAGTCTGTTACCGAATTCACCCTCCCCCCCCCCCTCCCAACCCCTACCCTAAGCCTCCACCTAAAATAGAGTGGAACCGAAGGGTAGACAATGTTGAAACGGGTAAATTGGAGGAGGCAACGTAATAGTTGCATTAATATTACATCGCTGTGCAAGAAACGCTAAAGGGTTGAATCTAAACGAGGCAAAAAGCCAGACTATTTGCTTCGTAAATAACGTCGGAAAAGAGTAGCACGACTCTATAATACTAGTAGTAATCGAAAACTAATAAATCTTAATATATCGTAATCAAATCAAAATTAAACAATATCACCCGGGTCACAGGAAACATACGTTTCCAGACCCGGTTGGTATTTATCCGCAAGTGCAGGTAGTGCCTCCACCCGTTATTACCCCGGATCCACAATCTTCTATTTCCAACCGCCTCCGACTGCAAAATTACAGCCGTGGCAGAAGCTCACAGCGACCCTGGCAGAGTAAGCACCTCTGCGAAGAGGCTACCAGATAGGAGTAAAACCGTAAGTTACGTAAGCCAGATGACATTGAGTTTGGCCAGAACTATGCAAGCTACACAGAACTATTAGGAACCAAAATAGGTCAAATGAACAATCGTTAGTACGACTCGCCCTGGATGCTAGGCGCTTTACCGGTACACTTAGAGGGGTAAACTATAACAAGCGAACCCGTCGTTACAGGAAGTTTTAACGATAATGATATTTCTATCTCCCGTGAGGCGTAGAAGACTTAGAGATGAATACGAATCTTCTGTCTAGCTAAGCCAACATGCCCGTCAGAGGCAAACGCCTTTCGGTGAGGCACCGGGAAAGGTAACCAGCGGGCAGCCTAGCCCCCTGACCACCAGTTTTGGATGGACGTCTCCGTCTGGAATTAACCATCTGGATACCCCTAACCTTCCGAATGGTTACGGGTTCGAAGTCGCTCTAGTGGTACAAAGTTTTTTCCAAAAACATGAATTTAGCGCCCACTTAAATTGAGGCCCGGGGCATCTACCCCGGTTCTCAGATAATAGAGCTGGTTATCGGCGACAGAGCCCACGTATTAATTTTCAATACTAACGAAAAAGCGCCCATGAATTTCAAAGCATTGGTCAGTTAGTACGAGACGTGCTGTATAGATTATGCGATTATGCAGATTATGCAAGTACAGATTTCTGATATTACCGTCTACATATAATTTCGCGTAGCCTTACTTTGAATGTAGCTTAATTGCAACCTGCTATGACCTATTCGGTAATGCAATGAATTACTCACCCGTTCAAACACAGTTCTCTATAAATTGGCAGCAATAAATATGGCAGCCGTTTCTACGTTTGCCTGTCGGTTCGCCTACAGTGGTATCAAACATTTTCCCTGTAGTGATAATTGATTTTACTTTGACTTAATTTAATTTGATTTGAACCTGAATAAGTGAGGTCCTAGTGACAACAATATTACAGCCCATTATACAGCCTTTGGTAGAGTAAGAGTAATGTAGAAGCTTTTGTTTGGTTTGTTCTATATATAGGTTATTTATTCGACTACTATACAACTGTTAGTTATATAAGGTTTATAAATTAGTAAAGCTATGCTCATGAAAGCTCAGCTGAGGTGGTGTGGGCATGTAGTGCGTATGAAAGACGACCGCCTCCCGAAAGCCGTGTTTTATGCCCAACTCTCAAAAGGCGCACGCAAAGTCCGCGGACAGCACCTACGCTACAAAAATGTATTAAAAAGGCACCTAACCGCCAGTGGTATTCCACCTGAGAGCTGGGAGGCGTCTGCTCACAAATGCAGCGTGTGGCGCTCCACGGTGACCACAAAAATTAAAGAGTTTGAGGAAGCTCGGCTTGTAAACCTCGACTCAAACCGCCAACAGCGCAAAACTCGTCCGAAGCCCAATTACACATACACTTACAACACTGCGGTGAACTCTACTGTAGTTGTTGTAATCGGACTTTTAAAAACAAACTGGGATTCACGAGTTACTTCCGCGCGCATCTTCGAAGAAGTTCTGTCAACCAAGAGGTCGCCGTCGTCGGATCACGATGAGGAGGACATCATCAATCATAAATTAGTATGCTCTATAGCGATTATACAACCCTAATTCTACAAAAAGGCTTTATATATGACTGCGCTACATGACATCGTCAATGGGACGCTGGACAGCCCATACCTAGTTTCGAGCATCGCTCGGAAGGTGCCGCAAAGGAAGACCCGATCTAAACAGTTATTAGAGCCCCCGAGACGACATTCTAACTACACGCGCAGTTCAATGCTTAACTGATTGCCACGTACGTATAATGACAAATTCACAGAGCTTGACATTTATAGTAAAAACAAAATTACTTTGAAATCGGCAGTGCAATCCGCCCTTGAAGCTGCAGCGACAACTGCAAGTAATTATTGATTTGTAATATGTATGTCTAAATATAATACAATTTATATATGTATGCACATTTAAGTATTTTAAATTTATGTTGTATAAGTATGATTTATAGATGTTTGCTGTTAACCCATTACATTTTCGGCAAAGTTACATTGGCCGTCTACAAACGCGTCGGGGGAGGGTGGGGGGGGGGGGGGGGAGTGTCGTTATTTTCCGTGCGGTATAGATCCGTTTTCTCTCAACTAATAAATATTTACGGATATATTTTTTGTTTCATAATTAAGTTTGTAAAATATTTTTCAAATCATTTCGAAGTTATAATCGGCATAACTATATGTTTTTAACGAAAAATGTATCTAATTATAATTTTATGCTTTTACGTTACCTAAATAAATGAATAAAATAAAATATACCAAAAAATTATATGACTAAAAGGTAACATAAGCCAAATTGCCACAAAAGGTAATATAAGCAAATGACACTGTGAGAGTTGCCCACCCTTCACTAGACTCCAATTGATTGTGAGCGAAGGGTGGATCTCATCGTGAAGTTTTCTCCGTGAATGAAAGTCGTGGATGTCGAAGTAGAAGTATTTAATCAGAAGGTTGAAGTGAGTCGCCAGTTCTTAACGCCTTGATTGTTATTTCGCCGTAGTGTATTAGTGTGGGCGCGAGGTGAAGCCGTAGTAGTGTGTCCGAAGTGTGTAGTCGAGGAGCGAGGCTTGACGATCGGTATCGCGGGTAATGCAGGTACTGCTTGATAATGAAGCGTAGTCGCGGTAACTATCCGCCAAGGAAATTATATCGATTGATTGAAATGTACTACGTTTTATACCGTGAGCGGTGATGTAATAGCTATGAGTGGGGTGCGACATGTGTATCGATCAGAAGAAATGACATGAGTCATCGCTTGACTGTGCATAAATTGCCGAATTTAGTTGGAAATTAACTGCAGCTGACTCATGTAGATTTGAGCGAGTTTGCGGTTTCCATTCTGTGGAAATTACTTTTTTGTTGTGGGTATGTTGGACCGACAGGGCTCCAACAACACCTTTATATAGCTGAGAGTGAATCTGAACGCCTTTACATGACTTTTAAACAGCTTAAAGCTGTATTCGGCATTTCTTATATGGCTTTTGTACTTGTTGGAACTGCATTTGCGCTATAAGGGTGTTAATGGTAAAGCATATTTAGCGTAACTCTCAAAGCTCTCTCACGTTTTAATTAATTATAATTAATTTAGGGCCTAAATAGAAAATGTGGCTAATCGCGACGCTAGAGAACCAGTGAAAATAATGGAATTAAAATAAAATACACTCACCGCTTACATTGTAAAAGTAATCTCGCCTGAAAGTTTTCGAAATCAGTTTTCAGTTTAAAGCCTTAATGTACAAGGCAATGAGCGACTTTCTTTAGTCCAAATTATAAAGTAATTCCTTATCGAGGGATTCGATTAGAAACTTTTTTAAATTATTGCTTATATTTTTCAAAAAAAACATAAAACTAAAATTCTTCAGATGTGCTCGTTTCCAGGTATCATGTCGCCTTAAAGTAACACATACACACAGCTACACACAACTAACACACAATCCCAGACACACATATGGGTACATTTCCTTTTATTTATCAATTGTTTCATCGTATACCCCAAGCATTATACGTCAATGTCACCCCTCAAAATAAACGGTAATATTATTGAGTATACCAAAACTGTCAAGAATCTTGGAATAGTCATAGACGAATTTCTTTCGTGGCAGGCACACGCCAACCAAATTAGTCGTCGTATTTTCAATGGCCTTCATAGCCTCCGAAGGTTACAGAGATTCCTTCCAACAGCAACTAAGCAAACTATAGTAAGAACACTGCTACTTCCAATTCTAGACTATGCTGATGTCGGTACTATAGATATTAAAGAGAAGATACTGGATAAATTCGTACGGCTACAAAATATCTGCATACGATATATATTCGACTTGCGTAAATTTGATCACGTAAGCGAATATCGCGATGGACTTCACTGGCTTCGAATTCGTGAGCGCAGAAATCTGCATGCCCTCTCACTCCTTTATAAAGTCCTAAATAGTCCCATAGCACCTCCTTACCTTAAAGACCTCTTTCTCCCGTTAGGAAGTCATGGTGTTCCACTCAGGTCAAGTCAGGACAACACCATAGCAATTCCACTACATCAGTCTTCTTTTTTCACTAACTCATTTAGCGTCCATTCTGCTCGACTTTGGAACCAGCTTCCGCATGCTATTCGTCATGCAACATCCTTGCCCTGTTTCAAGGCGTTACTGAAAAAACATTTTCTCCCTCAAAATATCAACTAAGAACCAACCCTCCCCCTATCCCCTCCCCCTTCCCCCTTTCGTTGGGTTGTTGACTGAATAGAAGCATAAGAACTTTGTAATATCTATCATTTTATATAAGCAGTTATTTTTATTATTATTTATCTGTAGTTTCTATGTATTTATTATTATAATATACATATACTATATTATAAATTATATTTTTTATGTATGTATGTATATTTGGATGTATGTATATGTATATTTATGTGTATATGTTTATGTATGTGAGCTGTATTGATACTTTTATTTAATATTACACGGTTGGCTGTAAGAAATCGTGAAACGATAAGCCCGCCGTTTGTACTAAGTCAAAATAGAATTTAAGTTTTCTTTACCCATGTAATTTTTTTTTTGTTAGTACAATAAAGGTATTTTTCATTTCATTTCATTATACTTCCTTCTAGTGCAAAGTAAATTGTACATTATTATTTATTTATTATTGAAAACCACTGTATTTGCGAAAATGTATAACTGGTGTTTTGACCGGTAGGTCAATGATATGACGTCCCGCCACCTGCCAAAGTTGCTCGGGCTCATTCGCGCACTGACTTGCAGATCGCCACGCATCTCGCAATCGACCGTCGACCCGCCGCTTTCTAAATAAATAGTAGTTTTATACGATTGATGCTTTAGCAATAGACATATTTAAGTTGCAGATTATGTAATAATCCTTTTCACAGAATCGCTTTTATCGATAGCTTAGTGAGGATTCGCATATAGTCATAATAATAATAATAATAATAATAATAATAAAACTCTTTATTCTTAAGAAAAGGCGAGCTTATTGCCTGCAGGCAATATTTTAGAGCTAACCTATACTATTGTAAGAACATTATTTGCGAGTAGACTACATAACTTAACCTATATAAAGAGTATGACAAATAAAATAAAGGAGGATAGAAAGAAGTATATGCTTTACTCTTCGTGGGCACAGATTTGCCACATCAAAATAATCTAACACCTATAAGGACGCAAAAGTTTTAAAAGGAGGGGAATGGGAGGGGAAAGGGAATTTATCTGGAGGTTTTCAAATGCTCTCTGAGTCTGATTTTAAAAGTTGTTATGTTTGGCGCGGTTCTCACATTTTTCGGCAAAGCATTCCAAAGACGGGCTCCATGCACGGTGAAAGAGAATGAGAAGAAGTTACTGCTGTGACTAGGGATAGAGAGTAGCAGGTTGGTTTTTGATCTCAGAGGGCGTCCATGAGCCGATAGTGCAGTAAATCTGTCGGTAAGATAATTGGGAGCGACGCCATCCAAGATCTTGAAAAGTATACAGAGAACTCGCATGTCTCTTTTCTCCCGGGTCGACAGCCAGTGAAGCTTCCCTCTGTACTCCGTGATGTGGTCAAATTTTCTGAGGCCATGGATATACCGAATGCAAACATTTTGGAGACGCTCAACTTTGGTGGATAACTCCTCTGTGAGGTCGAGAAATGCGACATCTCCATAATCCAGAAGGGGGAGGAGAGCAGACTGACAAATCGTATATAAGCATAAGAAATCATATAAGCATAAGCATAAGAAATCATAAGACGTCCGAATTCGAATTAACGATTTTTCATCATGCCCCATAATCTTGCCATAGAGGACTAAATTTCACAACGGATACTTGGGTAGATTTACTCTGATTATGTCTTATGATTTCTTATGCTTATATAACAATAATATAAGCATAAGAAATCATAAGACGTCCGAATTCGAACTAATGATTTTTCATCATGCCCCATAATCTTTCCATAGAGGACTAAATTTCACAACGGATACTTGTGTAGATTTACTCTGGCAATCGCCCAACGGGGCGGTGTTCTTTCCGTCCTTTCAACATACTAAATATCTAGAAATGAATACGTGTTACATAGAACCTCCAAAGCGGACTTACCATCGGCTATCTAACACGTCTAAACAAATATCGCTCTCGGTTGCCTGAAGCGACCGCCAACGAATCATACCATCGTAGACCCGCAGAAAAACTATGAAGTGTATTCCTATAAAAGCAGGTAATTAATCACCCGGAGGCAGACATTAATAATCACATACATCACCCGGAGGCAGGCATTAATAATCACAAGGTGGTTCAGACGGTTTTAATGGTTCAGTATCAATCAGCATTAATTTTATTGTGAACATTGATTTATTAAATAAAAAAATATAACTTTCCCCTCCCACCAATTGACGAGGCAGGAAAGTATTGTGAAGGACATAAATATATAAATATAATCGAGCGCATTCAAATGAAGTTCGTGAAATATCTCTGCTTCCGTCTGAAAATCCCATACAGCTCAGCTAACTATTTCAAGTTATGCAAGAAATTTCATATCCTCCCCTTGATTAAGCGGCGCGAAACCGCGGACTTAACGTTTTTGCTAAAAATCACCTTCAATAACATTAACTGTCCTGACTTACTAAACAAAATTAATCTCCGTGTTCCTTCCAAACTCAATAGATTTAACCCTGCTCTTTATGTTCCTCATGCTGTTACCAACTATAGGCAAAATGCATTTCTGTGGCGAACAAGTGACAATTTCAATGACTTGATTAAACGCTTTGACTTTGATCCTATTCTGTACGAGTATTAACTCAGCTAGGCAGGGGCTGAACAGTGAATTCTTTATCATTAATTGTTGAATAATTTTTGATGCATTTTTAATCGATAGCTTTAATTGAAAGATCACATATGTTTCTACAACGTTACTTAAAAGTGAAAAACTTTAATTGGATCTCTGTTATCTTACTCCGTCTTTTTGTTAAATTATAATTAGTTATTGGTTTTCCTAAAAATCAATAAATAAATAAAAATAAATAAACATCCATTTTGAGCTGCCCTGAGGCGTTAAGAGCATTAAATCGGTATATTTATCCGTGTGTGTATGTGTGTACTCCTCCACGACAGCGCTTAACCGATTACTCCGATTGAACTGAAACTTGCCATGCAAGCAACATTCATGGTGAGAGTTCATCGCTCTTCCTGCAATACGTCGCGACGTCTTGGCTGATTCAGAACGCCTAACGGTGACAGATGACCCAAGACACCCACTTCATGGACAGAAGTCACACTACAATCACCTCAAATCGCGATACTCATTCATGAGCCGAACACATCCGCTCACGAATCGCTTAACTCAATGGAGGGCTTCACGTGGCGAGGGTGTTAACCCGCTCGGGATATCATCTTCCCTACACCACCTGGCGCAGTCTCAATAGACTGAGGATTGGCGTGACAAGATGCCGGGCTAATCTCGTTCGCTGGGGCTACACAGAGAACCCTATATGCATAATATGTGGAACGCTGCAGGATGAAAAACACCTCCGATCCTGTCCACAACTGTCAACCTCTATCACACACCAAGATCTACAAGAGGCAAACGATAAGGCCATCCAGGCAGCATATTTTTGGAGAGACACGTCCTAAAAAGGCCCGGACACATTTAAAAAAATGGTGAGAGTTGTGGTTGAAATCGGACTATCAGGAGCGCACTAGTAATATTTTTATCTCAAAATACTGTACTTAGAGACTTGGTATTTGGTACAGATATGCCTTTTTTGGGCGAAAGTTTGGTTGGCATATTTTATGTAGGTACATGCTACGCCAATAACATTTAAATTCCGCTTTATATATTAATCAAATATTAAAGCCATCTGTTGGCGCTTGGCCCAATACCGCTCTTAGCCGAGAAATGAACTGCGCCGCCTGAGGCGATTGCCATGGAACGCAACCGGGTTCGTCTGCCATCCGAGAGAGGGCACTCATCTATTTCATTCATAATGTCTAGTCACTTTTCACTGTTCACCATATCCGGGAGCTAATGGGCCCTTGCTGAGTTGGCCACGAAGACCCATTCTGTTTCAGGGTCGGTCACACTCACGGGTCAACACCCATCCGATGGCCTCCACGCATGGGGTGCGAGCCTGGGTAGGACACTGGGTCAACCAGTCTCCCCTGGGAATCAATCCTCTGGCGCTCCTGGACGGTCTGCGCACCGAGCGGCGCAAGCCAATCGATTGTGCTCTCCGACTAACAATCGGGGGAGTCTGGGAACTGTACTGTTTCCTATAGAGCGGGGGTAGTTGTCTACCTTACGGCGACTGCTCTTGAAATGACCATTGGCCATCCGATCCCGGTTCAGAGTCGGGCAAAGGACGCCTTGGTCCGCGATAGATTCGGTGCACTCCGTTTCACCGCTTCGTAAGGGATAGGACCGCGCAAGCGACCTCGAACTCGGAACCAATCGAGAGACCGGAGAAATCTGGTCACAATTGGTAGTTAGGGCGCGAGTGCAGCCCGCCAGGTAACATACCTGGCTACTCGCGGTAAGGCGTTGGTCTCTAACGGGTTGTGGCGTAGCTAGACGTCGGATTTGTAATGTCCAAAGTCTACGCTCACTGCACGGTCGATAGAACGATGAATCGTTAAAACGTCCTGCGGTGACGGGTTCGCCCGTTGTGGTTGACATCTCAATATGTTCACCATATCCATGAAAAACTGCTGATAGGTAAGACTCTGATATAGATATGTTATACATAATTATGTTATTCAGATCGACGCCGCGACATCGCGAGTTAAATTGCGTTAAACGCTATCTCTCGGAATTGAAACTGCCTACTGTTGCAAATATTGACATTATATTATTTCTGTCCCAATGGCTGTTCTACACACATCAAATTAGTATCCAGATGTATTCAGTTCTTGGATATTTATCGGGAAAGTCATGGCGTGTCACATTGCGCGATTTTTTAAATATTTATAATTTTTGAAACAATAAACTGGGCTTATGCTTATTATTGTCTTACTATTTATATATGTTTTATATAACGCTGTGATTTTTTCAAACGAATTAAAACAATAAGTTTAATTATATGTTTGTACTTGAAAGTAAATATAATAAGTATAATTTAATAGCAAAAATCAACAAGCTTTTATTAAAATGCTCTGTCCGGAGCCAACTCGTAGTGCAGCAGCCATATCATATTGGATCTTAGAAGGGGCTATCATAATTGAATGATATACAGAATGTCATGTGTGTATTGTTGACCGTTAAGGAGTCCTCTTGTTGGAAGTTAACCCTGGATGCAGCAACCCTGTCGCTGTGAAACGTAGAACGGGCTATCATAATTGCATGCGTATACAAAAAATCGTTTCTGTGCTGTTGATCGCTGAGGAGTCCCCTCGTCGGGGGTCAACCTTGGGTGCAGCAGTCATGTAATGGTTAACTTGGGTTGTCGACTATAGCGGGCGAGCCCGTCACCTTAGGAAGTTTTAACGATTAGTCGTTCTATCTCCCTGGAAGTGAGCGCAGAAGACTTGGGGGATAACACGATCCACCGTCTAGCTACGCCACGAGCCCGTAAGAGAGAGTGTCGGCCGCCAGGAATGTTACCCGGCGGGCCGACACTCGCGCTCTTACTTCCAATTTTTTTTTAAAATTTATTTTTTATAACTTGGTAGAGAGTTAACAATGAGATCGTACAGATATGATTTGTAACTATTTATATAAGCAATAAGAAAATGAACACAACCCATACGATCATTCTAGACGAATGCCCAACTAGACCGAACAGCCTGTATCTGGGCATACGAAAATATATAGCCTTTGTTTTTGAGTAGTACTGACGTTTGAGTAATTCTGACTAATAGACTACTTTCAATACTAACACTAAGATAATGGCATAAAATAGTACACATATTATTACAAATATAATAATATATGATAAAGGGTTAGTTACATACATGTATATACACATATACACATACAAACAAACATACATACATATATAATAACACACACACACATACATCTACATACACACATATTTTAAATTATTGTATGAAGCAATTCTTTTTCAGTCTTTGTACGGCCTACTTCGTAAAGGAGGCATTTTTTTACTTTCATTTTAAATTGGTGTACATTTTGAACATTTTTTACTGACTCTTCTAAAGTATTAAAATTTTTTGGGGCAATGAAATACAACTGTCTTTGGGCAAAGGTTGTATGTACGTGAGGAATTACATATTTCGTCCTTTCAGCCATTCTAGTTGGTCTTTGCTGCTGGCTTCGGGAACGTTTCTCTAAAGTCTTGTAAAAATGTATTAGGCATTGTTTCATGAACAACTGACGAATATCCAAAACACTTGCTCCGCTGAACAGCAGGTCAGAGTCATGGCGGGGATGTTTTTTGTAAGTAACCCGCAATAATAATTTCTGGGCTTTAACCAGTGGTTCAAGTACTCGTTTCGTACAGGCCCCCCAAGCAATGACACCGTGCATCCATAAGCTTTGGCAAAGCGCCATGTACACAATTTTTAACGTCGGTTTTGCCAGAATATTATGTAGCTCACGAAAGACGTATACTAACTTTCGAGTGCGTGATGTAAGTTCATTTAGTTGGTTCTGCCAGGTTAACTTGGAATCAATGGTCAAACCAAGATACCTAATCTCGCCTTCTTTATGAACGATCGGACAGGCGCAGTTGGGTGGATTAGGGCAGTTGCTAGAGTGAACCTTTAGTAGGAATTCGCTTCTTGTAACGTCTGATCGCAATCCAAATGTAACGTGACCGTAATGTAATTGTGACCAGATTACATGCAATGGTTAAATTTAGAACGGGCTATCATAATTGAATGCGTATACAAAATTGTGTGTCTATGTTGTTGACTGTAGGACAGTATCCTCGCCGGAAGCCGATCCTGGGTGTATATTCAGATCATGCTCACCATAAAAATGCATTGTCATCGGATCTGAGCCGACATGCAAAATGTTTATTTCATTGGATAAAATGAAGTCGTTTTAATTCAGGTTGTAAAATTTGACCTGAACAAACTGACATTTTGACAACATTGCATGGTAAATTAAAGCTTGTAATTATAGTTCGAGCGCCAGAGGTTTGCCATCGCTAAACTCTATCTATCCGATAAGCATCGGGCGAACTCGTCTAATTGTAAGACAGCAAATACGTCTATATTGGAGAGCACCTCAAACAGACAATATTAAAATCGATCATACTATATGTATTTACGACTATATTGCATGGTTTCTGTAAATAGACTCTCTGGTCTTTACACACAGGTAACTGAGCGTTGCTAAGGGGCCAACCACATATTTATTACGTAATCACGTTTTTGGGATTTTCGACCCTATGTCAACAAACGTAATCAGCGGGCTAATCCCCTCCTCCTCCAGATTACGTAATCAACCGAATTTGCGGAAAATTTGAAGAATCGTGACCCAACGTTTGTAAAGTGTTTGAAGACGGTAAGTATAGTTTTAGTATAATTTTTAAATTGTTGTACTTACAAAATGCCAACATTTTTCGTTTATTTTACACATCCCAATATTTAGACCGCAGTGACTGTAAAGACGATAATAAAGTGGAAAAAATATTTATGAATGCATTCAAAACTGCATATTTAATGTGCAGTTAATTCTAAAATAATTAGAGAGGAGTGAACACGCTTTGGCGTACGAACTGAGAAACTCCTTGTTTAAATCCGCCATAGTTGATGCGCCACACGAGCACGTTAATCTTTCCGCGATGGAGTCGGAGCGTGCAGCGCCGCGCTAGTCCAGAGTTGCAGCGGTACCGCCGCGACGTAGAGCGACCACCGGCTTGCCAGCGCGCGCAGGAACAGGCATCAGCCTTGTAGATAAAAAAAAATGTCAGGTCCAACCAACCTACATGGAGTGAAAGTGTTATGAATCCGCATTTTTTTTTTGAGATTAAGGCTCCCTTCCGAGTTGACGCGACTAAACATTTAGATATTTATGCAATGCCACGCGAGCTATTGGGCCTGTTGGAGCCGGCCACGAAGACCCATTTGTTCAGAGTCGTTCATACTCACGTGTCCACACCCATCCGGCGACCCACACGGAGCCAGGGTCGGACGCTGGCCTGTGGGCCAGTCTCCCCTAGGAGTCAACCTTCTGTTGCTCCTGGACGGTTTGCGCACCTTGCGGCGTCAGCCAATCGACTGTGCACTCCGACTAATAGCCAGGGGAGTCTGGGAAGAGTAATGTTTTCTATAGAGCGGGGGTGGTTGTTATGGCAACTGCTCTTGAAACGACCATACGGTCACCCGATCCCGGGTGAATAAGCTAGGCAAAGGATGCCGTTGTACGCGATAGATTCGGTTGACACCGAATCACCGCTTCATAAGGGAGAGGACTGCGCAAGCTACTTCGAACCCGTAACCAGTAGGGAGACTGGAATAATATGGTTGCAACTGGTAGTAAGGACGCGAGTGTCGGCCCGCTGGGTGACGTACCTGGCTATCTCGCGGTGAAGCGTTGGCTTCTTAAGGGCATGTGGCGGAGCTTGACGGTGGACTGTTTTGTCCTAAGTTACATGTGCTCACCTCACGGAGACAGAAAAATCAAATTTTGTTAAAACTTCCTGAGGTGACGGGCTCGCCCGTTGTAGTCGACAGCTCTAGTTGTGTTGCTCAGTGTTGCTAGTTGTGTTGCTCAATTCGATTGACCTGAAATTTGTTATGCCGACATCATTTGTTAATGGCAAGAGTTCAAAAGGCTGTGTTGAAATCGATCCCCTTGGGGCGCAGTACTCGTATTTCAACCTCGAAATATTGAATTTAGAAACTTGACATTTGGTACACAGATGACTAGTTGGGCCATAACTGCATTGTAAAATGAGTAACATAAAATAACTACCGTAAACTGCCATAACTATGTACCAATTTTCATATAATTTTAGCGATAGCCCTTTAAAGTTTAATTTTTATTTATTTTTGTATTTTATTTATTTAGATAAATATAAATATATATATTTAGATAAATATATATATATATATATATATATATATATATATATATATATATATATATATATATATATATATATATATATATATATATATATATATATATATATATATATATATATATATATATATATATATATATATATATATATATATATAAATATATATATATATATATATATATATATATATATATATATATATATATATATATATATATATATATATATATATATATATATATATATATATATATATATATATATATATATATATATATATATATATTTGATAGTTTTGTGTATATATTCTTTTTAGAATTGATCAATAAGATGATTATAAAGTAAATAATTATAAAAGCCACTTACATCGTGACGAAGGATTCCCTTGATCGGAATATATATATATATATATATATATATATATATATATATATATATATATATATATATATATATATATATATATATATATATATATATATATATATATATATATATATATATATATATATATATATATATATATATATATATATATATATATATATATATATATATATATATATTTGATAGTTTTGTGTATATATTCTTTTTAGAATTGATCAATAAGATGATTATAAAGTAAATAATTATAAAAGCCACTTACATCGTGACGAAGGATTCCCTTGATCGGAATATATATATATATATATATATATATATATATATATATATATATATATATATATATATATATATATATATATATATATATATATATATATATATATATATATATATATATATATATATATATATATTTATATATATCTGTATATATATATATAAGAGATTTAGAGACGATTTAAGAGACGATTTAAGAGATTTAAACATTTAAGAGACGATTCATTGTGATTTTTTTCATTATTTTTGCTTTAATTTGTCTTTAATAAAGACGTTTTATTTTGGTTTGCAAAGGATACGCTTTGTTTTTGAGATGTGGATGAAGGGCGATCGTTCGCTAGCGATAAAGGGATCCCATTAAACCTACATTGCACTGTCGAAAGTGGTGCTCATCCAGGCATACATCTCATTTAAAATAAGCATTTCCCAATCCAGTCCGGGAAAACCTTCCAGCTATGTAGGTAAGTGGCTTTTATTATTTTTATTTTTTCATCAAAGTGTCATCCTTTAAACGAATTCTTTAAAAAAAGAAATTTTACTAAAAACCAATCAAATATTAACAATATTATACAATTTTATCTTATGTTTTGAACTCTTTTAAATATCATATAGCCTTAAGTATAAACTTCTCGACCAGAAATTACGATTTATATCTTATTTCATGGCAACGAGCAAATAAAGTATTTTAGTTTTATTTTCATTTAATGGCTGGCTGATAGCGAGCTTAGCAATGGTATATCGTCCTTTTAAAGAGTGGATATATTCGAATTTCAAATCGAATTTTCGGTATGTCATTCCGCATTTAAGATACGATTCATTGTGATTTTTTTCATTGTTTTTGCTTTAATTTGTCTTTAATAAAGACATTTTATGTTGGTTTGCAAAAGGATACGCTTTGTTTTTGAGATGTGGATGAAGGGCTATCGTTCGCTAGCGATAAAGGGATCCCATTAAACCTACATTGCACTGTCGAAAGTGGTGCTCATCCAGGCATACATCTCATTTAAAATAAGCATTTCCCAATCCAGTCCGGGAAAACCTTCCAGCTATGTAGGTAAGTGGCTTTTATTATTTTTATTTTTTCATCAAAGTGTCATCCTTTAAACGAATTCTTTAAAAAAAGAAATTTTACTAAAAACCAATCAAATATTAACAATATTATACAATTTTATCTTATGTTTTGAACTCTTTTAAATATCATATAGCCTTAAGTATAAACTTCTCGACCAGAAATTACGATTTATATCTTATTTCATGGCAACGAGCAAATAAAGTATTTTAGTTTTATTTTCATTTAATGGCTGGCTGATAGCGAGCTTAGCAATGGTATATCGTCCTTTTAAAGGGTGGATATATTCGAATTTCAAATCGAATTTTCGGTATGTCATTCCGCATTTAAGATACGATTCATTGTGATTTTTTTCATTGTTTTTGCTTTAATTTGTCTTTAATAAAGACATTTTATGTTGGTTTGCAAAAGGATACGCTTTGTTTTTGAGATGTGGATGAAGGGCGATCGTTCGCTAGCGATAAAGGGATCCCATTAAACCTACATTGCACTGTCGAAAGTGGTGCTCATCCAGGCATACATCTCATTTAAAATAAGCATTTCCCAATCCAGTCCGGGAAAACCTTCCAGCTATGTAAGTGGCTTTTATTATTTTTATTTTTTCATCAAAGTGTCATCCTTTAAACGAATTCTTTAAAAAAGAAATTATATATATATACATATATATATAAATATATATATATATATATATATATATATATATATATATATATATATATATATATATATATATATATATATATATATATATATATATATATATATATATATATATATATATATATATATATATATATATATATATATATATATATATATATATATATATATATATATATATATATATATATATATATATATATATATATATATATATATATATATATATATATATATATATATATATATATATATATATATATATATATATATATATATATTAACTACAATTTAACCCTTGGTTTAACTATAGTTTAACCCCTAACTATAGTTTCAATGGGTATTTTCATGGATGCATCTGTCTCTTTTGCAGGATTTTCGGCGACATCGACTTAAAGTACTATAACTACGAAACTACTACACCAATCATAAAAAGAACAACTGCAAAATGATTGCATTGAAATTTCGAATATAGAATATTGAAATATCATTTTGTTAAACAATTAGTTAATTATGAATAAATATGAGAACGTCAAAGAAGTGAAAAAAACGCGCGACCAGATTTGGTCGACTCGTACTCAACGGATAATTGTTTCGCGACCAGATTTGGTTGACTCATACTCAACGGGTTAACATTTTATTATTACCTTATCGTATTATTTATATTAATTTATTATTTGTGCACGTGTATGTATGTATATATGTATGTATGTTATATAACATCATATCTTAAATACATCTACATAACTCATAATGTGGCTTCCCTATCCCTTTCCCCTTACTTAAACCTGTATTTTTTCATAGGTCATTGCGTTGTAACAAAAGATTTAGTTTAATTGTGAAAGCTTTTAATTGGCCTTAGATTTGTATAAAATGTGTTTGTATAATGAGCGAGCATTAGATATAAAACGCTGTAATTTTTCCAAAAAAAAATAATAAAAATACGTGTGGCACTCGGGGACTGCCGCGGTAAAGCTATTGCATAGCATTTTTAACAACTTATGCAATTATAATTATGAATTAATTTTATTTATATTATTTTTTCTGATTTCAGATAACTGCGCTCTATCGGAAAGCGTTGAAATGATTCCGAATCATCTGCGGAAGCAAATGATTCGGAATAATTTAAACGTCTTCCGATAGAGCGCCGCGCACCAATTTTTTATTCGATAAAGCAAAGAAAAACGGATTATTCAAAAAAATTCGTAGATAAAAAGATAGATAATTAAATTATCTTTAAAAAGTATTTGCGTAGTAGCCGTTTTTGTGTTCGGTTAGACCTAATTTCACAAATTAATTACACTATGTAATATAAACAAAATCTAAAATATTCAAAGCTAATATTATTAAGAAAATGTTCTTGTTTAACATATATTTTTTTCGAATCGTAAGCAGTACTCGTTTAGACGTAATTATCAGTTTAAAATCTTTCATTTTCGTTAAGAAATTTCTTCATTCGGTCGCCGCGCTGGCCTAGCCCGCGATAAAAGCTATGCAATAGCTTAATAAATATGCCCCACGCGAGCATTAGTGCACCTTTTTTGACGCGAGTACTTAAGCGTTAAAAGTAGGGTAGTCGGTAAATTTGTTGGTGAGCTTTGTCCATTATCTTTGTTGGTGAGCTTTGTCCAGCTCTAACAACCGCCCCCAGCTGGGATGCCTTAAACGACCAGATGGGGGACACACAAGCGACACCAAGGAAACCTTGAAGCTCCTAATGGAAACACACTTTCCGGGCTTCCAGGAATCCTCACACCCAATTGCCGCAGGGGAGAACTCCAAGAGGCTCCACAAGCCCAGGGAGTGGGCCCTTTCAGCCAAGATAGTTAATCCAAAAGCAGTAGAATGGGCCGTGAGCACCTTCGACCCCTACAAATCACCTGGACAAGATGGAATATACCCAGTCCTACTACAAAAAGGGCTAAGCCAGCTGCTGGGCCCTCTAACAAAGGTACTCAGAGCGAGCATAGCCCTCAGACACGTCCCTCATGCCTGTAGCAGCGCAAGAGTCACGTTCATTCCAAAGGCAGGCAGGAACGGTCACATCTTTGCCAAAGACTACAGACCCATTAGCCTCACCTCCTTTCTCCTGAAATCACTGGAGAGACTAGTTGACGGCTACTTGAAAACCAACCACCTAGCTCTTCAACCGCTTGCTGATGCTCAGTATGCCTATAGGGAGGGCAGATCTACGGACACTGCCCTACATCACCTGGTGAGCACAATAGAGACACAGTTAGCGGCGAAAGGTTACGCTCTGGGAGTATTCCTGGGCATCGAAGGAGCATTTGACACCACTTCATATGCAACTATAAAAAACGCTATGCACAGACGAGGAATACCAGAGACCATTATTGACTGGACATTGAGTATGCTATCAAATAGGAATCTGACCGTCTATCAAGGCGACACCTCCATCACGGGAATCCCTGCCAAGGGCTGTCCACAGGGTGGAGTCATCTCCCGCCTCTTGTGGAGCATCGTTGTAGACGAACTCCTAACAGATCTACAAAACCTAGGCCTCTCTGTCTACGGCTAAACTGATGACGTGGCCATAGTAGTCAGAGGAAACTTCCTATCAATACTTAAGGAGCTCATGGACAAAGCACTTAAGACCACCCAAGACTGGTGCCAGGCCAGAGGTCTATCCGCTAATCCAAGCAAGACTAAGGCCATGATTTTCACCAGAAAATACAAACCCGAACCCGTTGAGTGTCTCAAGCTCTGGGATAAGGAGATAGAATACGCTACAGTAGTCAAATACCTTGGAGTCTATCTAGACCCAAAGCTCAATTGGAAGCACCACCTCGAGCGCAAGAGAACAACCTTCTATGCCTCGTTGTGGACGTGCAAAAGAGTCATGGGAAAAACCTGGGGGTTCAAACCTAGGGTCGCCTTATGGCTCTACAGGGCAGTACTGCTGCCAAGACTAACCTATGCTGCAATAGTCTGGTGGTCCAGGGTGAAAAAGCTTGAGACAGTAAAAATGCTTAAAAGCCTTCAAGGTAACCTGAGGGCTGCAACTGGCGTCATGAAGACCACCCCAACAGCGGGATTAGAGGTGGCACTCTGCTGCCCGCCTCTGGACAAGCTCATCATCCACTCCGCCAGACTTACAGCATACAGACTGAAGTGTCTGGGCGAGTGGAAGCGTGGAGGGCACGATCATCCTGAGCTAAACCTCCTCCACAAAAGCCCATTCACTCTGACCCAGGATCGACTACGGAAAAAAAATTCGGTAGAGAAATCCTATAAAATCCTAATCCCCACCAGGGAAGAATGGAAAAATCCGCAGTGGCTTCAAAGCCACAACGCAGACGCCTGGTTCACCGACGGCTCAGGAACAAATGACGTTTTGGGGCAGGCGTGTACGGACCCAAAACCAACCACAGAATCAGCATCCCCCTAGGACAATACGCTACGGTTTTCCAAGTCGAGGTTCTTGCCATATTGGAATGAATAAAACTACAAAGTCGACTTGAGGTAAAAAACAGACAAATCCTCATCTGCTCTGACAGCAGAGCAGCACTGGACGCTCTGGCTAAAGCCACCACAGAATCTTCTGTGGTCTGGGACTGCATGCAGGAGCTCAACAAATTGGGAAAATTCAACAAAATCACCCTAATATGGATACCGGGTCACCACGGCATACCCGGAAACGAAGAGGCCGACAGACTGGCAAAACTGGGCACACTGGATTGCCCAGTGGAGCCAGCTGTAGGGGTCCCCTTCGCTACAGGTAAGAAAATCATCAGGGACTGCTTGGAGCAGGAACATCGGGCTTCCTGGAAACAGAGTCAGGGATGTCGCCAGGCAAAAGCCATGATGGAGCAACCACTACAGAAGAAAACCAAGGCCCTACTTGACATGAGCAAGAAGAACCTTAGAACCACTATCGGTCTCCTCACCGGACACACGACCCTTAGAGCTCATCTATTCAACCTTGGCTTGACTGAGAGCAAGGATTGCCGAATATGTGGCGAGGAACCTGAAGACAGCATACACATTGTTGGCCGCTGTCCAGGGCTCGCCGCCAAAAGACACAGTTTACTGGGACGAGCCTTTCTCGAACCCAGCGATCTGCCCAACTTGAAGGTCAGTGACCTACTTGGACTGGTAAGAAGTACCGGGCTACTAGCTGACCATTGACCTAACCACACAGTGGGTAGTTACAAAAGACCTTACAGATCTAGGTGACATCAATGGCTGGAAACAAGCCCCCCACTCCATCTACTACTACATTGTCCATTATAATGCAATCGATGTCCGGCCTTTATGACCTATTAGTATTCGATTAGGCTTGATATTTTGGTTAAAACACAAAAATTGACATTTCCTACGCGGTCAGCCCTAACGACGTATTTTACCCAGTAAATGCTTATTGCTCCCTACTAATGATCAATTTAATCCAATTTTCGAATGTTAGGGTGGATAAATAATTTACTACAGGGAAAATAGATGTGTCATCATAATATTACGCCCTTATCTACAAAAATTGCCGTTATTAATGGCATTTGAAGGAAATTTGAATCAACATCTTTGACTGTAAGTATATATTTTTTATATACATTTTTGTGTATATTTTGTACTTACATATATTTTGTTTAATATATTAGAAATTTATGAACTTTGTGCATTTTATCTATGCAAGATATTGAAGTCGATCGCGGTTGTTTGATTACACATAAGATAAAGAAAAAATTACCGCGTGAGGTTTGTAGCACCCGACGTTTCGGCGATTTCGCAACCGCCTTTGTCCAGGTTAGACTGAGGTGCTCTCAATCGTCAAAGTTGTTCTGCGATGTCGGCATACCGCTGCTGCCACTGCTTAGTTTCTAACGGTGGTTGGTGAACTAACTAACGGGTTGCTGGTGAGCTAGACAGTAGATTTTCTTGTCCCCAAGTCTTCTACGCTCATCCCACGGCTGAAGGAATGATCTATATCGTTATACCAACCTGAGGTGACAGGTTCACCCGTTGTAGTTAAGTTACTCTTCATGCCGGATGCCTACATCCTAAGAGTAACTTAACCTAGAAGGGCCGCCGTGAACTCTGCCAGCTTCTGCAACTTTCAGTCGAAGACAGGATGGATGAAGGTGTCGACTACAACGGGTGAACCTGATCACCATGCTAGAATTTTTTTTTTATTTTTTTTATACATTTCAAAAAATACATTTGTATTTTGTGCATTTCAAACACTACGGTTATTATCCTTATTTATACCCTACTATTTTTTACTAAGCATGGCGGGCTATAATTCCCTTAAATTGCATATAGAAATGCTCACTATGGCCTACGCTTTTAAGCTGGTCCGGGGCAAAGTTGATAATCCTAGCATGCTAGCGAAGGTTAGTCTTTTTGTTCCGGATAACTGTAATCGAGCTCGGTCTATTTGCGGAGACGTCCTCGCGAACCAACTTAAGTGGTGGAGTTTTCTTACGCGTGTCTTGCGACACAAAATGCGCCATGTGCGACTGCGTCTGACCTGGATATTTTTACATCGAGCCCACATCTCTTTAAAGTATGGGGATTGCACTCTTGCTTATATGCGATTTTCGCTCAAGAAGCTCTTTGCGAATTCTATTGCAATAAGAGCTCGGCCATATCCCACGAGGAAGTACATCGGCATGACACCAGGAATAAAACCCTGTATCTCCAACCGTTCGTAGAACGTACTGCCAAGTTCCAGGTGACTAGTCGATACTTGGGCCTCAAACTTTTTAATAAATTGCCCGAAAGATTAAAAGCGATAAAAAACATCGATATTTTCAAGATATCCATCCGAGTCTATCTGCTTAAAATCAAGATGTATGCTCATAACGATTTCTTAAAATATTTTGAAAATACATAACATCGTATCTACCCATTTAATCTAATACATATTATTTACCGTTAATTGTTTTGTTGTAAACTGTTATCATATAGTCTTTGTTTTCGTAAATGTTATATATTGTATATCATCTCTTGGCTAGATTGAGTGACTAGTTTAAGATTAATTACTGTCATTTCTACACAATTGTATGGTTGTATTGAAAATAAATGATTTTTATCATTATCTTTATCTTTATGCTAGAATAAGATCGATAGTTTTTTAAGCTATTGCATAGCTTTTTATCGCGGGCCGCCAGCGCGGCGACCGAATGAAGAAATTTCTTAACGAAAATTAATGATTTGAAAATGATAATTACGTCTTAACGAGTACTGCTTACGCTTACTAAATCATGATGGTGAATATGCCTCATTTACCTTAACAATAGTGTGTCTTTGTGTTTTTTTTCCTAAACTTTATACATTAGGCAGAATATATTATTTTCTGATTTTGTTATATGGGAGGTATCAAAAAGAACTGAATTCCTGTTTTGTCCTGATCGATCCCTTTCCGCAATTTTTAAGCTATTGCATAGCTTTTATCGCGGGCCTTAGGCCAGCGCGGCGACCGAATGAAGAAATTTCTTAACGAAAATTAATGATTTGAAAACGATAATTACGTCTTAACGAGTACTGCTTACGATTCTAAAAAAATATATGTTAAACAAGAAAATTTTCCTAATATTCTTGGCTTTGAATATTTTAGAATTTGTTTATATTACATAGTGTAATTAATTTGTGAAATTAGGTCTAACCGAACACAAAAACGACTACTACGCAAATACTATCTGGCGTATTATTATGAAATCTGCACCATTTTAAAGATAATTTAATTATCTATCTTTTTATCTACGAATTTTTTCGAATAGTCAAAGAATAATATCCGTTTTTTTTTTGCTTTATCGAATACAATTCGTGCGCGGCGCTCTATCGCAAGACGTTTAAATTATTCCGAATCATTTGCTTCCGCAGCCGCAAATGATTCGGAATAATTTCAACGTTTTCCGATAGAGCGCAGTTATCTGATATCAGAAAAAAATAAAATAATTAAATAATTATAATTGCATAACTTGGTAAAAATGCTATGCAATAGCTTTACCGCGGCAGTCCCCGAGTGTCACACGTATTTTTTTTAATTTTGTATGTATTCTGTTACTCTTACTATTTTTAAATACTTCAGCTTGCATATTTAATGCCTTTTTTATTTATTTTATATTACATCTCAACGAATTAGTGTGTACTGTGTAATAAATAAATAAAAAAAAACGTGTGGCCTTCGGGGACTGCCGCGGTAAAGCTATTGCATAGCATTTTTAACAAGTTATGCAATTATAATTATTTATTTATTTTATTTATTTTATTTTTTCTGATATCAGATAACTGCGCTCTATCGGAAAACGTTGAAATTTTCTGAATCATTTGCGGCTGCGAAAGCAAATGATTCGGAATAATTTAAACGTCTTCCGATAGAGCGCCGCGCACGCGTATCTTTAAAATGGTGCAGGTTTCATAATAATACGCCAGATAGTATTTGCGTAGTATTCGTTTTTGTGTTCGGTTAGACCTAATTTCACAAATTAATTACACTATGTAATATAAACAAAATCTAAAATATTCAAAAGCTAAGAATATTAGGATAATGTTCTTGTTTAACATATATTTTTTTCAAATCGTAAGCAGTACTCGTTTAGACGTAATTATCAGTTTAAAATCATTAATTTTCGTTAAGAAATTTCTTTATTCGGTCGCCGCGCTGGCCTAGGCCCGCGATAAAAGCTATGCAATAGCTTAATAATAAATAAATAAATAATAATAATATAAAAAGGCCATCAGGCTCAAACAGTACGAAACCATTAGTTACCTCAAACGTAATTCTGGACGGTGAACATTTGAGTTAATTCTTGATCTTGATCGATAACAGGTGATGACATGTATTTCGTTTACGGTATTAGAAACGTTTAAAATAACTCGTTCCGAAATTATGAAAATGGCAGGTCATATAATAAATAGCTTTCCGATCTCGGAGCTCCGGAATAACAGTTCTTCAATTTTGCCGCAGAATACAATAGTTAACACGATTATATGAAAAATATTATTATACACAGAAACTGAACTATGGGACGGTTTAATCTATTTAATTTATATTAAAGTTTTAATTAAATCGTTATTAATCCAAAGAAAGTATATCATAGAACTTTTGTTATACTTTATAGGGGGTACACCACTTTCGTGTAGTTACCCCCTATAAAGTGTAGTTACCCCCTATAAAGTGGGGGATACTTTATAGGGGGTAAACCACTTTCGTGTACATTATTCGCTCTTATTTATGCATACCCATTTTTTCCTTATCCCAAGTTATAATTTACTGAACTTTCCTGAATATTTCATTTGCTTTCATAAAGGGGCCTTAGTATCTCTTTTATGATCTACTCGCTTATTTTCTTATGTAATTTTGACATGCCTGGCGTGTTTTCTATCCCATATGCATAATGTGACCTCTTTCTGAATAATTCCCCTCTTGATGGAATGTCATTTATGTGACGCAATATGTGTTTAAACGCCGCGGTCTTCATCAGAGAACA
This sequence comes from Micropterix aruncella, assembly GCA_944548615.1. NCBI lineage: Eukaryota > Metazoa > Arthropoda > Insecta > Lepidoptera > Micropterigidae > Micropterix > Micropterix aruncella. Next base: position 12,715,911 of record OX155975.1, on the reverse strand, counting down.
AAATCCTATACCTTGTCGGGCGCACGACCGCCAACATATGTCTGTACCATTGATTTTATATATTATAAATATTATATCATACTATAAAATGTATATATTTAATATATTCAATATAAATTAAATAGATTGAACCGTCCCATAGTTCAGTTTCTGTGTATTATTTTTTATATAATCGTGTAAACTATTGTATTCTGCGGCAAAATTGAAGAACTGTTATTCCGGAGCTCCGAGATCGGAAAGCTATTTATTATATGACCTACCATTTTCATAATTTCGGAACGAGTTATTTTAAACGTTTCTAATGCCATAAATGAAATACATGTCATCACCTGTTATCGATCAAGACCAAGAATTAACTCAAATATTCACCGTCCAGAATTACGTTTGAGGTACCTGATGGTTCCGTACTGTTTGAGCCTGTAGCGACGCTACAAACCCAACTATAAAGTTTATTTTTATTTTGATTTAATGGCTGGCTGAGAACGAGCCCAGCAATATTATTTCGTTCTATTAAAAAGTGGATACATTCAAATTTTAAAAACAAATTTTCGAACTGTCATTCTGTACCTTAAGAAGAGACGATCCAACTGAAAGAAATTACGCTCGCGTTATCACGTATTATTGTACATTTTTGTAAAGAAAAAAAATATATTTTACACAACAGTTTATCGCGGTTTTTTTACTATCACGTTCTTCGACACACGAAAGAGACGCGAAATTGGTGACCCCGACGTGCTCTCGAGGATAGCAGAAATCGACTGCCCAAACACGTTCGACTACGAAGAATTGGCGGCACAACAGGCAGAAGATCCCGAGCTAAAAATGATAAGGCAACAAGAAAATTTAAAATTTGAAAAGAAAGGCGACAAACCAGTATGGTGCGAAGTGTCCACCAAGAAAGCAAGGCCATACATCACGCCAGCACTGCGGATAAAAGCAATAAAATTGGTACACGACATCAGTCATCCCGGTATCCGAGCGACAAGAAAAATGGTAGCGGAACGTTATTTTTGGCCAAGGATGAATAAGGAGAGCGCGGAATATGCAAAAACATGCATCGCTTGTCAGCGCGCAAAAATACATAGACATACGCGCGCGCCCATAGGGACATTCATGGAGGCAGGACGTTTGGAACACGTACATATAGACATCGTCGGACCCTTAGGAATAGCAGAAGAGTACCGATACCTCGTAACCATGATCGACAGGGCAACGAAGTGGGTCGAATGTATCCCGGTCAAAGATATAAGCGCAGAAACGGTAGCGCAGGTCTTCTACGAAGGATGGATTGCGCGATTCGGAGCACCGATTCGGATTACCACTGACCAGGGAAGGCAGTTCGAGTCCACATTATTCACAGCTTTGACACAGATACTGGGAGTAAAAAAGATACATACCACAGCGTATCACCCCCAGGCAAATGGGATGATAGAAAGATGGCATAGATCCCTAAAAGCAGCATTAAGAGCGCGACTAAAAACAGCGAATTGGGTGAGAGAATTACCCACCGTATTAATGGGATTACGAGCAGCTATTAAAGAAGACTACGGGATCAGCCCGGCTGAATTACTGTACGGGACAACACTCAGGCTCCCAGGAGATTTTTTTGAAAAACAAACTACAAAAACGATACCAGAAACTGTGCAGCAAATGAGAGAGACATTCGAGGCGCACAGACCGCGAAGAGAACGAGAACACCACAATAACATTTTCGTACATCGGGATCTAAAGGAGGCGACGCACGTATTTGTGAGAGACGACACGGTGAAGAGACCACTGCAAAACCCGTATAGAGGGCCATATAAGGTTTTGAGGCGGCGAGATAAGACATTCGACATTGAACAGGACAGAGCCAAAGTTACCATCTCGATTGATCGTTTAAAACCCTGCTACGGCGTGGCAAGCAGTAACGAGAACGAGCAGGAGACAGACAAGGAGGAGCCCAGGTGGGCAGCGTCCGCGAACAACAACCAACAAGGACCACAGCAATACAAGACCAGATACGGAAGAACGGTTCGACCTCCCGGGCAGTGGCACACGACGACCTGTCGTCCTCCCAAAGGGGGGAATGATGTAGCGACGCTACAAACCCAACTATAAAGTTTATTTTTATTTTGATTTAATGGCTGGCTGAGAACGAGCCCAGCAATATTATTTCGTTCTATTAAAAAGTGGATACATTCAAATTTTAAAAACAAATTTTCGAACTGTCATTCTGTACCTTAAGAAGAGACGATCCAACTGAAAGAAATTACGCTCGCGTTATCACGTATTATTGTACATTTTTGTAAAGAAAAAAAATATATTTTACACAACAGTTTATCGCGGTTTTTTTACTATCACGTTCTTCGACACACGAAAGAGACGCGAAAAGCCTAATGGCCTTTTTATATTATTTTATTTATTTATTTATTATTTTTATTTATTTATTACACAGTACAAACCAATTCGTTGAGATGTAATACAAATAAATAAATTAATTAATAGTTTAAAAAAAACACTGAAAACACGTTTTTATAAATGCATCAAAAAAAAAATACACCTTTGTCAATATTTACACTATTTACACTCAATATATAATAGGTTTGTTATAACCTTGAAACCTGATCGTTTTCAAAGTCCAATACGTGACTTTTCTCACAAGTGCAAATACGACTATGTTACGATATTCCATCATGGAATGCCAGTTCCTGTCTTCCGGCTTCATCATCAGACCTTGAAGCTTAATCGTGGTCAAAGTTCATTACAAGACCTTTCTAACAAGTTCAAACACGGTTATGATATGATATTTCATAATGGAATGCCAGTGACTACCTTCCGGCTTCATCATCAGACCTTGAAACCTAAACGTGGTCAAAGTTCATTCCCGCGGCTTCGCTTCGCGTAAAGTTTCGAATTGATTTGTTAATTTAAGGTGGCGTTTATTTGCCTTTTTAGACGCTACCTTTAGATATACAGTGCAAGACGTCCCCCTCAGATGCGTCTTGTTTCTAGACCCCCCCCCCCGCCTTTCGCTGTACACTGACCTAGGTATTTCGAGGTGCTTGCACGCGTCACTAATTTCAAGATATGTCTATAACTATACCACCTAAAGACTAATATATAGCTAATTTTATCTATATTTATATAGATAACTGCACAGTATCTATATTTATATAGATATCTGCATAGTATATCCGCATAAGCTAATTAACAATCGTGTTGATGCTAATCGCTTCTAGGGTTTGTGATACGGCAATCCAAGGACTTCAATAATATTCGGGTTATGCGCACGTTGTACAACTCGATTGTTAGAAATCGCATGGAAACGAATGCAGCTATTTGGCATCCGCATGAAGATACCTATACCCTCATGCTGGAAAAGGTACAGAAGTGTTTTTTGAGATTTTTGTACATCAAGCAGTTATCCATTTTTGTATCCGACTCCAATTATCAGAGGCATGGTTGGCTATAATTCTCTCTGTCTCAGAAGAGAAATGCTGACCATGTCCTATGTTTTCAATCTAATTCGTGGTAAAACTGATAACCCTAGCTTACTAGCCAAGGTGGATCCTTTCATACCAAATAATTATCTTCGTGTTCGATCGCACCATCTTTTCGAGGAGCCGTTCTCGCGCACTAACCTTACGAGGTGGAACTTGTTGGCGCGTGCTTTGCGGCGCTTAAATGAAATTCACTCTATGGCACCAGATTTCGATATTTTTACCGCCAACCCTCACTTGTTTAGATTGCAAGCTATTAATTATTGATTGTTATATGATAGGTAGTATTATGTCATTCTGTTTGTATAGTTACGGTAATATCTTTATTAATTTTACTTCTCAATGCCTTGGTTTTACTGTTATGTTGATTAGTAATAAGTGAATATACAAAGTAAATAAAATTAAAAATAAAAATCTTGGGGCAGATAATTTTCTTCGTGCCCCCTCGACCAGCTCGCTCTCAGCGTTCATTTCAACTGCCAATTGTCAATTCTAACTAAGCACAAAATGCTTTTCTTTATAGAGCTTGTCATCATTACAATTCGGTGTTAATGGATGATGATATATTTGCCACAACCCCAGACACATTTAATTATGAATATATTACAATTTAATTAAGTAATCTGGTTATAATGACAATAGTAATTCTCCTCTTATTGTATTTACATAACTTATTCCTTTTTCTATTTTTCGTTCTCATAAAATGTGTCATTACATAATTTTATATTTTCTAGCTGCGCCCAGCGGTTTCACCCGCGTGGTGATGGAAAATTGTGATAATGATGATAGAAAACTATATATCTTTTTAAATTATAGCCTATGTGTTATTCTGATGTGTAAGCTATATTATTGTAAAGTTTCATCAAAATCCATTCGGTAGTTTTTGCGTGAAAGAGTAACAAACATCCATACATACATACAAACTTTCGCGTTTATAATATTAGTAGGATAGTAGGATAGAATATAAATTTCGAATGTCAATTTCTTAGATTTTTTTCCTATGTGAGAATGGCCACCCTTCACTAGACTCCAATTGATTGTGAGCGAAGGGTGGTTCTCATCATGAAGGTTGCTCCGTTAATGAGAGTCGTATATGTCCGTGTAGAAGAGTTTATTCAGAAGTGAGTCGAAGTCGCCAGTTCTTAACGCCTTGAGTCGTGTTCGCCGTTGTGTTGTAGTTTGGGCGCGAGGTGAAGCCGTGGCGGTCCGTGTGTAGTCGAGGAGCGAAGTGTGTAGTCGAGATATCTGTCCACTGAGGGGACGATGTGCAGAGCGCGGTAACTGTCTGCCGAAGTAATGATGTAGAAGGGCAACTGCCTGCCAAAGGAATGATGTAGCACGTGACAACTGTCTGCCAAAGGAATGATGTGTAGAGGTGTGTAGGTGTACTTGACCAGCAAAGGAATGATAATGATCGAATGCAATGTACTGCGTTTTATAGGGAGATCGGTGATGCAATAGCTACGAGTGGGGCGACGCATGTGTCGCTAACCTGGGCAATATTTGCCAAATTTAGCTGGAAATTAACTGCAGCTGCGCGTGCAAGTTTGAGCGAGTCTGCAGTTTTCTGTTCTGTGAAATTGACTTTTTTGTTGTGGGTATGTAGGGCCGTAGGCACCTACACCTACTTACTTGACAGTTATCGTTATATTTTAGATAATTCACGCTATATATAAATTATAGCATTTTATTATGTGTTATTCTGATGTGTAAGCTATATTATTGTAAAGTTTCATCAAAATCCATTCAGTAGTTTTTGCGTGAAAGAGTAACAAACATACAAACTTTCGCGTTTACAATATTAGTAGGATAGTAGGATAGAATTTAAATTTCGAATGTCAATTTCTTATATTTTGTTACTACTTACTTGACAGTTATCGTTATATTTTAGATAATTCACACTATATCTTTATAAATTATAGCCTATGTGTTATTCTGATCTGTAAGCTATATTATTGTAAAGTTTCATCAAAATCCATTCAGTAGTTTTTTCGCGAAAGAGTAACAAACATCCATACATACATACAAACTTTCGCGTTTATAATATTAGTAGGATTTTCTTATTACTATTTATTTAATAATTAATTCATTTATTACCATATTAAAATACATGTTTATGAATCTATTTACTGTTTTTTTCTGCTCTATTTACTTTATATTTACTCTTCTAATACTTTGGACTGTTTAGTAACTTAGCAATTAATTTTTAGAATATTTTCTGTTTATAAATAGGATAGAAAACGAATTTCACACGGTAAATTCGTTTTCTATCCTATTTATAATGTCAAACAACCGCGATAGTCTTCGATTTTATATTTTCTGTTTATTTAAAAAACCCTAATGATTTCACTTTAAAAACTGCTTGTATATTTTAAACTTTTCTTTTATATAGAATAACGTAATATATGACCGTTTAATTGGTGGAAACATATTTATTTACTTATTTATTTAGGTACATAGGATTAGGTATACAGTTCATTCATAGGTCATGTAATCTTATAATAATTATATAAATTATTTAATAATTAATATAGGGAGGTTTAACACATCTTACATGACCTTTACTGCCAATAGCACATCTAACTAGGCGATAATTTGGCCCGTCTCTAGATGTGCATATTTTTAAGCAATTTTAAGAAATGAAGTGTTTTTTTTTAATAAATTATTTGGACCCACCACCTGTATATACACATATATAAACAAATTTTATAAAAAATATAGCTATGTAATAAATATATACATTTATAGTTGTAATTTAATAAAATTTAATTAAGAAAAATAGATAAGTGATCCTAAATAAATTGTCGTGCTTTGCAAAGAAGTTGATCAGATTTTACATTTATTTATTTATTTATTTATTTATTTATTTAGGTACATAGGATTAGGTATACAGTTCATTCATAGGTCATGTAATCTTATAATAATTATATAAATGGTTCATGTTTGTCAGTTGATTTGTGTAAAACTTATAAACACGCCTTACTAGCTAGACTCGGCAACTCTTTGCTGTGGCTCAGTCTGATATAAAATTAATGGGAAACGCACCGATGTAAAAACGCACCGGATAAATTCACCTGTACGGGAAGACTTTTGTCGCGCGTATTCAAATGCAACGGTGTGTCAAAAACATATACAAATTTTAATTACAATAAATAATGGATGTTACAAATTATAATAATAATAAATAATAGACAAAATTTTGACAAAAACAAAACCTGTCCATTTTTTTTTAATTGTAGCAACCATGTCCATGGCAGGTGATAGAATATGCCATCATAATTGAATGCGTATACAAAATTTTGTGTCTGTGCTGTTGACCGTTAAAGAGTTCCCTCGTTGGAAGCCAACCCTGGGTGCCGCAATCCTGTTTTAGTGAAACTTAAAACGGGCTGCCGTAATTTAATGCATATACTAAATTTCGTGCCTGTGGCATTGACCGCTGAGGAATCCCCTCTTCGGGAGCCAGTCCTGGGTGCAGGAGCCATGTCATGGTAAACCTTAGAACGGACTACCAAAACTGAATGAGTATACAAAATTCCGTGTATGTGCTGTTGACCGTTGAGATGTCCCCTCGTCGGGAGCTAACCCAGGGTGTAGAATCAGGTCATGCTTACCATAAAAAAATGCATTGTCATCGGAATTGAACCAACATCAGGGTTCCATCAATTTCTCATGAATCCCAACATCAAAATAGGATTTTGATAAAAATGGGACCAATCTGGAAGTAGGTATATCCTTTCAAATAAAAAAAGAATTTTTCAAATCGATTCATAAATGGCAGAGTTCTGAGGTAACAGACATTAAAAAAATATATATGCAACCGAGTTGATAATCTCCTACATTTTTGAATTCGGTTAAATAATAGTCGCGTATTTGAATGCAACGCTGTGTCAAAATTTCATGACCCTCAACCGACTACTTTTTGAGTTTTGAGACTAAAAATATACGCAGGCTAAATTTTTATATACAAAGATTTTAAGTAATATTGCCACTTTTTGCACCGTCAGTGATGTTCAATTCAATTCAATTCAATTCTTTATTGAGAAATCACACAGTATTACAGTAATAATATTTTTTTAAATGTATGCAGATTTACAACAAATAAAACCGGTTACGGATTTCAATAAAATTACATAAATTACGTTTTTTTTTAACTACTTAATAAAACTAATATACTTTCAATTTATTTTTTTTCAATTTTAGAACTACATAGAGTATGCAGGGTGTGTGTATGTGTTTGTGGGAGTGTGTTGAGCGTGTAAGTGTGGAGTGTGAGCGGGTATGATATTAGTAATGGCGTATATAAAATATAATAATAATAATAATAATCAATAAAAATAGCTAAAAACCAAGTAAGCTTATTGTATCGGTTAGGGTTTGATTTACGGAGTATTTGTAAGTGATTATGGAATTATTAAACATATCAATACCATTTAAATGGGTATTATGTTCCTACTAATATCGTAAATAGTTTACTATTTTTACCAGTTTAGGTATTTTTATCCTGTAGTATTGTAATTAAGGTAATAATACAGATCACAAAGAAACTGTAACTAGTGCCATTTTTTTTGTGAATTTTATTATGTCAATGAAATACAGATTTCATACAAAATATAGTTGTCGCCAAAATGCGATCTGAAAACAATCAACAATGTGATGGATATTTTTCAAAGTTAGCTTTATAGTGTTAAACAGAACAAGAAGTACGATAGAAGTTCAGCAATTTAACGCTATATAACAATATGGTTAAACGCCATTGACTTATTTTGTATCCTATTGTAGTGTATTTTGTATCCTATTGTCTTCAGTTTTTATATTTTTATGTTACTTTTTTATGTTACCAAAGTTTTTTGGTTGGTACTGTGTGCTATGTATTATTTCCTGACTTCCAAAAGGAGGGTTATATTTTTACTGCATATGTATATATGTATTTGCATGCCGATTTGGCTATATTACCGGGTGTCTAATGAATGAATGAAATGATAATGATTGAATAAATTATGTTTATTTTAATTGTTCAAAACTTCTCTGTATACTATATTAGATGTAATGTTATTATTTGGTACCATTCTTTCAGGAGTTCCAACACGAGATACGTTCGCGGTTCCATACCTATGTTGTATTATCTCTCCATTTATGCAGTAAAAGGAAAATTATATGCAGTAAAAGGGAAAAGTCTTTTGTTTTAAACACTTGAGACGATAAATTTACTTATTTTGATAAGAATTCATAATTGTTGATAATATCGATTTAAATTATTTTTTAATATAAAATACTACTTTTTGTGACTTAAATATAAAAGTTAGACATATCCTGTCATTGACATTTTTGTAGGCATTATCAAGCTCTACAACTTTTCCCTAGAACTTAATCATATATCTCTCATCGTTAAGGCAGCGTTAGTTAGAAACGTTTACGTTCGACCGCTTATTCTCCGACTTACTTTGCAAATTCGATTACCACGAAAACATATTTTAATTTTTCGGATCAATATATAGCCTATGACACTCACAAATAACGTGGCTTTCTATTGGTAAAAGAATTTCCAAAATCGGTTCAGTAGATCCAGAGATTACTTTCTACAACGTCACAAACTTTACCTCTTTATTATATTAGTATAGATTAATAAAGAAGGAGGCCCTAACGCAGTAATGCCCTTGCCACATGGCCGTCTTGGCATCCTCTTCCACCGGCACTGCAGGCATCTGTCTTTTGTGAAAATTCATATAGAACAATATAACGCTGTCGGTGAAAGGATACAGCTTAGCTTGGATAAGCCCCATTCAGCATCGAATCCGCGCCATTGTTGCCCCAGCATTAGGCCCTATTGGAAATGCGAAAATGACAGCTTGGAGATATAATTCGGTCGCCGGGCGGGAGTGAGCCTAAAGCCCCTCAAAAGGGTCTCTTATCAAGGAAGGGACAAATAGCGGAAAGCGGCCACATCCTTATCTAAGCGCGGGCAGCGAGGGCTCGCCTGATACCGTCACTGCCCCTTTTCTTTTGCATATTTCACAAATTGTGTACTTTTGTATTGCGCGGACATTTTCTCACTTAAGACGACATGAGTCCTCAGAGAAAAATCCGAAATGGACGGACACTCGAAAAAATAGGCGGGGTCAATTTTGTAGGGTTTGACGAATAAAAATCCAGCATTGACGAAGCGTCAAGCGCAGATCCTACGTCTGCTCGCGCCGGCCGCCAGGCGCATACTAAGCGTCCTATCGCAGCGCTAGCACAGAATAACTATCTTTACGCAGTGGTAGTATAAGGGTGTTAAAGGCAAGGCATATTTAGCGTAACTCTTAGAGCACTCTCACGTTTTAATTAATTGTAATTAAATTAGGGCCTAAATAAAAAATGTGGCTAAGTGCGGCCCTAGAGAATTACCGAGTCAATATAATGAAATTATAATAAAACACACTCACTGCTTACATTGTAGGAGTAATCGCGCCTGAAAGTCAGTTAAAGCCTAAATGTCCAAGGCAATGAGCAACTTTTTTGAGTTCAAATTTTAAATTGGTACCTTATCGAGGGATTCACATATTTTTTAAAAAACTCATAAAACTAAAATTCTTCAGATATGGTCGTTCCCAGGTACCATGTCACCTTAAGGGTCGACACGATGAGAAGCTCGAATAACAGCATTTCGCAGGGTTACAATTGCAGAAATTTAAAAACTGTCTTTTTTGACACGCTTTTATTTGGTCGACCTGTATGTAACTAACTATGTAATGGAATCTAAGGTAGCTAATTAAACCATCTTCCAAGGATCGTGGCGTCAAAAAAATTTGCAGCTGTATGTAGTTCTGATGACAATACAATAATATGGTACTGTCGAACTGATCTGATGATGGAGTCGGAAGATAGGCACTGGCATTCTATGATGGAATATCGTATCATAGTCGTGTTTGCACTTGTGAGAAAGGTCACGTAATGGACTTTGAACACGATCAGGTTTCAAGGTTATAACAAACCTTTTTTGGTTTTTACGTGCATTTATAAAATCGTGTTTTTAGTGTTTTTTTTTTAACTATTAATTTATTTAATTACCTTGACCCGTACGTAAAAATCTATCAAACAACTGAATCATGCAAGTCGAATTTCAACCACTTTCGACAGTCGTATCAGCATTAAACTTGGCAATTGTGTGTAGTTATGATGACAATACAATAATATCGTACCACCGAGCTGATCTGATGATGGGGGGCGGGAGGTAGTCACAGAAACTGCAAAACGAAACAAAGTATCTGAGCCGTGTTTGGGCTTGTTGCAATCGGCTTGAGATGTACTCTGATCGTGAATCATTTCCAGGGTCTGATGATTGAGTCGGAAGGTTGGAACTGGAATTCTAGAATTTATAACCGCAAAATACTAATTTCCGTGTTTGGAAGAAACACGGTAGAAACCACCAAAACCCAAAAGAATGAAAGAAAAAAGGACCACACCTACTTTTAAAGAAAAAGAAGGAAACTAATTATATAAAAAAAAAGATACCCGAAAGAAATTTTGAAAAAAAGTTAACCTAAAAAAATCGATCTCAGAGAGTGGGCTATATTGATCGGCACTGAATTTGGCCAACAGAAAACCCTTTTCCTCAGACACACAAAAGACTAAAACACAAAAAGAAACACGAGAGTATGTAAAGTATTTGTGTTAAATCGCCCGCAGGCACTCTTTCTGCAATTCCCGCTTATCGGCGCGTCACATGTGTTCAGCCAAATAAAAGGTTAATTCCGGATATGAAGGCAAATTCCCTGACGTGGAGGCAAGTCCCGTCACATTTAGCGACGATTTCGTCACTTATTTAGCAGCAATTAAAATACGCATGTGTCAGAAGTTCATAGGTGCCGCAAGCTGCGATCAATAGAAAAATCCGTTAAAATCGCGAGGATCCTACTTCAAAAGCTACCCAAAAGGAGATTAAATGCTTACCAGATAAGTCACACACACTTCACATAACAAATTTTTTACCGCCAGGCGGTCACTTTCCGGCTTCTCCCTTACGGCGGTCGCCAATTCTCACAGCCGAACCTATGCGTCTGTGTCCCAGCCATCTTGAATCGAAACAGAGGGATTGCAAGGCGGAAATCGCCCATAACAGGTAGGGCTAGACCAGCACAACCGCGATTAATCGCAAGAATCGCTTAGGGCGATAAAAATTATGACTGCACAGCTCTATCTGTCAAAAATTTGACATTTACGAAATTTCGTAACATGGTTCTTTTAATTGTCATAATATGAGAGAAAATCATGAAAACAGCGAAAACCAACAGGAAACATGACTAAACACGGGGAAAACATGGAAAAACGGGTGCAGCGAACATAATCTGCACAAAGGCGCGAAAACAAGACAACAAAATAGGCAGTTTTTGTTACAACGTATCTTAGCACTGTTCAGGCTTGTTGGAATCGGCTTAAGATGTAGGTACTTTGTTCTTGAACGATTTCCAAGGTCTGATGATAGAGCCTGAAAGGGGGCACTGAAATACTATAACGGAACAGTAGGGCGGTGTCGACTACAGCGGATGAACCCGTTACCCCAGGCTGGTATAACGATAATGTGATTGTTCTTTCATTTGGGAGCTAATGGGCCCTGTTCGCGTTGGCCACAAATACCCATTCGTTCAGGGTCCGTCACACTCACGGGTCGACACCCATCCGGCGGCCTCCACGAAGTAGGGACAGCCAGGGTAGGACGCTGGGCTGCAGGCCAGTCTCCCCTAGTAGTCAACCTACGGGCGCTCCTCCCACCGTGCGGCGTTAGCCAATCGATTTTGCACTCCGACTGTGAACAGCCGGGGGAGTCTGGGAACAGTAATGTTTCCTATAGAGCGGGAATGGTTGTTAGCCTTATGGCAAATGCACTTGAAATGACCAATCGACCCCTGATCCCAGGTGAATAAGCCAGGCAAAGGATGCCGTGGTCCGCGATAGATTTGGTTGACACCGTATCGCCGTTTCTAAAGGGAGAGGAACGCGCAAGCGACCTCGACCCTGTAACCAGTCGGGAGGCAGGAGGTATCCTGAAAGTTAATTCTAGACGGAGATATCCTTCAATACTGGTAGTCAGGGAGCGAGGCTGTCCGCTGGGTATCTTTTCCGATGCCTGACCCTAAGGCGTTGGCCTCTGACGGGCTTGTTGGCAGAGCTAGACTGTGGATTGTTATTCGTCCCAAGTTTTCTGCGCTCATCTCACGGACAGAACGATAAATTTCGTCAAAACTTCCTAAAGTGACAGATTAGCCAGTTGCCGTTAATATCTCTAGTTGTTCTTTCTGCCGTGGGATAAACGAATACTTCGAGACAAGACAATCTACTGCTTAGCTCCGCCAACAAGCCCGTAGGAGGCCATCGCCTTACGGCGAGGCATCGGAAAAGGCACTCAGCGGGCAGCCTCGCCCCCTATCTACCAGTTTTGATAGAATATCTCCGTCTAGAGTTCACCTTCATGATACCTCCATCCTCCCAACTGGTTACAGGTCCTTAGTTGCTTACGAGGCATCTACCTGTTGTATATTACCAGCGGTAATTCAATTTGAATTTATAGCGGACCTGGGCGTCCTTTGCCCGTAATGCAACACGGAATCGAGTGGCCCAAGGTCATTTCAAGAGTAGCATGACAACAGGTCAATATTCACCACCGCTGCTTAGGAGACAGTATATTTATATATAGTTTCCAGACTCCTTTAGCAATTAGTCAGAGTGCACAAGCGATTTACATCGCCGAACTGAGAGCAAACCGTCCAGTAGCCGCCAGGAGAAACCGGTCCACCAGCTTTGAGGCCTGAGACGCGAGAGTTTTACTCGGGGTGACCTTCCCCATGAGGAGGCTTCTAAATAGGAACTGAATCGTGAGTTGAGCCGATCCGAGAACAAAAGGGCTCTTATGGCCCAAGCTGCACGAAACCTTTGCTACCTAAAGCATATAACGAAAACAGCAATCTTCTATAACGGAACAGCAAACCTTAACTAATCAGTTTTTTTTACCACATTAACTAATCAGTTTTTTTACCACATTAACTAATCAGTTTTTTTACACGCGACGGTAATTCCTCTGGCAGAGACGTCACACACACTGCGCAAGCGTTCAAAAATCAACTTAGGATTCGTTCCAAAATAAAATGAACAATCAATAGTTCGACGCGCTCTGCATTATAGGTGTGTTGAAGCTTCAGTCCAACATACCCACAACAAAAAAGTAATTTCTACAGAATCGAAACCGCAAATTCGCTCAAATCTACACGAGTCAGCTGCAGTTGATTTCCAACTAAATTCGGCATTTTTTGCACAGTCAAGTGATGACTAATGTCATTTCTTCTGATCGATACGAAATTAATACACATTTCTCACCCCACTCACAACTATTGCGTCACTGCTTACAATATAAAACGCAGTACATTTCGATCGATCGATATCATTCCCTGGAGGACAGTATCCGCGCATTATCAAGTACTCGCGCTCTTCTTTATCTTCGAGTCAACAAATCACGCATAGTATACGCGACTATCATTATCTTCGAATTTATCGCGGCGCTTCACACTTCGGATACACAACCACGGCTTCACCTCGCGCCCACACTACCTACACAACGGCGAAATAACAATCAAGGCGTTACGAACTGGCAACCTACTACAGACCTTCTGATTAAATACTTCAACTTCAACATCCACGACTTTCAATAACGGAGAAAACTTCCTGATGAGAACCACCCTTCGCTCACAATCAATTGGAGTCAAGTGAAGGGTGGCCACTCTCACAGGTGCTTTAGTAATACCAGTTTTATTTCAAACACATGAATTTGGCGCATGTACCCTGCCCCCCCCCCCCCCCCCCCCCCCTCGCCCTTCTGCTCCTGATCCGGGGCTGCTTTTTGAACAATCATCATTTGATTTGTAGTTTAAATTACTTCAATTCGAGATATCGTACGTAAATAAAATAAACTGAGAAAAATGTTAGGTTTCTTGATACAATGTCGTTTTGTTCTCACGGTTTTATATAGAACTAGCTGACCCGTGCCCACTTCGTTGGGCGGTAAAACTTTTTACTTGTGATGAAATTATGAGTGTGGTTTGGTTAGTACTGAGTGGTATGATTTATTTCCTGACTGCCAAAAGAAGGGTTATATTTGTACTGCATATGTATGTATGTATGTATTTGCATGCCAATTTGTCTATATTACCGTTATTTGTAGGTGTCTTCTTGTGAGTGCCTTATTTGTGAGTGTCTTATCTCTTTAACCATTTATGCAGTAAAAGTGAAATTATATGTAGTAAAAGGGAAAAGTCTTTTGTTTTAAACACTCGAGACGATAAATTTATTTATTTTGATAATAAATCACAATTGTTGATAATATGACAAATAAACATGACCTAATGATTTAAATTATTGTTTTAATATAAAATACTACTTTTTGTTACTTAAGTATAAAAGTTGGACATATGCTGTCGCTGAATTTTTTGTAGGCATTATCAAGCTGTACTACTTTTCCCTAGAACTTAATCATATGTCTCTCATCGTTAAGGCAGCGTTCGTTAGAAACATTTTCGTTCGACCGTTTTTTCCGACTTATTTTGGAAATCCGACTACCACGAAAAAGTCTTTTCATTTTTCGGATTAACATATAATCTATGACACTCACAAATACCGTGGCTTTCTATAGGTGAAAGAATTCTCGAAATCGGTTCAGTAGATCCAGAGATTACTTCCTACAACCTCACAACCTTTACCTCTTTATAATATTAGTATAGATATAGATAATGATGTTTCAATCGTAAGTTTGTTGAATTGCAAAGAATTTTGTTGAAACTCCATAACTCGAGTACATGTTTTACCATGTCACATACGGGTAATACGAAACTAACAGTATAATTTAGTTACAACATGATTCTTGTAACTGAATATAACCTTACGTGTGTAATAATATGCTGTCAGGGTAACGGCAAGATCTCGTTGTGCGCTGTAATGAATGTGCGGTGTATTTACCATGCCCGTGACATGGTAGCTACACCGTACATTCGCACGTATATTCGTACATACGGTACATGTTATATTCGTAATCCCTTTTGAAACATGCGTATTTCCGAGCGTTATATTTTTCACAGTGTACCTACGTATTTTAACATTCGGTCCACGCACTATTGCGAACAATTTTCCTTTTATTTATTTAAACATTCGTGTGGTATTTCCATATAAGCACCCTTTCAAATCGGCCAGCGAATTCCAGCGTAACCCTCCCGAATTCTCCAGGCCCACATACAACGGGCTCAAAAGTATTGCCATTTATCATAGCCGGTTGCACGTAAAGAAACTTTCCCCTGTACGTTTTGGAGAGATTTGTACTTGGGAGATATACCTACAATATAATAGCTGCGTCGTCTCTAATTGATGACGGTACCAGCATCCATGTCAACCGTTCGCTAAATATTCTACCAACTAAAAGGCCCGCAATAATTCATTGCTTTTCGAATGGAAGAATGTAGGTGAATGTTTTTCAGGGTTTAGGAGTGAACTCGATTATTATACTGAATGGCTTCTACTTTCCCGGCCAAAGGAAAGTTCTGTGAACGCGCCTAAAAAATCGAGATGGACGGAAATATCCATGTTGACCCCCACCCAGAGACGATTAAGATTGGTGGTGAACGGTTCCGTGTAGCTTGGGCCACAAGGTCCATTTTGTTCTCGGATCGGCTCAACTCACGATTCAGCTCCTATTCAGAAGCCTCCTCGAGTGGAAGGCTACTCCGGGTAAGACTCCCGTGTCTCAGGCCTCAGAGCTGGTGGGCCGGTTTCTCCAGGCGAGATTGCATCCCGGCGCCACTGGACGGTTTGCGTCGGCGAAGCCAATCGGCTGTGCATTCTGACTAATTTCTGAAGGGGTCTGGAGACTATGGAAATATACTGTTTCCTAAGCAGCGTGGGTGGATGATGGCCTGTTGTCATGCCAGCCTTGAAATGACCTTGGGCCACTCGACCCCGTGTGGCACTACGGGCAAAGAACGCCCAGGTCCGCGATAAATTCAAACTGAATTTCCGCTGTCATACAACAAATAGAGGTCGCGTAAGCGACTTTGAACTCCTAACCAGTCGAGAAACCGGAGTAATCTGGTCGCAACTAGAAGTAAGGGCGTGAGTGTATGCCCGCTGGGTAATATTCCTGGCTATCTTGCGAATAAGGCGTTGGCCTCTTACAGGCATGTGGCGGAGCTTGAAGGTGGATTGTTTTGTCCTAAGTCTTCTACACTCACTTCGCGGGAGGTAGAATGATTATTTCGTTAAAACTTCCTGAGGTGACGGGTTCGCCCTTTGTAGTTGACAACTCTAGGTACTACTGAGACGATTAAGACCATTTCCAAGCTGAAGTATGACTGTGAGTCTGGGTATGTGTGTGTGTGTGTGTGTGACCCAGGTGCATGTATCTTTTACGCAGCACTCGCACATGAGGTGCAGGAGAGTTTCCTCTGCTCCTTTTGCAGAACCTGCACATTTTCGTGTCCCGGTGCTTGAGGTTGTACATGTGTTTGTTCAGGCCACAATACCCTGTGAGCGCCCTCACCAGTACGCGTAGATTGTTCCTATTTAGCGATAATGCCTCACGGGCAGGCTTACGGTAGTAAGCCTTGATTAGCGCTTTGGAATGATTCAATTCTGGCGTATTGTTCCAGTGGTTGACGGATTGTTCTAAACATATTTTTTTCAGCATTAAGTTTACAAGTTTCAAGGCCGTATAACGTTCCCTTTGGTCCTGTCTTAGAAAAATTCGTCGGTTTTTCATATCCTTCGATTCCTGTATAACCCATCTTTGAATTACCCTGTTCTTTTCGCCCAGGGAATTCAGTGTTGCGCCAGCTTTAAATAAATGGTATTCGAGGCTAGTGCCATAAGAGCTGCCTTGCTCTCCGAGTGGATATAGATACGGTGGTTGGCGTAGTTCTTATGAAGGTTTATTTCCGCACATTCAATAATGGCGTATAATTCCGTTTGGAATATGGAGGCGTATTTCCCCAAGTTTATACTTCTTTCGAAGTTTGGTTGCTCTCCATATATAGCTCCATGTTAGCTCTAAAATATTGCCTGCAGGCAATAAGCTCGCCTTTTCTTAAGAATAAAGAGTTTTATTATTATTATTATTATTATTATATACCGCAGCCTAAGTCCAGTCCCGATTTGGACCCATCAGTATACCATTTAAGGCTACCGGCCTCCCAGTGCAGTTGGTTTTCTAGCCAGTCGTCTTTGGGTATTGGCATGCAGGTATCGTTCAGTCATGGCAAGTGTTGAGAAGATTGTAGTTGAAATTGGTCCACCTCTGCTAGTCATACTTAAATTTCGAAATATTGCAAATATAAACAAAGTCGACTCGAATTGAAATTTGGTATACAGATGACTTGTTGGACCGAAATTACGTTGTAAAATTTTGGTTTAATTATCTCTTTTAAAGCGACACATTTTTTGAAATTCCGTCTACCGGCTGATGATGATGATAATAGGCGTAAAACATCGACTCTTTCGATTAAAACGTTTTGTTTTGCAAAAACTTTCAGTGTTGCCCACGTATAATCGAATTATGAGCTTCGTCGGCGCGGTCGGTGCCGCCGGCGTATTAACCAGCCCATCACGTGACTGAGTGAATTTTAAAAAATCCGTCCGTCGCTTTTTCAGGAAGGGCTATTAGCATAATCGATCGCCCGTCCACTCGTGGGCTAGATTGGCATCTGGCGACTTTCAAGCACGCGATCCCTCCATAACACCCCACCACTAATAAAATCACTCATTTTGTATGCAATCGGACCATCTGGCGGAGAAAACACCTGTAAATAACGAACCCTAGCGAAATTCGGACTCTTTTAGGCGCGACTGAGGAATTTTAACGCGTTTCGATGTGATTATGGGAGCTACATATTTACACTGAGAAAATATAACGATGTAAAACACGAAAATAATAACGTTTCAACAAGGATTACGTATATAACACAGACTGTGGTCCATACGTATGAAATAACATGACGCGTAACCGTTATTGGCGTGACTGTAGTTATCTATCGTAATAACATAATATCGTTATTTCATTACGTCACCACTTGGGATCTCGCTTCTAACATGAAAGAATGTAGTAGCGTACGTACGGTTATAGTCGAACATATGAATTAGGTTGAAACTACAGTATACTGTTATTCATATTAATAATAATTTGGTTTGTATAATGGTATACACGTAACACAAATACATAGAGTTAGGCACAACAATTTTTCTATCATAAATGAAAATATTGCAAATATAAACAAAGTCGACTCGAATTGAAATTTGGTACAAAAATGACTTGTTGGACCGAAATTACGTTGTAAAATTTTGGTTTAATTATCTCTTTTAAAGCGACACATTTTTTGAAATTCCGCCTTTTTTTAGAAAATACTAAATCGTATCTATATCTATCTATATTGTTATGCTTGTCATAGGGAACCCATATTTATACTCCAAAAGAGAGCAGTGCGAATAATTGCAAAGGTGAAAAGGGAAGAGTCGTGTCGACCCATTTTTAAAAAGCTAAGAATCCTCACCTTGACCTCACTCTATCTCTTTAAGTTACCGACTGATTTTTTTAAGAATAAAGAAACACATTATAAAAAGTTTACAGATACACATACTAAAAATACGAGAAACAAATTAAACATTGTTATACCATGTACTAAACGTAACACAGCAAGGCAAGACACAAAATACTCAAGGCCATATTACTTTAACAGGCTACCTGAAAGTTTAAAGACAATTCAAGTGGAAAGCTTATTCAAAATATTACTTAAAGAATTCTTATTAGACAAAGCTTTTTATTCTATCGATAATTATGTTAATTTTAAATAATTTTTAAAATTTTTTGGCCATTTTTTTGACAATTTTAAGTAGCATTTTAATTTCTTGATTATTTTAATTTGTGGTTTTAGTAAATAAATCTTAAAAATGATTTTGATGTCCTAAAAGCAATAATGAAGTAACTGTATGAACGTGGTGATAAATTTAGATATTGTAAAAACGGACTAATAGGCTGTAATTTAAATGTACCTAGATATTAAGTTTCTAAAATCTGTTAAGATATTTTTTGGAAATAAATTGAAATTGAAATTGAAAATATCTCAAAATAGCAATTTTATTACCGAAGAAATACTACAAAAAGGCTACAAATATACGATATTTGCGATCATATCAATATCAGGGTTGAGGAGGTGTTGGTAATGTGTGGTAGTTAAGGTGGTAGGGGAATGGGGAGGAAGGGTGGATTGGCAGAGGGGGGCTTGTTTGTTTGCTGAGAAAGTACTGTGGTGACACAACCGTTTTTTTTTGTTCGTACACTTTCTCTTTGTTTCCCACGAAGATATTGATGTTTTTATTTCCATAATAAGTAAATTAAAATAAATTAAACGAACGAGAAGTCTACACTTTTCCTTTCAGCGACTTTTGCTCAATACCTCGACGTAGAGTCGCTATAGACTACTAGAGCTCACAATAGACTACTAGACTACCGCACCTGGACAGTACTACAATCATTACAGTATTGTCTAACAGACTAACAGTACATCGAAGATTGAAGTGTCTATATAACAAGGCTATGGCTGTGTATCCGTCTTCGTGATCAGCGCATAAGTCCAATCCAGCTGCAAAAGTGGGCGAGACAGGGAGACGTTAGTTCACCGACAATTTTCACCTCTGCATTAGCGGACGTTTTCACGCTTTTGAACTGGGACTAATATGAGATCGAAATAACTAGCAAATACATCACTGTCCACCGATTCGCTGATAGCATAGCCATCATGGCTGAATCGGCGAAAGACGTTGGCACAATGCGCAGAAACCTCAATACCGTTTCCCAACTGAATGGGTATACAAAATGTCGTGTCTGTGCTGTTGACCGTTGAGGATTCCCCTCGTTGGGAGCCAATCCTGGTTGTAAAATCAGGTCATGATTACCATAAAAATGAATTTTCATCGGGAAATAAACCAACATGTAAATTTTCAACTTGATATGTTAATATTTGAAGAGTTCCCTTAATTCCACATCGACCTCATCATCAGAAATGAATTTTGATAAAAATTGGTCCTATGTGGAATATATATATATATATGTGGAAGTATATTGTGGCCAAACAAAATAAATCCTTTATTATTACGCACACGAAACCCACTAGACAACTCCTGAGTGATAATTTGAATGTACCTAGGATGAAGACGACTTTCGGACAGCGACACTACTCTTTCATAGCTACAAGACTTTATAATAAATTAAACAGTGACATAAAAACCAGCCCCAATTGTCATTTGTTTAAAAGCAAAATAAATAAATGGCTCTTGTAGAAAGAACGTTTATCTATCCATGCCATGATCGAAGTAGTAGAATAAGTTGAAGTTGAATTAACATATATTGTGTTTATATGTATGTATGTGTGTATATGTGTATTCTAATGTATTTAGTATTTCTATTTCCTATATAATATTGTATTTTTTATATTTTTTTTATTATTATATATATTTATTATTATTATATATATTTTTAAATTATTATTATTATTATTGTGTTTGGTTGGTTCATCGACCCTCGTTTTAAATGAAAAATATAAATTGCTTGCCCTGGAACGGGTATATCCCAGTTGGGCAGCACTAGCCAGTGAATGAAAGAGGAAAGTTTTTGCCGTTTGTATACATCCTTTCAAATAAAAAAAGGAATTTTCCAAATCGGTTCAGCGATAAATGACGGAGTTCTGAGGCAACAAACATTAAAAAAATGCAACCGAATTGATAACCTTATTTTGAAGTCGGGTAAAAACCATGGGAAATGCCTATATCGCACCTATACCGTTACAATGTTAGGAACAATATTATTGAAGCTGTCGGTAAGTATATTAATTTAGGTTAGACGATCCAACTAGGCAGACTCAACTTCGACAAGGAGGTCTGCCGAAGAATTCAACTCGGATAAGCAGTGTTAGGGAAACAGAGCATCAAGACGAACGTCTATAATTAGTGCGTGTTGCCAGCGATGACATACGGCAATGAGATGTGGTCTCTAACTATCGGCCTCATGCACAAGCTCAAAGTCGCCCAACGAGCCATGGAGAGAGCTATGCTTAAAGTTTCACTGCGTGATAGAATCGAAAAGAGGAAATCCACAGAAGAACCAAGGTCACTGACATAGCTCGTAAAATCAGCGACTTGTAATAGCAATGGGCAGGCCATATAGATCGCAGGACTGAAAACAGTTGTGGAAAAATGGTTTTCTAATTGCTACCATGAATCGGCAGTAGGGTGGTGTTCACTACAACTGGCAAATTCGTCACTCCAGGCTGGTATAACGATATGCGATCGTTTATTTAGCATTGGGATGAGCGTAGAAGACTGACAGACAAGACAAATCTACTGTCTAGCTCCGCCAACATGCCCATCAGAGGCTAACGCATTACGGTGAGGCACCGGGAAAGGTACCCAGCGGGCAGCCAGATAACTCCGTATGGAATTAACCTTCAGGATACCTTCATCCTCCCGGCTGGTGTAGGTCCGAATTCGGTTGCGCGGCCTCCAATTTTTGTATTACAGCGGTAATTCAATTTGAATTTATCGTGGACCTGGGCGTCCTTTGCCCGTATTGCCACACGGGATCGGGTGGCCTATAGGTAGTTTTAAGAGTGGTATTACAACAGGTCAACAGCCACCCCCGCTGCTTAGGAGACAGTATATTTCCATAGTCTCCAGACTCCTTCAGCAATTAGTCAGAGTGCACAAATGATTGGCTTCGCCGAACGGTGCGCAAACCGTTCAGTAGCGCTGGGATGCGAGAAACCGATCCGACAGCCGTGAGGCCTGAGACGCGAGAGTCTTACCCCGGGTAGCCTTCCACACGAGGAGGCTTCTGAATAGGAGCTGTATCGTGAGTTGGGCCGATCTGAGAATAGAATGGATGTAATGGCCCAAGCTGCACGAAACTATTCGCTGCCAAATCAGCAGACGCAATTTAGGATGACCCCCGATAACATGGACTGATTCATAGGAATTAGGTGAATGGAGGCGCGCTCTATCGGGTGAGTTACGTATCTCTACATACGGCGACCATTCGAGTCATTAAATCGCTGCTCGTGAGTGAGATAAAGTGAAGCTACTGATTTGCCAACGATCATACCACAATTACAATAACATGAACATTTATCGAATAGTAAATATAAATTCACAAACAACCGGATAACGATTAAGATGTCCAACAGTGGACGTCAATCGGCTGACGATTAAGATGTCAACCAGTGGACGTCTACCGGCTGATGATGATGATAATAGGCGTAAAACATCGACTCTTTCGATTAAAACGTTTTGTTTTGCAAAAACTTTCAGTGTTGCCCACGTATAATCGAATTATGAGCTTCGTCGGCGCGGTCGGTGCCGCCGGCGTATTAACCAGCCCATCACGTGACTGAGTGAATTTTAAAAAATCCGTCCGTCGCTTTTTCAGGAAGGGCTATTAGCATAATCGATCGCCCGTCCACTCGTGGGCTAGATTGGCATCTGGCGACTTTCAAGCACGCGATCCCTCCATAACACCCCACCACTAATAAAATCACTCATTTTGTATGCAATCGGACCATCTGGCGGAGAAAACACCTGTAAATAACGAACCCTAGGAAATTCGGACTCTTTTAGGCGCGACTGAGGAATTTTAACGCGTTTCGATGTGATTATGGGAGCTACATATTTACACTGAGAAAATATAACGATATAAAACACGAAAATAATAACGTTTCAACAAGGATTACGTATATAACACAGACTGTGGTCCATACGTATGAAATAACATGACGCGTAACCGTGATTGGCGTGACTGTAGTTATCTATCGTAATAACACAATATCGTTATTTCATTACGTCACCACTTGGAATCTCGCTTCTAACATGAAAGAATGTAGTAGCGTACGTACGGTTATAGTCGAACATATGAATTAGGTTGAAACTACAGTATACTGTTATTCATATTAATAATAATTTGATTTGTATAATGGTATACCTACACGTCACACAAATACATAGAGTTAGGCACAACAATTTTCTATCATAAATGAAAAACGTTTAAAAATATTGAAATATACAATGGAATCGTACCATTGAAATATACAAAGGAAAATTTATAAAAAATAAACGCAAGGAAAAACAAGGAGATGTGTAAAAGTGAGAAATTCGGGAAAAATTCTAAGGGATAATTTATACATTGCAAGGTAAAACATTAAACAATTTAGTCATAAGGCATTTTACTCCTCACATGAGTAATATTCCTCCAGTGAGTAAAACGACTCATCTGTTCGGTATTAACCGTAAGGAAAATGTTGATACATATTTTATTTATTTATTTATTAAAGAAAAGCACATTTTCACGGCAGTACATTTTAAAATAAACATTAGAGGCTTAAATGTGAATAATAGCAAAATAGAAAGCACCGCAGACAACAATTTTTTGAAATGAACGCCGCCTAACTAGGCCTAGGCCCGTACTAAGGCAAGCGTTCCAAGTAGACAGTGGCTTGTGCATACTTTAGAATACTTAATTTTAAAAATATGCTAGGTATCAAATAATATTAAAAATTAACTAATAATAATAAACATTGTAATTTGTAATTCGTGTATTGTGATGTAACTGTAGTGTAGTGTAGAGTGATGTAACTGTAGCTGTAGTGTGCTGGAAAAATAACATTCAATAAATTTTGAAATAATCTCGGGTTAATAATCGGGGAATAATTATCGAGTAATATCTTTTTTTAATCCTTGTATTTCAACACAATTATGATTGCAACATCGCTATTCTGTATAAAACCGTAATAACAATATGATAATGTAAGAAGAGTGCAGAACACTTCTATCAAACCAACAAACATCATATAAACATGTATACACACACGTTTGTGGATATTAAGGGCTCTCTAGACGATCAAGCATGCTTGGCAAGCATTGCATCGCGGGCTGGGCAGGGATAGTAAACCGCAGGAAATATGCTTTTTTTATTTTATATTTACTAAAAATGCCTAATTTTGTAGTTTTATACCAGGGAGTCACATCATTTATCAATCAATTACGTCTAATTAACGTGACGTCTAATTAGGCATTTATGGTAAATATTAAAGAAATTATTTGCATAATTCCTGCGGTTTACGATCCCCTTCCAGCCCGCGACGCGATGCTTGACAAGCATGCTTGATCATCTAGAGAGCCCCTTATGCCGCTATTTAGGTTTGAAATCAATGACTTAACGATAATATACATAAATACATATTTGCTGCTGTTAGTATTCTTAAGACCCAGTTATAAGCAAGAGAAACTTCCCGTGCGATGATATCAACATCCTTATGAATGATTTCCCAAACATTAATATATCGATAGGTAGCCAAAACCCAAAGATACGATGCAAACAAAATAATATGTTCTACGTACATATGTACATGTAGTGAAAAATTCATGGACGAATTAGTATGTTATAATTACTCGAAAGTATAAAGGCTTTTGCTACGAGGATCCTAATAATCACTACAGAGATGTAAAATGAAAACTTTTTCGTTTATCTTAGAGTCATCGGTTTGAAAAACGCTGTACACAAATTAGAATCCTCTTAAAGTAAACGAATTCTAAAGTTTCAGGAAAAAAATTCCTAATTTTACTTATAAACTAATGTGTGCTGACAAATTTTTAACCCTATTATAGGATTCATCATCGACAATTTATGTTATTTAAAAAATCATAATAATTTTTATTTATTTAATATTGATTTATAACCTTTTTATTTCTTACTCACTTCCACTTTTAGCCATGAGTTACTTATTCAGGTATTTCTTTAGTCTCTTATCACCCTATGAACTGTGGCTTTGCCAAGGATGAGCAAAAGAAATCGTACAGACGCGGTGCCAGAAGTGTGTAATGCCCATAGTGGGTAACAAAATATAGAGAACGGGAGTGCGAAGGCGGGCGTTGCCATAGTCATATAAACGCGTTGCCATAAGGATATATGTACATATGTACCTCCGTGAATGCACGACTAGACAAGGATGGAGGGGGGTACTATAGGCAGCTGTCTCTTTCTATTCGGCTGACGTATTCTCAGGCTGGTCACGGGGTCTAGTAGTTATACGGTCAATGGTAATGCCTCTGTTGAGGACTTCGCCCAACATATTAGAGTCAACAAAAGAAGTAAATTCTCTAGAATCGAAACTGCAAACACACTTAATATAACACGCGTCAACTAGCATTGAATTCTATATAATTTCGGCAATTAACGCACACGCAGCCGATGACTAATGTCATTTCTTCTGATCGATCCAATTTGACACACTTAGTTTCCCCCACGCATTGAACATTGCATCATACACTTGATATATAAAGCCATACAATCGATCGATCATTCATCATCCTCTACACAGCATTCATCGCGTTTATACCTCGCTCTTCGATCATCCTCTAGTTGGTAACCGGCGCGACTACACATCATCATCTTGTCGACCGATACGCATGGTTCACGCGATCATCATCATCTTCAAATCTATCGCCGCGCTTCATACTTCGGATACACAACTGCGACATCTAGTTCGAGCACACACTATACACTCTGCGACTTATCAATCAAGGCGTTACCAACCGGCAACCGATCACATACCTTCTGAATAAATCACTTCAACTTCAGCAACATCGACTTTCAATACGGAGAAAACCCCTTGATGAGCACCACCCTTCACTCACGAGCAATTGGAGTCTAGTGCACGGTGGCCACCTCACACCTCTATCCGAATCTGGGCTGAAATGTTGAAGTGACGACACGATATACGATTGTCGTTACTCGAAGGGGGGCGGAAGATGTTTATCGTACCTATGTTGACGAACTCAACATTATTACACTGCGTGTAACTGACGTATCGACGTTTATTGATCAATCGAGCTGTCGATTGATAGAGCTCAATTTTTCCGCGACGGCGTCAAAATTTTTCGGCAGATATTTGAAGGGTTACTGCGTGATATTTTTCTTCCAAAGCGTTTAAAAACACTGTAATATAATCTGCTTAGGAACTCATCTCGCTTGTACGATAAAATAAGAAGCTCTCACTCTAGCAAATTCGTCGGCTTTCCGTAGTCCTTGAATCATCAAAAGAAAAGTTAAGAATGACGACAGCTCATAAGATGCAGTCTGGGGAATCGCCGCGATGACGATAAGTCTAGAGTGACCGCTAAGTATCTTATTTTACAAGGCTCATAAAGACCTTAGAAAAGCTTTAAACAACAAATAAAAAAATAGCTTCTTATATCATCGTACGCGCAAAATGAGTTTCTAGGCAGATTTTAATTCAGTATTTTTACC
Source organism: Micropterix aruncella (assembly GCA_944548615.1). Classification (NCBI taxonomy): domain Eukaryota; kingdom Metazoa; phylum Arthropoda; class Insecta; order Lepidoptera; family Micropterigidae; genus Micropterix; species Micropterix aruncella. The sequence continues at coordinate 12,689,073 of OX155975.1, read as the reverse complement.
CGATTTGTAAGAAAATGATTACGCAGTAACTCTTTAAATACTCTCGAACAAGTTTGATTCATACACGGAAGGGTGTCTCGCTCTATTTATCGATTTACGTCCATCTACCACCTAAACGCAGTACGATAATTTACAGGCTGACAACATACGATAAAAGCATTTTAGCTCCCGCTTTGAGTGAGGAAAACGTATATTGGGTCGTCGCATTAGAATCTGGGGCCTGGCATTCATTCATTGGTGGGCTTCCTCCCTGTTTGAGGTAGACTTCTGTGGGGTTTGGAGGTACTGGATCAGTCGTTTGTTGTGAATAATCACCTCAAGTCATTAAGACTAATCTCAGAATAACAACATGGCAAAATCGTTATAACATCCTGAGGGGGCGGGTTGGCTCACAGCAATAGACAATCTAAGCTATATAAAAAACGATTGGAGTTTATAGCTTGAGCCGATTGAATGTGTTCGTACACACACATAAAATACACGAGAGATGACGTGTTTGAATCAGAAATTATGTCATCAGTAGGGAAGTGTAAATTACTACGTGCAAGCCCGCCACCCTAGGGAGTAATAATGATCCTTGCCACTCACTTCCGGGATGAGTGCTAAGACTTATGGACAAACACAATTTACAGTCAAACTCCTCCAACAGCCCGAAAGAGTCCAAAGCCTTAACGTGAGGCGTTGGAAATTGTGTCAATAGAAACAAATAATAGGACGCTTTTCGTTTTACATACCGATACGCTTGGTCGCTTACAGAGTTGCGAGGGAAAAGGTAACATCCCTTCCCCGAACAATGCTCCGTCTTTTTTGAAAATCGGCTGGATAATTCTTGAAATAATAATCTATACTAATATTATAAAGAGGTAAAGTTTGTGAAGTTGTAGGAAGTAATCTCTGGATCTACTGAATCGATTTTGAAAATTCTTTTACCAATAGAAAGCCACGTCATTTGTGAGTGTCATAGGTTATATATTAATCCGAAAAATGAAAAGATTTTTTCGTGGTAGTCGGATTTCCAAAGTAAGTCGGAAAAAACGGTCGAACGAAAACGTTTCTAACGAACGTTGCCTTAACGATGAGAGATATGTGATTAAGTTCTAGAGAAAAGTTGTAGAGCTTGATAATGCCTACAAAAAAGTCAGCGACAGTATATGTGTAACTTTTATATTTAAGTAACAAAAAGTAGTATTTTATATAAAAAAATAATTTAAATCGTTAGGTCATGTTTATTGGTCACATTATCAACAATTATGAATTATTATCAAAATAAGTAAATTTATCGACTCAAGTGTTTAAAACAAAAGACTTTTTCCTTTTACTGCATATAATTTCACTTTTACTGCATAAATGGTTAAAGAGATAAGACACTCACAAATAAGACACTCACAAGAAGACACTCACAAATAAGGGTATTATAGTCAAATTGGCATGCAAATACATACATACATATGCAGTAAAAATATAACCCTTCTTTTGGCAGTCAGGAAATAAATCATAGCACTCAGTACTGACCAAACCACACTCATAATTTCATCACAAGTAAAAAGTTTTACCGCCCAACGAAGTGGGCACGGGTCAGCTAGTATCAATATTTTTTTTTTATTAACCACAACATGTACAAAAGGTGGGCTTATTGCCATATACGGCAATATCCTTCAGCCAATCAACAGGTAGTAATAACGTTTCTTTTTGGCAGAACTTTTTAATTTATCATTGGTTTCAAAAGAAAAGAGAATATTAAACACTTTATATGGAAACATATACATGCCTTTACACGTATCTACAGGTTGAGGTTTAAAAGTCTGCCTTAGAACAGGCCTAGGCCTAGTTAGGCGACTGTGTCAATCATAAAAATAATGTCACATCAATTTCTTGCTAACATCTTAATCAAATATGACATTAACTTTATACTAGATGTGTTACTACTAAATAAAATAAAAAAAAAAAAAAATAACCGGCAAAGGAATGAATCAGGAATTAAAGGGGTGAATCAGCACGAGCATTTAAGCAACTTTTGATTTAAAAATGGAAAAAACTAAATATATATGAAAAAAAGGTTTATGAACTTAACTGTTTAATAAAAGTTTGACATGCGTTCGAGCGACATCTTTCGGTAGGTAAAATATCGCTAATAAGCAACATTAGGAATTTTTTACTTACCGCTTGATGGCGCATCGTGCTCAGAGCAATTTTGGGCCGTGATACCTCTATAATCAATGGTATAATATAACTATAGGTAGGTAGGATTTTTGAAGCCAAAGAGATACGTCCACCCTTTGGAAGCGCTCGGCGGGGACTAGCTGACTTGAGGCGTGAATCGTATCATAGGCGAGTATCATAACGCGAGAATTAGATTGTTTTAAAAGACTTTAATGCCAATTTTAATTAATGCTTTGCATTTTTTTTGAGGAAATGGATTGATATTGAACTAAAGCTTATTTCTGTTGTTTTTATTTTATGAACGAGAGTTCTAAAAGGCCAAAATCAAAAGCATTTCTTCGTCCATTTTCTAAAAAAATTGACAAAGTTAAATGTTTTTTTTATCAACAATTTTATATGAAAGTAGTAAAAAGTGATTCACTTATTATATAGAGGACTTTCACAACAATACATTATATTTTTTTATACCGTTTAGATGTCAAAACGATTCGTAAATATGTTATATTCTAAACCTCTTACAGCAAAAATTCACAAACAGTCGCCGGTTTAAGGTCAATTAATCCAAATTCTATAATAGGTAATTTTCAAAAAAGTAGCTCACTCATTAGACAATAATATAAGTGATCTTTTATGTTGTGCAATGAAACTTATAGAAATACAGTATTTTATCCTTAAATTCACGTCTGCAAAATTACGTAAATTCACGAAATGCGCAAAATTTCGTGTACGGCCTCTTAAAACTCACCTGTTTAGAGACACAAAAAATATATAAGTATATAATATAATATAATAATGTTGAGGTTGTGGGGTTGGGGCGAAGAGGGAAGGAAGGGAAAAGGATTAGTGGGTTTGGGAGGGTTTGTGAATTGGGGGTAGGGGGTTGGGTTGAAGGGTTGGGGGGCTTTTATGTTTTCCGGGAAAATCTTGGGGTGACTAAACCAATGTTTGTGTATGCTAATAAAGAGGGAGCTAATGGGCACTGTTAGAGTGGGCCACGAAGACCCATTAGTTCAGGGTCGGTCACACTCACGGGTCAACACCCATCCGGTGGCCTCCACGCAGAAGTGAAAGCCAGGGTAGGACGCTGGCCCGCGGGCCAGTCTCCCTTAGGAGTCAACCTTCGGGCGCTCCTGGATGTTCATCGTGCGGCGTCAGCCAATCGATTGTTCACTCCGACTAACAGCCGGGGGAGTCTGGGAACAGGAATTATTTCCTATAGAGCGGGGGTGGTTGTTACCATTATGGCAATTGCTCTTTAAACGACAATTCGATCAACCGATCCCAGGTGAACAAGCCGGGAAAAGGATACCATGGTCCGCGATAGATTCGGTTTGACAAACGCATCATAAGGGAGAGGTCTGTGCAAGCGAACTCGATCCTGTAAGCAGTCAGGAGGTAGGACATATCCTGAAGGTTTATTCCAGACGGAGATATCCTTCCAAATTGGCAGGGGGTGACTGTGGATTGTTTTCGTCCTAAGTCTTCTGCGCTCACCTCACGGGGGACAGAACCATAAATTTCGTTAAAACTTTCTGAGGTAAAGGGTTCGCCCATTGTAGTTGACAGCTCAAGTTGTGCTAATAAAGAGTTTATTATTATTATTATTATTATTCAGCCGTCCCAACGTAAAATAGTCGGTCTATACAATAAAACATGAAATTACAATATTGCAGAGCCACTTGTGAAGATATTAACGCTGCGGCGGTGCGGCGTCTCGATGCGCCGAATCTCCGGTGTTGTCAGCAAATACTTGTACCTGACAATAACGCTGGAGGCGAACTTACTGGAAGTAAGCCAAAAGCAGACGGGCTAGGCGTCTCGCGGCGCCTCGGTTGGATCGATCAAATCGTACGGAAATAAATTGCTTCGCAAATATGACAGCGCGGCGGATACGTTTCATGAAACGAACCGCGCGCTGAGTACACAGCAAATTGGATTTCAGCATAAGAACTGTTATCAAGTCGAAATATTTGTGCTGCGCGTTATGGCTACAAACGGGACTTAGTCACAAAACGAGAAATATTTCCTAAGATATTATGATAGAATTATTATTTATATATAAATATATTTATATATAGACAACTCCTGAGTGATAATTTGAATGTACCTAGGATGAAGACGACTTTCAGACAGCGACACTACTCTTTCATAGCTACAAGACTTTATAATAAACTAAGCAGTGACATAAAAACCAGCCCTAATTGTCATTTGTTTAAAAGCAAAATAAATAAATGGCTGTTGCAAGAAGAGCGTTTATCTATCCTTGCCAGTTGACTTAACATATATTGTGTTTATATGTATGTATGTGTGTATATGTGTATTCTAATGTATTAAGTATTTCTATTTCCTATATAATATTTATTATATATATATATATATATATATATATATATATATATATATATATATATATATATATATATATATATATATATATATATATATATATATATATATATATATATATATATATATATATATATATATATATATATATATATATATATATATATATATATATATATATATATATATATATATATATATATATTTTCAAATTGAAATTATGTTTATTACTAAATAAATGAAATGATAAAATAATGAAAGGGCACTTATCTGGTCTGTGGTGACCAGGAGTGACTCCACGCCTTATTCTTCTCTTCCTTCAGCGCTTGCTAGGTGTTTCCTGTTGTGGTATTGGAACCTGATCAAAATGGTAGCGGCAACACAACAATGCGAGACGAGAATGAATGCTGGAAAATAATAGGCGATTAGTGTTTCTTAAATATTAATGATTGTTATAAAATGTATATCAATATTTCGGCTCAGCCGTCGTCAAGATATGTGACATTTCTGAAATCGAACAATTCGTTGAAAATTTAAATTCAAGGAATCGAACAAAAAGAAATGGATTAATAATATTTTACACGATTTAGTTAAGGTACCATAACCAACCGTGCAAAACGTTATTTTAAATGAATGATTATAAATTAAAATAAAAAGCATTTGATGATTATGATAATATGATAAACCTTATTAATTTTGCCTATTGAGACCGGAACCTTTGCAAGCGCCTAAAATATAAATATAAGCTAATTCCCAAGATTTGACGTCCCTTTCTTTTGCATTATCACCCAGGCATTTTATTATTTTAACTTTAAAACATTGATCAAAAGATAAATTATGCGCCCTGGCATGTAAAGATATTGGGAGTTGGCTTTCACTTCCTACACTAGCCCTATGATTATTTAGTCTAATATTAAGTGGTGTTGTTGTTTCACCGATATAAAAGGCATCACAAGTCCTGCACAGAAGTTGATATACTATATTTTTTGAAATACAACTGCAATGAAAGGGAACCCTGTAACTATTAGTAGTATTTGGACTGGTGAAAAAAGGACTTAGATCTAACAGAGGACAAGTTTTACAACGTGGACGACCGCAAGGTTGAAGGCCAAAAGTATTATTACCAATAGAGAAATTTTGATTATTTTTTGTTTTGTTTAATATTGATCTAATATTAGGTGGTCTGCGGAAAGATAAAATTGGCGGTGAATCTAAGAGATCCTTAGTGGATGCATCATTAGAAATGATGGGGAATAAATCAGATAATATATCTCGCAGTTTCTCAGCACCAGGAAAATAAGTGGTGCTAAGGAAGATTTTATTATTATTATTATTATTTTTATTTGAAGTAATTTTAGGTTTTGGTATATATTTTACTTCAGAGTTTAGAATATGTTTATCCAATAGAGGAGCAGGGTATTTTCTTTCAAGAAGAGATTGCTTTAGATTATTGAGATATTTATCTAAATTTTCTTTGTTGTTAACTAAACGGTGTCCGCGAATGGACATTGAATAGGGAATGGATCTCTTGGTGTGAAATGGATGACAGCTATCAAAGTGTAAATACTGGTCTTTATTTGTAGGTTTTATATGAATCGCGGTTTTAATTTTACCTTCGGAAATTGTTAAATCAACATCTAAGAAAGTAATTTGTGATTTAGAAATGGTATGAGTGAAATTCAAAGGGCCAAAATTATTTAGGTCGTCAAGAAAGGTTGTTAGAGTAGTTTGTCCGTGTGGCCAAATCATTACTATGTCGTCAATAAATCTATACCATAATATGGGTTTTAAATTTTGCGTTTGAATATATATATATATATATATATATATATATATATATATATATATATATATATATATATATATATATATATATATATATATATATATATATATATATATATATATATATATATATATATATATATATATATATATATATATATATATATATATATATATATATATATATATATATATATATATATATATATATATATATATATATATATATATATATATATATATATATATATATATATATATATATATATATATATATATATTTTAATTAATATTATTATTGTTGTATTTGGTTGGTTTATCGACCCTCGTTTTAAATGTAAAAATATAAATTGATTGCCCTGGAACGCGTATATCCCAGTTGGGCAGCACTAGCCAGTGAATGAAAGAGGCATTATTACTATATATATATTTTTTATTATTATTTTTGTGTTTGGTTGGTTCATCGACCCTCGTTTTAAATGTAAAAATATAAATTGCTTGCCCTGGAACGGGTATATCCCAGTTGGGCAGCACTAGCCAGTGAATGAAAGAGGATTTTTTTTGCCATTTGTTTTAATATTATACTTATTGTAAATGGGTAATTTGATAAATCAAACAAAAATAAATAAATTAATTTATTAATTTGAAACGTGTTTTATTCTGTAACGACCATGTTGATAGAACGGCTAGGTGTAAAAATTTGATTGAGGCGTCTAAAAAAAGCTCTCGGTCTGTAGATGTGTCATCAAAAGAGATTAAAAAAAGTGCTTTCCTCCCCCTCTTCCACTTAAGGGCGTGTGGGCTCGGGATGATGGTGGAAAGAGGGGGTGAAAGGTGAGCCGGAGGAGGAGGTAATTTGGGGGGGGGGGGGTGAGTTGGGATGGAAAAATACGGAGAGGGGGGTTGAGGGGGAGAAGGGCGGGAGAGAGAGAGGAAGGGTTGGGGGAGTTAAAGAGGGGGGTAGGAAGAGGGGGGGATTAGGGAAAAAAGTAGGAGAGAGTTAGAGAACGAGGTTTGGGGAGGAGGTTGGGGGAAAGTCTAGGGGTGACACAACCGATTTTTTCCTTCAATATATTTAATAACAAATTTTAAAGATTTCAATCATTTCACCGCCATATAGTTTACTTTTAGTCACACGTCATATCACGTACGCGTCGCTCTACGATTGATGGTATCCGTTTTCTCCAAGACCTTGGTGACATTCTGTTTGCTCATTTGATCTACGATCACCGTTCGTTTAAACGTAGATCAAATGAGCAAGGCAGCGCAACGTAATCGAAACAAATTTTATTTGTACCTACATAAATAATAACTATGTTTCCGTTTATTTTTATAATATAACAGTCAATAAAGTGACTATTACAGTCAAATGCCTGACAGCTAGTGTTGTTTATTTTGAATGAAAGCAGACATATATCTTAAGTTTTTCAACTCAGTCCAAGTGACAATCATTCTTTTCACATTCCGCTCTAACGTATTGGTCTGTCTCGCTCGCATGAACTGATTCTGATTTGAGTTCACGAAGAAATCGGGCCTATAGTGTTTGAGTAATTAATTATACGCACTCGCGAGTTGATCAAAGAGCGACGGGCTTTGGGCGGCGAATGGTAAATGCGGTGTTGTCGGTTTCCGGTCGACCGGTGAGGCATTGTGCCCAGTTTCAATTACTCGTCCCTTGGGCACACAGCGTACGGTTCAAAGTTGCACAACACCCACTAATGGCAAGCTCATAATGTCCACTACACACGTTGCACATTATGCGCAGATACCGGACGCAATTGAATGGGCTCTATCTCAATACACTCCATTCAACGGCTGGAAAACAAAGCAGAAATTTTGGAAAACAGATCGAGACCGTTTACCATTGCCATGGTGTATCACTACATCGTTTCTTTTTCTTTTAATGCATTCTCCTGTTTGGAGGTTGGATCGAGGGGTGTCAATTACTTCGGGAGAACCTGCTAACTCAGGAAGTCTCCCACGGAGTCAACATATTTTTATTTTTTTATTTATTTATAGCAATGTACATAATAAGCAACAAGCGTAACAAATTATATTTAATATCTACACTTAAATAAAACCCACAGCAAGTTGTGTCACGCTTATAGTGAAGATCGGTCCCATGTCGCCCAACTAAGTATGAACACTTGTTCTAGGGCACACATATTAAAAAAATACTAGTTTAAAAAGAAAACTTAATCAAAAGAAAAAAAAAGTAGTTTAAACAAAAAGAAAAAAAGCGAAAATGGAAAAAAAAACATTGAATTAAATAAAAATATGTATAAAAATGAAATATGTAAATATATAATTATAATAAAATAAAACACTGAAGTAAATAGATAATTAAATACACATATCCTCCGGTTAATAATAAACTATATAGTCATAACTTAAATTATAAATAAAATTTGTAATATTTGTAAGAAAAATAAAAGTCACAATAAAATTATAATACCATTAATAGTAAAGTTTCTAAAAAAAAATTAAATAGTCACAAAGAAAAATTTAAATAATAGTAATAGTCACAAAGTGCAGCCAAATACTTAGCAGAAAGATAGTTATACTTAGCAGATACTCAGCAGAAAATAAAATTCAGGCAAGCTACGCCAATAGCCCGCAAGAGTCCGACGCCTTGCCGCGAGCCACTGGAAATAACCAGCGGACCGACCTCAAGCCCTCTTTACAAGATTTGGTCGAATTTCTCCATCATTCGTCTTTTTCAGAGATTCCGATTTATCAAATCGTTTCATAAATGGCAGTTCTGAGGTAACAAACATAAAAAAAGATACAACCGAATTGATAAACTTTTCCTTTCTATGAAGTCGGTTGATAAGATCTTAATTGTGCAATGCATGAGCAGAAATATGTCTCTCTGGCCGGCTACTTTAACCATCTATACTTACAGCTGGCGGTCTACCGATGATCACAAAAATCGCTTTCTTATCATTCTTTCGAGTACTTATTATACTCTATACTTCGGGGGCTAACGGGCCCATGATGAGGTGGCCACGATGACCCATGTGTTCAGGGTCGGTCACACTCACGGGTCAACACCCATCCGACGGCCTCCCCGCATGGGGTGCGAATCCTGGGTAGGACACTGGGTCAACCAGTCTCCCCTGGGAATCAAACCTCTGGCGCCCCTGGACGGTCTGCACACCGTGCGGCGCAAGCCAATCGATTGTGCTCTCCTACTAACAGTCGGGGGAGTCTGGGAACTGCGTGGGTTGCGTACGTTATGGCGACTGCTCTTGAATTGACCATTGGCCATCCGATCCCGGGTAAGAGGCGGGCAAAGGACGCCTTGGTCCGCGATAGATTCGGTGCACTCCGTTTCACCGCTTCATAAGGGAGAGGACCGCGTAAGCGACCTCGAACTCGGAACCAATCGAGAGACCGGAGAAATCTGGTCACAATTGGAAGTGGGGGCGCGAGTATCTCGAGCCCGCCGGGTTTATTCCTGGCTAACTCGCGGTAAGGCGTTGGACTCTCACGGGTTGTGACGTAGCTAGACGTAGAATTGTACTGTCCAAAGTCTTCTACGTTCACTGCAGGGCGACAGAACGACTAATCGTTAAAACGTCCTGTGGCGTCACCACAGGACGTTGTAGTCGACACCGCAAGATATACTCTATACTTTATTTATGTCGTCTAGTGGATAGCAACCATCGAAGTGCGGTGTTTTCCACTCCATTGGTTTGATCCCACGTGACTGCCGCTGTCCGTATCCGTCGCGGAAAATCCGCTTTCCAATAAGTCTCCTGCCCTTCTCGCTGTTTCATGCCGATTCCACTGATCTAATATTTCAGCCACTTCGGCAGGCTTACGGAC
>OX155975.1:12568308-12678751 GCA_944548615.1 Micropterix aruncella | reverse complement strand
ATTATATATATATATATAATATATATATATATATATATATATATATATATATATATATATATATATATATATATATATATTTATATATAGTATATATATATATATATATATATATATATGGTACGCCACAGCAAGGTTCAGAACCGTATAACATTCCCTTTGCTCCCGTCTTTTTCACTCTTACCTTTCCTACAAAATAAACTGCCATTTTGCAACAGGGGCCTTGCGGAGGTTCATTTTGAAAAGGTTACAACGTATTTTGATTAAAATCCCAATTTATAGCTTTGGGGATTTTGACAAAATCGATTTTACTCAATTGTATTTATTTTCTTGACCCTCTTTATTATTTATTCTCTCTATTATTGACTATAACATAATTGCTATTCTAACTATTGGCGATAGAATATTATTATTGTTACTGATATATTAGTGTTTGTATATTTTATATTTTCCCACATGATAGTTAGTGGAATATCCAATTTTTCTGTTTGATTATTAGTTCTATTGTCCATATGATAATTTATGGAATTATGTAAGAATTCGATTGAAAATATTGGAAAATGTTGTTGTTCCTATTGTTGTTGTATGGCTTTGACTCTGCGTTTAGATGTTCAAAGGTCAAACTTATAATACCAACGTTCATACTTTGTAATTTAAGTATACATGTACCATAAGTTTATTTTGACATTACCAAGTTTTTAACAATTGGTTTAAATAAATAAATACAAAAAAAAACATTTTGATAAAGATCGTATATTTAATAATTGATTACTTAATATTTTTAATGCATTAGTTTTCAGGTAAATTTCATTCTATTTTTGTTATAGTATTTACTGGTGTACTTGGTAGATTGTAATATTGTTTCTATTATCCATGCCCAATCTTGCCAATCTTTTTAAATGCAATACCCGAACTCTCGTGTCCAGCAATATATTTCAAACTTTATAAGGAGGACGGAAGGGCCAATTGTGCTTATCTCTTTACTGCACATGAACTCCTGATCAAAGGGTAATTTGTATCGTATAAATCGACTGAGCATCTGCGTTACTGATAAAAGAAACGAATATATATATTTAGATATATTCACATATATATTAGGAATATATATGTGGTATATTCACATCATCTTTGAGGCCCATCATCTTTACGGTAGAGTATGGAAATTTTTGATACACAAAACTGTTAAAAGGGCGATGTAAATAACATATATGTATGTCAAGTTTTGTGAACATTGGTTTAATAGATTTTGTATAATTTGATGGGGCTTTAGTGCTTTGTGGTTCATGAGAATGCTAAGCTACAAATGTTTCCAAAATGTTATATTTTAATATTTACCAAGGATATCATCGCACTAAACGACACTAAAAAAAATTGAAATAGTCACAAAAAATATATTAAAAAAAAATTTAAAATTGCAGAGTTCGTTGGTAATTTGCGATATTAAAAAAAGAAATACGGTATATTTTTATAAAATATTTTTTTTGCTAGTAATAATATTCTCATGTCTCAATAACACGAACCAATATAATTTATAAATTACTCGTATTGTCTAATTTAAAAAAGGTTTTTTTTTATTATGGGACATATACAGGTTGTGATTACTGCACGAGCATTTTTTTAAGTGGGTGACTCAGTACAACGAAGTATGCAATGTTTAATATTTTTTTTGGAAAAATCTCAAATATATAGGTATATATATATATGTTTTTTTTTAATTCGTATTTTTTTATTAGTTTAAAAATCTATGATTACGATGCGCTTTCTAGTGGTAGGTAAAATGACGCTAATATTGTTTATTTACGATGTAATACCTACCGCTAGATTGCGCAAGCGCGCTCAAACGCTTCTCAAACCGTTATTTAACAGTCAACTTCTTCAAAGTTTCAAACTATAAAAAAAATATATATATTTTTTTTTTAAATCAAAAGTTCTACTTTTTGTTGTAATTATTGACACACTTAAAGCAATGCCCGTGCAGTAATCACACCCTGTATGTCCTATGATCCTTAAAGTGGTAATCGTCTCAGGGTGGCTCAAAATAAATATTTCCTTTTTCAGCTCCCTAAAGTTTTCTCCTGTTTTTAGCGCGTTCACAATAATTTACTACTTTCTCTGTTAATAATGGGCCGGTATAGTAATAACGTAGCGTAATTTTGGACATACTACTTAGGCAGTACAAGAAATATTATTACAATGTTTGTACCTTTCGGCTACTTAACGACCAAATTTGGTTGCACATCAGAACACCGTTCACTTCGTAACGACCAATATTGGCGGCTTGCTCCCGGAGTTCACAGTAACATTATTTTCTAATTCGAACGCACCCTAAAATCCATACCAAATATTTCATTATTACCATAGATACATATATAGCCGCTAGAATAATTTCACGTGTCATTTCGCTGATATTTCTGGTAAAATTCCATTGACAAACATCATATTTTTTTTTATCGAGAAATCATCAAAATTTTTATTGGGTTTTATGAGCTAATATCTAATTATTTTTTATGTAAATAAGCAAAACGAAATATAATCCTCGATGAAGAATCTAATAAAGATCACGATGGTATTTACAATTTCTAAATAGGGTTTCGTATTTTTCCATAAGACAAGTACAAGTTAGAAATGTCTAGTTTTTTCACTTTTTAGACTTTCTCATATTTATTCATAATTATCTAATTGTTTTACAAAATAAAATCTCAATATTCTATATACAAAATTACAATGCGATCAATGTACAGTAATTCTTTTTATGCTTGCTGTAGTAGTTCCATAACTTTATATTACTTTTTGTCGAGCGCGGCGATATTGCAAGAATTTCCAATAAATTGCCGCGGTCTGCCATAAAATTATGCCGCTACTCGAATATGTGAATAGCGAACAAAAATATCAACTACAGAAGATAATTTCCTACGTACTGCCTAGCGCAATGTTAGATTTATTTTCGGGCAAAAACATTTTAGTGAAGCGGAACGTAGAAGATTGGGAATCCTGTGAGCGTTAACAATTGGCCGAGCTTCGCCGCGATTAAGATCTTCTTGCCATAGTTTAAGCGCCTTAGCACTCGCTGCACGTACACGTAAGTACTCTCGAGGGAATTACCGGACGAGACAACCGTACCGGACCGGAAACACTGTACTCCCAGTAATGAGTTTGTCCGGTACAGATTACCAGGCACGATCGGGAATAGAATGGAACCGTTTTGTTACTTTTGTTTCCTATTGCATTCTAGTTCCATAAATCGTCCCTCCCATGGTCAACTACGTACTGATATCATTGATTTTATAGCGTACTAGCTGTACCCGGCCACGCGTTGACGTAACTAAGTACAGCTATTACGAAATCACGTTTCAAATATATGAGTTTCAATAGACCAAGTGATGTCAACGGATTTTGAGAAAAGAAAATATATTCAATGAAAAGATTTAATAAATCCAAACATAATTCAAATTTCGAAAAGTTGTTAAGGTGCACATCAACACTTTTGGAGGGATATGTGTACGAAATATTGAATCTCTATCTCTGCTAGTTTGTGCACAACATGACCGGACCACCTAACGAAATAAACGGGCCCCAGACCCTCCCCCCTCTTCTCCACAAGTCCGTCATCTATTAGTGATGTATTGTCATCGGAGTTATACCTGTATGCTAAATTTCAGGTCGAATGGATGATAGGAAGTGAGTTAATTTTCAATTTCAAAATTTGTAATGAAGACCTCAAGACCGGCGGCGAAGTAAAGATAGTGTTTAAAAACAACGAAACAAGGAAATAATAATCTATCGCACGAAATAAACGGTATGGTAAATGATCTGAATTGATATGCAAGAAGACCGGACCAAGGCAACATCCTTGCCCTGTTTCAAGGCGTTACTGAAAAAAACATTTTCTCCCTCAAAATATTAACTAAGAACCAACCCTCCCCCTATCCCCTCCCCCCTTCCCCCTTTCGTTGGGTTGTTGACTGGATAGAAGCATAAGAACTTTGTAATATCTATCATTTTATATAAGCAGTTATTTTTATTATTATTTATCTGTAGCTTCTGTGTATTTATTATTATAATATACATATATTATATTATAAATTATATATATTTTTATTTTTTTTTATGTATGTATGTATATTTGGATGTATGTATATGTATATTTATGTGTATATGTTTATGTATGTGAGCTGTATTGATACTTTTATTTAATATTACACGGTTGGCTGTAAGAAATCGTGAAACGATAAGCCCGCCGTTTGTACTAAGTTAAAATAGAATTTAAGTTTTCTTTACCCATGTATTTTTTTTTTTTTGTTAGTACAATAAAGGTATTTTTCATTTCATTTCATTTCATTTCATTTTCATTTCATTTCATTTCAAGAAGAGCGTTTATCCATGCCATGATCGATGTAGTAGAATAAGCTGAAGATGACTTAACATATATTGTGTATATATTATGTATGTATGTGTGTATATGTGTATTCTAATGTATTTAGTATTTCTATTTCCTATATATTATTGTAATTTTTATTTTAAAAAAAATAAAATATTATCTTATATAATATAAAAATGAATCGCCGTGCGTTAGTCTCGCAGGATCTCGGAAATGACTCGACCGATTTAAATTATTTTTCTTTTATTTTGTTTAGTTGATTCAGGGGTGGTTTACAAAAAAAATGTTTAGGAAAAACTCAAAGAAACAACTGAAAATCGAAAAAATCGAAATTGATCATTTTGGGAACATTGGCCACTTTCTAGATGGCTATTGCGGCGATCGTATTGTTTAACAGCTGCGCTATCCATAACTGTTATTCATTCCGTACAATGTGTAAAATTTAAAAAAGTCAAAAAGTCAAAAAATGCGAAAGTCAAAAAAGTCGAAAAAGTAAAAAAAGTCGGGAAAGTCGCAAAGGTCGAAAAAGTCGAAAGACGAAAAAGCCGAAAAAGTCAAAAAAGTCAAACAAGGCAAAAACGTCAAAAATCATAAAAAAAAAAAGTCGAAAAAGTCGAAAAAGTAAAAAAAGACGAAAAAGCCGCAAAAGGCAAAAAAGTCGAAAAAGTCTGAAAAGTCAAAAAAGTCAAAAAGTAAAAAAAATACAAAAAGTCTAAAAAGTAGAAAAAGTCAACAAGTCAAAAAAGTCGAAAAAATCAAAAAAAAAAGTCGAAAACATCGGAAAGTTGCAAAAGTTAAAAAAGTCCAAAAAGTTCGAAAAAGTTGGAAAAGTCGAAAAAGTAGAAAAGGTCGAAAATGTCGGAATAGTAGAAAAAGTCGAAAAAGCCGAAAAAGTCGGAAAAGTCAAAAAAGTCGAAAAAGTAAAAAAGTCGGAAAAGTCGAAAAGTCTAAGTCGAAGTCAAAGTCGATTTCGATTTTCGAGTTTTAAAGGGTGTCGCTAGGTTGGGGGTTGGGGGGGGGGGGATTGTTTTTGTAGGATTAATGATAATAATACAGATGAATTACGTTCCTAACTACTTGACAGGAAAGTCATGGGGTGACACAACTGGTTTTTGTTATGACATAAACACGAATTTGGACTTGGTTTGGGGATTTCAATACTGTAAAGACCTCGTGGAAATTTCGATCGACTTGAGTGAGCCTGAAAACAATTCCGTGTCGTTTTACAGTGTCCATCACAATGTCAAGAAGAAGAGATAACATAGGTCGACGAAGTCAGTCAAATGTGCGGCAAGCTACTTTAAGCACTGATGTGAGATGATTTCATCATCTCGGCCGAAATACAAGATGAAGCTGTTAATCTGAAATTGCTTGCAGTGGTGGCTAAGAATATGATCTATATAGAGTGCAGTGGTGGCTAAGAATATGGACTCCGCGAAGTTTATAACAACATCTCGCCCTGTATGCTCGATAGTAACTGTTCCAGGCGTTACCCGAAAGACCTGATTGCTAACATCATCACAGGCAATGACGGATACCCATTGTATCGTCGCCGATCAGTTGCGGACAATGGATCTGCAGTTGTGAAGGTCAAAGGCAAGATGTAAATGTGGTCAATCGTTAAATTGTGGCTTATTGTCCAAGGCTTTTAAAGCGCAAATAAATGTCGAATACTGCAACTTTATCAACTCGATAAATTACATATGCAAATACGTAAAATAAAGCGATATGGCTGTTCTTGCTGTGAGGAATTCAAACGAGGTGTATCTCAGTATCAGACGTGTCGCTATGTCAGCAGCAACGAGGCGATTTGGTGCATCTTTTCCTTTGCGACATACGAAAGACAATCTACAGTTATACACTTGGTAATTCTGGAAAGCGGAATTTAGATTCCCCGTGTGTCTGGCTTTCACGATGACAAATCACGCGTGTTGGAAGTTTGCGGAATTAACTTGGAATTTCCGTATTTCGTGCATGGACAACTTTATGTCCCGTGTTTGCCAAGCTATCGGGCGGAAAGCCATCATTTTTGTTTATTTACGTGCCGGAAAACAAAACGAAAAACATATTTTACCAGATTTTTTTTTGTTGAATGTGAACTGCATTTATATATTATCATGAAAATTAAATACATTGAATTTATTTCAATTCAAACGACTTTCATTTAATCACCAAACGAAACTCAAACCGCACATAATTCGGCCATATTATAGATTTCAATGAATTAGATTTGGAATGTTCATAAGGATTAATAAACGCTTATGAAGAGTTACAATCAAATAAATTTTAGGCGGTGCGAAGTTCACCGGGTCATCTAGTTAAATATATTTATTATTATTATATATATATTTAATTATTATTATTTTTGTAATTGGTTGGTTCATAGACCCTCGTTTTTAATGTAAAAATATAAATTGCTTGCCCTGGAACGGGTATATCCCAGTTGGGCAGCACTAGCCAGTGAATGAAAGAGGAAAGTTTTTGCCATTTGTTTTAATATTATACTTATTGTAAATGGTTAATTTGATAATTCCAATAAATGAAATTAAAAAAAAACCAACGCAATGCCACACGAAATAATTAAATTAAAAAGGAAAATAAATCTAAATTTATGAAAATTTAATTTCAGGATATATTTTGAATTAAAGTGCAAATCAATCGACACAGCTCAGTTACACCGCCAATTGCACTAACATTTTTTTTTAAGTTAAAAAACCGAAATAAAAAACAATTGCAAAAAAAAGAATATACTACATAATCACGAAATAAACGCTATGGTAAAAGACACAGCTCATTTTTAACGCATTGTCAGAGGAAATAATTCAATCAAATGTAAAATAAAATAAAATTTATAAAAATTCAATTTAAGGCGACATGAGACTTCAGAAAAATATCTGAAATGGGCGGATACGCGAAAAATAGGCAGGGTTAATTTTGTGGGGTTTGACCAATAAATATCTAGCGTTGACAAAGCGTTAACCGCAGATTCTACGTCCGCTCGCGCCGGGGACCAGGCGCATACTAAACATTCTATCGCAGCGCTAGCACAGAACTATCTTCACGCAGTAGTGGAATAAGGGTGTCAATAGCAAAGCATATGATTAATTGTAATTAATTTAATTATAATAAATAAGGCAAAAAAAAACGAATTTCGCGCGAAATTCGGAAAAAACTCGTTTCTTTCGTTACCTTTTGTCATCAATACCTAGTAATTTTGTAAAATATAATCCGAATTATCGCTAACACGTCATGATAACATCGATAGCGCCACAGGCGATTTTTTTTTCGAATTTCGCGCAAAATTTGAAAAAAAAATTTGCCTGCGGTGACATTTTTATATTTAGGAATTTTCCATTTATTTATTTATTTATTAATATTTCACACACATTTATAATACTAGATTAATAAGATTAAAATCTACCTTGCTGGAGTAATGCCCGTACTAAGGTAGACTTTTATGTATTCTTTTTTTCCCCTTTTTTTTTTTTTGTTGGTAAGTGTGACATAATGTAGCATTGCTTTACGTGGTAGCTCTATATTTACACAAATTTTACATATACCTACTTATAATTTAGTAACATAATATACATAATAATATTAAATAATCATATATATACATACACCTATAAACATATACATCTACACATATACATACACATATATACATATATACATTTATACATATAATCTATACCTACATATACATAAAAGTAGTAAATTTATGTAGTTTCAAGATACCTTTTGTTATCAAAACGCAAAGTCATAAAAAAAACCTCGAAAATAGTCCTATTTTTTTAATGTCTCAGACGTGTTTTTTAACGACCATGTCACAATTTGTGTAATATCGCTAATTATTGTCGATATTGGAGAACTCCCGATATGTCGACTATATTTACGACACTTCCTCCGAAATAAAATGGCCGTGTTGTTGACATACCAAATGAAAACTTTGAATGCCTATATCTCGCTTATTTATTGAGACCGATAGAAGATTATTGCAGATTCGGAAACTGCGTAGCTAATATAGTCGGGTGACGTTTAAAAATCAACAATCCAGAAGAGGTTCTCTTACTGCAGGTTCCCATACTTTAACTCCCTTTCCTTTTAACTTTAATTGGGGGAGGGATCCCCCAATTACCCACGAACCCCCACCCAACGCTGCCCCCCTCCAAAGCTACCCCTTCCAACACCTATTAACCCCTTGAGTATGATACGACCAAATCTGGTTCTGAAACAATTATCCGTTGAGTATGATACGACCAGATCTGGTTCCGCGTTTTTTTCACTTCTTTGACGTTCTCATATTTATTCATAATTATCTAATTATTTTACAAAATGATATTTCAATATTCTATATTCGAAATTTCAATGCAATCATTGTGCAGTTGTTCTTTTTATGATTGGTGTAGTAGTTTCGTAGTTATAGTACTTTAAGGTCGATGTCGCCGAAAATCCTGCAAAAAATAAAAATACCCATTTACTCCAAGGGTTAAAGCACTCTAGATAAGGCGGGATAGGAACCCACGGAAGAAGAAGAATGTCGGAAAAAGAAGAATATTTTCATCCGGAACTTTATATATCTTGAGTACTTCTAAGTCTATTTTCTTCGAAGTTGAAGCATTCTAGATGAGACGAAATAGGTACCCGCGAAAGAAGAAGAATATCGAAGAAAGAAGAATATTTCCTCCCCTCCCCCCCAACCCCCCCCCCCCCTCCGACAGCAAATCCAGTATTTTACAGTATTTCGGTGGTATAAAAATGGATGTTTCCCAATATGGTTCGTTTCTCGGTTAGACTCGAGCTGCTCGACGTTATTATGTGATTAAATTGTAGGTCGGTTTTTTTTGTGTCGCTTGTATAAGAGATATTTAAACTAAAATTAAACAATGTGCTTCCGACCCTACGACACATCTGTGTACCGAAGTTCAAGTCTCTAAGTGTAATGTTTCGCGATTGAAGTATTACTAGCTCGCCCCCCTGGTGGACCGATTTGAATCACAATCTTTTCAACTCTTGCCATGACCAAATTATGACTACAAGCCAAATTTCAGCTCAATCGGACTAAGCGTTAGGGCGCTACCGTGGTGGAATACACACAGACAAACAGACAGGCAGACACACAGACACACAGAAGTACGTCCACAATACTTACCTTGTCAGTAAAGTAAAAATACCATTTGATATAAAAAACATATTCTTTGAGTAGCATACAACTGCTACTGCTGCAGCGGCGGCGGCAACTGTGTCGGTGGCAGCTGCGGTAGCGGCAGCGGCGACGGCAGCCGTGGCGGTAGCAGTAGCGATAGCGGCGGCGATAGCGGCGACGGTGGCGATAGCGGTAGGAGTTTATAGAATATTAAACAATACACTTCAACATAAAAACTAAATATTTGAGTAAGATACTAGTTATACTACTTTCGCTGCTACTTTTAACATTGACGCGGTGACCGGTTGAAACTAATCGAAGCCCCGCCCACAACCCATGCAGTCTAACGACGTTCTTTATGTCGTTTTATCCGCCCGGGATGTCGTGCAATGACAACCTCACACGCACCGGAAGGTTGGCTCGTAAGGTGTGAGCGAACGGAGCCCCCACCGGGACCCCGTAAACCGTGTATTGATCATTCATAATATTTCAATATTACTTACTTACTAAGCTAAACTAAGCAAATAAGCAATTTCATTTTACACGTTATATATTAACATCTTAGTTAAAATTAACTAACGTTTGAAAGAGACAATTTACTTTACATGATTAAGGTATTTACTTATTTTTTTACATTTTACAGTATACAATATTAATTTGGTCAGCTGAAAGTAAGGGGCTGACGATGAGGCGGTGGAAATCCTGCTTCATGCGGGGTGTCTAATTCAGGCAGTAATCGGCAGGGTGCCGTCGGGGCGTCGAAAACCGGGATACTGTGAAAGGGCAAGCACCGACAGTAGCGATTAGGGACGATACATCTTGCGGTGTCGACTACAACGGGCGAGCCCGTCACCACAGGACGTTTTAACGATTAGTCGTTCTGTCGCCCTGCAGTGAACGTAGAAGACTTTGGACAGTACAATCCTACGTCCAGCTACGTCACAACCCGTGAGAGTCCAACGCCTTACCGCGAGTGAGCCAGGAATAAACCCGGCGGGCTCGAGATACCCGCGCCCTCACTTCCAATTGTGACCAGATTTCTCCGGTCCCTCGATTGGTTTCGAGTTCGAGGTCGCTTGCGCGGTCCTCTCCCTTACGAAGCGGTGAAACGGTGTGCACCGAATCTATCGCGGACCAAGGCGTCCTTTGCCCGACTCTGAACCGGGATCGGATGGCCAATGGTCATTTCAAGAGCAGTCGCCGTAAGGTAGACAACCACCCCCGCTCTATAGGAAACAATACAGTTCCCAGACTCCCCCGATTGTTAGTCGGAGAGCACAGTCGATTGGCTTGCGCCGCTCGGTGCGCAGACCGTCCTACCCAGGTTCGCACCCCATGCGTGCGCGGCGCCGGGGCGGTTCGGCGGCTGTAGCGGCGGCGGCTCAAATAGTGAGCTTTTATACCGAATTGTATTTTTTTACTATTCGTGCCATGCTAAGAACATTCTTTCAATAAAGTCCATTGAGTTAAATACGATTTTATTTTTTTTGTGAATTTTTAGGTTTTTATTAAGTTATTGTTAGTTTTTTTTTTATTTAATAGAAATATAATCCTTTTTGTTTTACTTGGCTTTTTTCGTGAATTTTATTATGGCCCCATTTGTATTGCATTCGACGTGTATACTCGCCATCGCCTTATTTTAATTACTCACCTGGTGAGCGACTTTCAAAATAAATTCTGCAGTTAACTGTTTAAAGAGTATCTAACATTAGGACAGTAACTACCCCCATATGCTAAAGGAACCTATATAAACATCTTTTTAAATTATTCCCCCCCCCCCCTCGTGACCCGTTTATTCGTTGCAGTACACAGTCGATTTGCTGACGCTCCACCGTGCGTAAACCGCCCAACAGCGCCCGAGGGTTACCCCCAGAGAAAACAGATTCACCATGATGTAGCAGGGGAAAACGGAGTCCTTTCAAGGTTTAGCCATCTTCGAAGAGGCTATCGGAAGGAGTTTAACCGTTATTTGAGCCGACCAAAGAAATCTAGCTGTTGTTAGTTACCTAATTGCTAGCAAGAACCATTAGCGGCTGTAGTTAGACATTGTTTTTTGTTTGTTGAATCTTTTCATGTTGACTCCATAGGAGACAAATGGGTAAATTTCGTTATAACTCAATAGGGTGGCGATTTAACTCGCAGTAAATGACACCTAATATAATCAGGGCATCTACTTCCTCATATCCTTATATACATATAACTGTATCCCGGTACCTATGTTAGCGTTACTATATTCATGAAGGATAATTAGTAGTTCGCCTGAGAAGGAAAAATACTACCTCTGAAAGTGTGTCTTCTTATTCTGGTAATTTTACGCTCATCCAGTGCCCCCTTACAGCTGCATTTTTATTAGTGAACTCGGTAGTAGTTAGTGCAGGCGGCGGGAGCGAAGCAACGTCGACTCCACTTAGCAACTCGCGAAGTGGATAAACGCGGAAATTGAATTTTCATGAAAGTTTCCACCACAGCGATGAGCTCGCGGAAAAAACTGCAAACATAGCGGAAAACCAAATAATATGAGGGAAAGATAAAAAGGTAACATTGCGACTTGGATGATAAATAGCCCGGGAAGTATAAAAAGCTCCATAAATTGTTAACTGTATGGGACAGCGATGCATTGCCGTAGTCATGAGCAAAAGTTGTCATATTAAATCGTAATTTCGCCTTAAAAGTTAGTTTATCAGTCCTTTCGTTACTTTCAACGTAATTCTAATCAGAGAAGTCCGTCGCTGTAACGTGAGCTTCGCTGACATAATAATTAGTTATGATTGCGACTACTATG
Organism: Micropterix aruncella; assembly: GCA_944548615.1. Classification (NCBI taxonomy): domain Eukaryota; kingdom Metazoa; phylum Arthropoda; class Insecta; order Lepidoptera; family Micropterigidae; genus Micropterix; species Micropterix aruncella. The sequence continues at coordinate 12,666,445 of OX155975.1, read as the reverse complement.
ATTAATAACCCAGGAGGTATTAGAAGTTCCATAAATCTGTTAACTGTATGCAACAGCAATGCATTGCCGTAGTCATGAACAAAAGTTGTCATATTAAATCGTTATTTTCAACGTAAGTTATTCATTTCGTTAGTAAGGTCAGTCATTTCGTTACTTTCAACGTAATTCTAATCAGAGAAGTCCGTCGCTGTCATGTGAGCTTTGCTGACATATTAATTAGTGTATCATTGCGACTGGAATGATAAATAGTAATTCTAATCAAAGTAGTCCTTCGCTCTCATGTAAGCTTGGTTGAAATAATAATTAGTATATCATTATGACTGAGATGATAAATAGCCCGGGAGGTATAAAAAGCTCCACAAATCTTTTAACTGTATGGGACCGCTATCCATTGCAGCAGTCATCAACAAAAAATGTCATATTAAATCGCAATTTCGGCTTTTTATTTTTATTATTGTTAAGGAAACAAACAGCTGTAACAATAAATTTTGTAAAAAAATATTAAATTAAAAAAATAAAGCATATTACATGTTTCCTCTTACACATTCAAAATTTAAACACTTAACAATATATTTTTCTAAAGAATAAACAAGTTACATTACATAGTCTTACATATTATTTCGAAATATTCTTGAAAACATATTAATACTATTATATTATATATTGCGATTACAATGATAAATCAACACTGTTATTAATCATTGCTTTCTTATGAGCGATAGATGACGTAATAATTACGTCAATATCGCCTAGCTCCGTATTACAAATTTTATAACCCTATACATAAAACAGTTTTGTGCTTAATAAGTGTTAACCTGCAGAAGGTGGAATAACTCTGTTTAACGAGTGAAAAAAAGTTAGTTTGTTCAGTCATTTTGTTAATTTCAACGTAATTCTAATCAGAGAAGTCCTTCGCTGTCATGTGATTTTCGATCACATAAAAAATAATGTATCATCGCGACTGGGATGATAAATAGGCCGGGGGTATAAAACGCTCCATGAATCTGTTAACTATATGGGGCCGCTATCCATTGCCAACGTCATGAACAAAAATTGTCATATTAAATCATAATTTCAGTTAGTTAGTTAGTTATTTCGATACTTTCAACGTAATTCTTATCAGAGAAGTGCTTCGATGCCATCTGAGCTTCGCTGACGTAATTATTAGTGTATCGTTGCGACTAAGATGATAAAATATCCAAGGAGGTATAAAACATCTATAAATCGTAACTGTATGGAAACGCTATCCATTTTCATTGTCACGCACAAACATTGTCATATTAAATCATAATGTCACCCTAATCCATATTCGTATTATTAATATTAATTTTATTACTATTCTCGTCAAAATAAAGTTAAAGAAATTTGTTTTTTGGTAAATATTTAACAAAAAGACGTAAGGAATGATTAAAATAGACAAAGACGTAACATTAACTAAAAAATGCGAGAATATACAGAGATAATTAAACACATTACAAAGAAAAAGCATAAACGCTATTGACTTTAGTTATCACACGAATGATATTCCTCCAGTGAGTAAAACGGGTGATCTGTAAGATCTTTCTTAAGGCGGCTCTTGCGATTGTCAAATGTGATCGCTGAGTTTGTTGTAAACCGCTGGGCCGATGTCATATGCTAGCCTCTGCGACTTCAATAATGCATGACCCACCGATCGTAGCTTGCTTTGGGATCTTGTTGGATAGTAGCGATGCACGCCATTCACTGTAAAATCGGCGAGATTTCTGCGAACGTACAGCGCTTCTTCCGTTATATAGATAGACGACAGCATCATTATGCATAGATATTTAACCCGGCGTGCATAAGGTTAGAAGTTGTAACACGGAGCATTGGGTGGGTGTGACAAACCCATATGATTGCTTGAACATTTCAATATTTTAGTACTGATTTTTATTTTATTTTTTATATAATTATTCTGTATATTTAAAAGTAAATAAATGGATAAAATAAAAATATTTAAGTATTTATTTACGTATTTAACAAATCAAAATTTTCTTGCTTATATTTCTTTTTGTTATTAAAATAGACTGTAAGTATTTTTTTATTTTAAAAGTATTTTTTTATCTAAATAGACAATGAACAAAACAAATGAAACCACTTTTAACAACTTTTCACTTTTTCACAACTTAAGTCGTCAACTACAACGGGCGAACCCGTCATCTCAGGAAGTTTTAAAGGAATGTTCGTTCTATCTCCCATGAAGTGAACGCAGAAGACTCGGACAGAACAGTCCACCGTTAAGCTCCGCCACGTGCCCGTGAGAGGCCAACGCCTTATCCGCGAGATAACCAGGTATGTTACCCAGCGGGCTTACACTCACGCCCTTACTTCTAGTTGCGACCAGATTACTCCGGTCATTTGACTGGTTACGTGTTCGAGGTCGCTTGCTAGGTCCTCTCCCTTACGAAAGGTAAAACGGTGAAAACCGAATCTATCGCGGACCACAGCATCCTTTGCCCGGCTGTACACTCGGAATCGGGTAGCCGATGGTCGTTTCAAGAGCAGTCGTCGTAAGGTCAGCAAACCACCCCCGCCCTATAGGAAACAGTGCTGCTTCCAGACTACCCCGAATGTTAGTCAGAATGCACAAACGATTGTCTTACATCGCACGGTGCGCAGATAGACTCCTAAGGGAAACTAGCCCTAAGGCCAGAGTCCAACCCGGCTTCGCATTTCATGCGTGGAGACCACCGGATGGGTGTTGACCTGTGTGTGTGACCAACCTTGAATATGAAAAAATGTATTTTAAAAAAATAATTATGTCTTTTAAATGGCGTTTTATCTATTCATTGGCATCATCAGAGTCTTTGTAGAATATGTAGAGTCTTCATCAAAAACAGTTTCCGCATTTCAGAAATATTAACAAAATAAAATTATTATATTTTCAGGTCAGCCTTTATTCAATGTAAATTTTTATTCCGTCATAACCATTTGTCATCGGTAACCATCTCGGCACTAAAAAGACGTTAATAAAAAAAATAAAAAAACGTATAATTTGTTTTATTCTCCCTCCCTTGAAATCATCAATGTCACACCAAGGTGACAAAAAGTAGGGGGGAACGCATGCCGATAATACTGATACTTTATCAATCTTAAATAGAGTGAAAATATAGTTAGCTTTTCAAAAGTCTTGAATTATAATAAATAGTTTTTTTATCATGTATAATTCACTTCCGTACCACAAGTTTTTATTTAATAGGAGTGAATGAGGATTTGTCATCGATTTAAATGCGGGGATCGATATCGTAGACCTAGGTAATCGATAATGTAAGATAATAGAATGCATTACAATTAAAGACATCCCTTTTCAGTGAATACACACTTCACAATTATTGGCGAATAAAAAAATGGCGTACAACATTAGCCGCAGGTTTAAAAGTACTAATATTTCATTAAAAAATAACCCTGAAACAAATATCCATGAAAGTTACTGAGAAATAATGCTTTCATTTTAGCTATAATGTATTACTATTTTTTCAAGATACAATCTTTCTTTTGATAGTACTAGAATGGGCATTCTCCTTTAACCCCTAGAGCCCCAATTGGCTCATATCGGCCCCAACACGATTCAGCGTGACGGCCCCGTTTTAGTTTTATTTTAATTTAATTTGTTTTATTTTATTATGTTTTATTATGTTAACATGTTTTATTTTAATTATGGGTACAGTGGTTTGGCAGTAATTAATGTTTTGGTGAGACAGTATCGTAATTCAATTTTTTTACTAATGTTTACTATTTTTTTTTTGGGACATCAACTTGTTAATCGGCTGAGGGGCCAAGGCCTGAAGCTGAGGGGCCAAGGCCTGAAGGGTTAAGAATTTTTTGTATTATATAGCTTAAAACATTCTCTGTGGCAGTTAAAATTTGTATCTCGCTCGAGATGCGTCACGAGGTTTTTTAAACCTCGAGCAGAACTAATTCAAGGTGCGGGCGAGGTCTATTAGACCTTGCTGGTAGGAGGTATCTTTAAGATGCTGAAACTCAATCAACTTCTTAGGATACAACAGTCTTGAAACTCGTCGATATATTTCACTAATTATATTTGCATATAAACTTATTCAAGGAACGATTTATTTGCCAGAGATACTATGTAAGTTTGAATTGTACGTACCTGTAAATTACACAGCGAGGAGATCGCATCTATTGTTTAATGTGCCGTACCACCGTACAAATATTTTTGTAGACAGGCCAGTGGGAAGGGTTATAGCTCTTCTTAATTCCTTACCCACTGAAATAGATATCTTTTGTACATCCCTTTGGCAGCTAAAAAGGCATCTCCCTGCTATCTCATGTTTATCATAATCTGTCTTTTATTTAGTTTTATATTTTTATGTTTTTTTCTTGTTCAATGTTAGCATTAATTTAGTTATGTAGTCATTTATTTTTAGACTTACACTCCAGCTTTAATATTCAAGGGCGAATTGGATTCATCTGTAATGCCCTTGAATACTATTTGAAACTAATAAATAATAAATAATAATAATAAATAACTTCTTATATTATGAGTTTTTTTTTGTTAAAAAATGAAAACATATAATGAGGTTTAATAGGATTAGAGTCGATTTTTGTCCGTAGACCTAGTTTAGAAATTACAGGGGGTTTTCAGTAGACGAGGCTTGAATGTCCCGTTCCGCATACAATAATAATTCTGTCGATAAAAACTAAGGATGGAAAATAGTCGGATAACGAAAACATCGAGTGAATATTAAGTTTTATTAAAATAGTGACATTACAATCAAATTATATTATGACACACTTATATGGATTTTAAAAAATGTGATGTGCGGCACTGGACGTGAGGGGGGCGTTCGCGGTGATCAATATGGTCCCGTGCCGCACTGCAAGTAATGGTATTGCTCTTCAGTGTGGGCCAGGTCTTTAAAACCTCGTTTACTTTTTAAAGTTTTAAACGTTTACATTTATTTATTTAAGTAAATAAAAATACATTTAATTACAAAAACATTATCTTAGCCTAATACTTCATAATTAATTAAACAGTTTTCCAATTTACTTCCTAACTCCGAAAGAGATTCAGAAATAATAGTTTGTGGTTTACCACCTCACTAGGAATAACCTGTATCGAGGTGGTACCAACAGAAATCGTATATTGCCCGCCAAAAGAGCATGCTATATCCGCTCTTAGGTTTTTATTTTATTTTATTAAATTTTTTAACTTTGCAATGGTATTTACATTTAATAATTACAAGGATGGAGGTAGTTACTTCATTCTAAAATTTAAAAATTTTGAAGAGACCAAATTAAACGGAAGGTATTTTAGTTCAAATATTCATAAATAAATATTCTTACATCTAATATAATACATAACTAGATACGATAATCGCATAAACTTTACGTGAATTTATATTAAAATTATATATAAATAAAACATATTATAAATAAATACATACATATAATATGATAAAAAATATAATAAAAAATAAATTATTATGATAAAACGAGTATATATATATACATATGCAAAAGTGCCTTGATAACTATTTATCAACGAAAATGATATTTGCAATGCCATTTTTTTATATAATATAGAAGTTAATTAAGAATGTACTACAATAAAGCCGTAAATTTGCATAATATATATATATAAATAGAAATATGTTCATTCAAGAGATTTTAATAATGCCTAGACAATTTTAATATGCCTAATATGACGAGACATTCCTAAATATATATTTATCTCTTTTATACGTAGCTCCTAACCATATAAACCGACTGGCCGCACCTGAGGAGACAGCGTATTTTCGGCCCCGCACCAAAAAGAGGTGTGCGCGGGGTCTGATAGACCTCGCGCCACAGTGAATGTGTTAATATTGTCTGATCCATTTTGCGATAACTTATTCAAACACATGTTATGTGTATTTGATTCACCGCGGTATATTAAATATGTCTGCATAATAATAGAATTTAATTTGGATAGCCAAGTTTTCGGAGTTCATCCAACAGGGTTATTTATAAAGCTACTAGAAGACGTCGTATTCTAGAAAAAGTATAAATGAAAAAATAATAAAAAACTGACGAGATTACTTTTATAAATCAAATCTACTTTTATATAACACGAAGAAAATAATAAAAACATGAGAAGCCTGAGAGAATTGGGTCGCGACTAGAAATTAGTTTTGCAATAAATTAAAAATATGTGCTTTTGAACTGCCTTCAGAACCGCCAGTGATACAGTCTTACCCTTTTTTTGCAGTGGGGACAGAAGATATTTTATATTACATTTTAAAATAGAATATATTGTTGTATATAAAGACAATGGTATATAATCAATACTAATAGTATAAAGAGGTAAAGTTTGTGAGGTTGTAGAAAGTACACTCTGAATTTCACATACTCGCCCTACTCTTCCGCGTACTACAGTCAAACTGTCCTACTTATTTGTATAATCTCTTCTCTCCGCTATCATCCCATGGTCTCCCATTGCGCTCTCAGGAAAATCTATTACTGGCTATACCTCAGCATTCATCAACTTTCATGTCTAGGTCTTTCGCAGTGCAAGCGGCCCGTCTCTGGAATTCCGTGCCTTTACCGATAAGACAACTTGAAAACCTGAGCGGGTTTAAAAATTCTTTAAAGAGACATTTACTCAACTTATGAATTCCCCCCTCCCCTCCCGTCTCCTTTGCTTGTCCTTATATTTCACTCCTCCCTTCAATACGAGTTGACATACGTTACTAATCACTGAATTATATTTTATACTATGATGACTTTTTTGTAAGTGTATTTATTTATTACTTGTAAATTTATTTGCCCACATAAACCTTCAGTCACAATAACCCTGGCGGTATGGTCGGTAGATATTGCCACTTGGCAATAAGCCCACCACATTGTATTCTTTTGTGTGTGCAATAAAGCTTTTCAAACAAACAAACAAACTCTGGATCTACTAAACCGATTTAAAAACAAAAATACCAATAGAAAGACACGTTATTTATGAGTGTCATAGGCTATATATTAATCTGAAAAATTAAAAGACTTTTTCGTGGTAGTCGGATTTGCAAAGTAAGTCGGAGAAAAAACGGTCGAACGAGAACGTTTCTGACTAACGCTGCCTTAACGATGACAGATATATGATTAGGTTCTAAAAAAAAGTTGTAGAGCTTGATAATGCCTACAAAAAAGTTAGCGACAGCATATGAATGCTCCACTTCAAGAAATCCTCAAGTCCGATTTGGTGATTTTGAGATATTTGACATTTTCTGTTTTAATCATCTCCTGAAATATTGTGTTAAGGTTAAAAAATATAAAAAAAATGCAACCTGTAGTTTTTGGTACGTAGTTTTTTCTGTCATTTATTAAATTGAGAAAACATCATTAAGTTCTGATTTTTTTTTTTTTTAAAAAAAGGACTTATTGCAAATTGTGGGACTTAGGGATTTCATGTCCTTATGGGTGGACTTAGTTATTTTACATGTCGTTTTTGAATGCTCCTCAAATAAAAACCAATATCATTACTTTCCTTACGGTTTATTACTTTCTATTAGTTAAGAATAAACAAATAACGTCCAATTTTAATATAAATTTAATCACTCCATTTCCACATCAGATTCAACGATTGGGCCTTCGTTACTTTTATTATCATCGCATTTTAAAATGTCTTGGTAAAAATGATGTTCTGGTTCGGGCACAAACTGTAGGAGATGCTTTACGTCCTTAATTTTGGCCAGTTTAATAGCTAATGGTGCTTCGTAGCAGTCTTCTAGCATCTTTCTAATCGTTCTGCTTACACCAACACGATACAGAGTTATCGAAGTAAACTGTTTTCCTCTCATTGTAGAACTTATTTGTGGACGACCAAATTTACTGAATCGTACTTGACGGCAGACAGATATTCCCGGAATGGATGGTTTTATGTACTCTTCGTAGCAGTGGCGTGCCCGGGGTTGGTGAATGGGGCAAGCCCGACATACCTTTTTGTGTTTTTTTATAGTAACAAAAAGTAGTACCTCTTTCCTCTTCAATCTTCAATTTGAAATTTACTGCTTGTGTCGTAGATTCAATAAAGCACACTGAAGGCATACTACTGCTAGACAGAATTTAACATACACTTATCAGCAGTCGAATACCTCCGGTGGCTTTAAGAAAAACCGTTTTATTTGCTTGAGCGAGTGACATCGAGTTAAGAAGTTGACCCTTGCTTGTATGAGCTGTAAGACTTTTTTATAAAAAAAGGGAACAAAAAGTAATTAGGTGCTAGGTACATAGCTTTAACTAGCTTATTTATATTCTAAATCGAAGCGTCTATCTTTTTTCAAAAATGAGTTTATTACGTCTGAGTAAAATGATGGCGAACGCTTTAATTCTATTAACAACTGTTTTTCAATAGCAACCATTGATAACTCAGATAGACGTTCCTGACCCTGTGTATTTCTTAGGTAAGTATGAATACGTTTAAGAGATGAGAATGCACGTTCCGCGGAAGCACTTGTAGCAGGAATAGTTACGACAAGATACGCTAACTTCAACAATTGGGGAAAGGCGTCTTCGAGGCTATTCTGACTAATGAAAACAATTAGTTCAAAAACATTGCAATCTTTCAATTCAGGAGAGGAGTACAAACAAATCAATTGGTTCTTTAAAACTTGTTTGTCAAAATGGTTTGCATAAATATCAAATAATGAATCTAATGCCTCTGTAGGAAAATCTAAACGGTATTTCTCGTATAGTTTGTTGTTGAAGAGTTGGAAAAATTTCAATTTGAAAATTTCCGAATATCGATCCTCAATCTCGCAGAATATGTTGTCAATTACCTGGACAAAAAGTCGCTTATATTCAGTATAAGCACAGCGTACGTTACGTCTCAAACGAGGAGCTGAGTTATTTTGCAGAATGTTTTCATAAAGGAGATCAAATTCTGATTGAAATTCAACACGTAACCAAGTCTGAAATTCCTTTATTTTATTGCTACAATAACCTACATCGACTTGTGATTTTTGAAGGATATTGTACAAGCTATCAGTTTTTTCAAAAATTCGGTGGAAAACAAGGAGAAAAAAATTTAAATGGAATGATCGCAACGAGTTTTCAAAATTCTCCGCTGCTAAAACCGTATCCCCGTCCCAGTCCTGAGGGTTGTCACATATGTCAGAAAACAATGTAATAAGATTATTTTTTTGCACAAAAACTGTGTTTACAGTTCGCGAGATATACGCCCAACGCGTAGCGGGGGCAAGAGGTAATTTTTTGCTACAATGAGTATCGTAAAAGGCAGATCGTTTTGTACTGTGGCTAAAAAAATTACACAAAGACTGTAGTGTTGAAAAAAACGAACTGATTTCTCCAATTCTGTTGCATGATTTAGACAACACCAGGGCTAAAATGTGTGCATTGCACCAAATGTAAATTGCTTGTGGACAAACATCTTTTATTTTTGATTGCACTCCGTTTCTAACACCCGACATAACACTAGCGCCATCATAGCTCTGTGCTACTAATTTTGCGGTACACTCCTGTTTATTTAGCAATTCTAAAATAATATTACACAGTGTGTCTGCTATACGACTTTCAGATACATTAACGAACCCCAAAAAACGGTCATGAATGTCGTTTCCAAAATAATATCGAAGAATCAGGCATAATTGTTCTTTGTGACTGATATCGGGAGTTTCGTCAATAATAATTGAAACAAATTTTGTTGTTTTGATTTCAAATTCAATGCGAGTTTTCATAACAACCGCTACGGAATGAATAATATCATTTTGAATTTTATTAGACAAATAACTCGGTCCTCGCTTATCAGACTGTTGAAGCTGCATGTGTTTTTCTAAAACGATATCGTATTTCGAAAGAAGTGATACGAGTTCTAAAAAATTTCCCTTATTCAACGAAGTTTTGGACTCATCGTGACCTCTGAATGGAAGTTCTTGTTGAGCTAAATGACAAACAATATCCACTAATCTCTGAAAAACACTACGATTTTGATCAACGCGAATATTGTGCTTCAAAATTTCATCATTTAACTGCCGAGATAAAGATGTCTCAATTCGTTGTTTACCAAAATTACTAAACGAAATAACCGCATTCATGTGTTTTTGCGAATTCATGTGTCTTTTTATCGCGCCGGCTAAATTATTTAGATCATCATAACCGGACGAATTCCAAACATTTAAGTCGTTTGAAAAAAAAATACAACAGTAACAAAACAATTTATTGACATGTGAGCATCCAACTACCCAGTGAGTTTTGTACACTGATCTATTAAATTGTCTTTTATGCGATTTACTTGTCTGAGAAATACACAAATCGGGTGTAGGTTTAGGTCCAGAAATTAGTAACTTCTTTTGCTCAAAACTCAAAGATTTTACTTTGTCTTCGCCGATTAAAAGTCGTACACATAACTCACCACAAGGGACAATTTCCTCCATTGTTTATCAGGCACTAAAAACCACAAATGAATTGAAATTCCACAATAAAAAATACCGTGATGTCAGTCGCACAAACCTACACTAACTACAGTCAAGTGAAGTTCGCGCTCATCGTCTCACATTGCGACATTTGACACGTTCGCTGTCACCTTCATGGGCAAGCACGGCTTTGGTTTCCATAGTAAAATCCTCTATATACTTATAATTGTTTTGCGTAATTTGCCACTGGTTAGAGCGAGAGGTACACTGATTTTGAAAGCCACATTGAAAGCCCACATGTGCGAGCGAGCGAGAGGACACGTCGGTACACAGCTGCAATCGCATGCTGCTTTATCGACGCGCGGCCATAACGAATTTTGTCGCGTGGAGCGAGCTCCGTCCGCTAGATAGCACTCGTTAGATAGCAAATTAATTTATTTAATTGTTTTTTTTTACGAATTGTGTTATTAATTTATTTAATTGTTAATTACGAAGAATAGGCAAGCCCGGCTTTTCGGCTTATATGAAGAGACCGCCACTGCTTCGTAGCATGTTTTATAGTCTTTTACTTTAATAACTCTTTCAGTGCCTGGCGTTTTTCTCAATTGCTTTTCAATAAACACCACTTCGAATTTATTTGTAACTTTGCTCTTTTTTATGAGATCGACATAATATTCCGGTCCATACACTTTCTCTTTCTTCAATCGTTTTCTTTCAATCAGAGCAAAATCACGGTCAATAGGCATCATTGAGTGCCCTGGAATAGGATACATCACTGTGATGTTTTCAAAAGTTCCATTTGCACATAGTTGGTCCAAAAATGTAAACAAGTATCTATTTTTATTTTGACTGAAATAATTGTCGCAAAATAATTGAAGATGCGTATGGGTAGCTTTTTTATGATTAGAATGTAGTCATTTAGGGATGTCAGAACTTCGTTAGGACCTTTATGAGCGTAATTTTCAGTGTATAAATACATTGATGCTGTATTTTCTGATAAGTTATGTATACCAAAATTATACAACCATAACTGGCGGCGATAGTATTCATCCTGAACGTTGGTTACAGGTAATGGCATGTTTTTTTGGAAATCAAAGCACAGTGACAATGTATGCGGTGATTTGCGGTCATTTGATGTTTTAGTTATTGTTGAAAAAAATACCTCCGCTTTCCTCTGATGTAGCTCTTTTGCGGTATTCAAAGTTTTTTTTTTAAGCTCGTCCTTATGTAACTGAGCCGATTGTATGTCAGTTTTGTATTTTTCACAAGTGTTGCAAATGTCTTTACGTGGAAATCCAAACGAGAGATTGAAATCTTCGTTGAAAATTCGTCGGAATTTTTCATAACTAATTTTATGATCAAAATTTTTATCTGAATAATTGCGATGTAACTCAGCAATACTTAAGTCAGCGCCCAAATATTTTTTGTGTTTGTTAGATGATCTTGAATAATGAGAAACTTGAGTGGGAAGACCACTGATGTATTCATGCACTCGTCTCAATGTTTCCTGATTAGTAGAACGCGATCGGCTTTCATGGTGACCTCTTCCATCTTGGATATCTTTGTCCTTATGTTGCACTTTGCATTGTAGACGGTCTCTTTTTATTCCGTGAATGGCTAAAAATGCATTAAGGCAAATATTAGTGGTTCTGTTATTTCCTAAATCAACCGTATACTTGAAAACTCGTCTATTTCGAGCTGGAAACATTCTTTTTCGGGGTCGAAATTGAACTGGTTGTATTTCGTGAAGACATCCTTGTAAATATATATTTTGTTCTGTATGAGTTTTGTAGCTCACGAATTTGTCAAAAATTTTGCTCGCTTCCCGTTTTTTAATCTTATTTTTACACTGGCATCGACAAGAAGGGATATCACGCTGGGTGTGTTTTATAATTCTAGACAGTTTATCTCGGTTTTTCTTCCAGGACATGGAATCAAGCTTTCTTTTTTTCCCCTTTTTCAAAATAGTCTGTTCAGTTTCATTTTCAGTTGATGGGCCAGAATCTGTCTCAAATATTCCAGTCGCAGCATTCAGTCGTATGTGTTTCTTCTCAGAATTGGTATTTAAAGAAGATGTGGCGATGTCGTCAAAAAGACCCGTTTCAGGATTTAGTATTAAACAATTCATGGAAGTGGAAGTGCCAGTCAACAAACTTATATCAGCCTCAACATTTGAGACGTTAAGTGGAATTTTATCTTCTTCGCATTCTGATCTGAAAATATTGTTTAAATTGTCAAAATGATAATATTGTGAGGAACAAATAATCTACCTTTACATGATATCTTATTATCATACCTTTCTAGCTCCGTTGGAATGTAATGTGAAAGAGATTTTTCTATTTGTGTTTTTTCAGCATTCTCTGGTGTCCACTCGCTTCCAGAAGAATGTCCCCAATCTTCATCCGCATCTTCATTATCCGAAAATGACCCCAGCAAGCCAGCATCTTGCATTATCCTATAGAAAAGAAATGAAATTAAGTATATTTTACTTCTATCGTCGTCCCGACAATTTAGTTATTCAAAACTTCAGAGATTTCAAAAATAAAGCGGAGTGCATACCTTTTAAGCTTATCTTCTTTTAATTTGTCCATTTCTTGTAATAAACCAACACAATCTCATAACCTCTTTATGCGCGTTGCCGTTTTGACTTTGACATTTGTTATCGGTGTTGCTAGGACTTAGCAAAATAAATTGCGGACTTAGGGATTTTTCAAGTACAAAATACCGGTGGTTCAATACTTAGTGGTTTTTTGAAGTGGAAATGTAACTTTATTATTATTTGACATGCCTGTGAAATTGGACTGTATTGGAAAAAATAACTGAAATACACAAATTATGCGAAATTAAATTCTGAATAAGCTGGTGTTGCTAACTCTAAACCATCAAAAATGGACTTAGGGATTTTTTGAATTGGGGCATTCATATGTCTAAATTTTATATTTAAGTCACAAAAAGTAGTTTTTTTATATAAAAAAAAAAAAAAAAAATCATTAGGTCATGTTTATTGGTCATATTATCAACAATTATGAATTCATATCAAAATAATTAAATCTATCGTCTCAAGTGTTTAAAACAAAAGACTTTTCCCTTTTACTGCATATAATTTCTCTTTTACTGCATAAATGGTTATTAAAGAGATAAGACACTCACAAATAAGACACTCACAAAAATACACTGACAAATAACGGTAATATAGTCAAATTGGCATGCAAATACATACATACATATGCAGTAAAAATATAACCCTTCTTTTGGAAGTCAGGAAATAAATCATAGCACCCAGTACTAACCGAACCACACTCGTTTTGCCGCCCAACGAAGTGGGCACGGGTCAGCTAGTAAATAATATAAATACACACTTAAATACATACACACAAACACATATGCAGAAAACTAGAGCTGTCAAATACAACGGGCAAACCCGTCACCTCAAGAAGTTTTAATGAAATTTATCGTTCTGTCTCCCGTGAGGTGAGCGCAGAAAACTTTGGATGAAAAACAATCCACAGTCTAGCTACGCCACCTGCCTGTCAGAGGCCAATGAAAAGGTACCCAGCAGGCAGTGTCCCCCGATTGAAAGGATATCTCCGTCTGAAATTAACCTTCAGGATACCCCCTACCTCCTGACTGGTTACAGTATCGAGGTCGCTTGCGAAGACCTCTTCCTTATGAAGCGGTGATACGGTGTTCACCAAAGCAATCGCGGACTATGGCATCCTTTGCCCCGGATCGGGTGGCCGAATGGTCTTTTCAATAGCAGTTGCCATAAGGTTAACAAACACATCCGCTCTATAGAAAACATTACTGTTCCCAAACTCCCCGGCTGCTAGTCGGAGTGCACAATTGATTGGCTGACGCCGCACGGCGCGCAACCGCCCAGTAGCGCTCGAAGGTTGACTCGTAGGGGAGACTGGCCCGCAAGCCTGCGTCCTACCCTGGCTCTCCATTCCGCATGGAGGCCGCCGGATGGATGTGACCGACCCTGACGAATGGGTCTTCGTGGCTAACTCCAACAGGACCCATTAGTACAGACACACAATATATGCTCACCGAGAGAAAGAGAGAGAGAGTCTCTCTTTTTCTCTTTCTCTCTCTCTCTCTCTCTCTCTTTCTCTCTAATACACACAAACACACCCTATCATACACACTTACTTATATATACTTATATAACTTACTTACATACATACACACACACACACACACACCCTCTCACCGTCTCCTTTACTCTCCCAGAAAACATACAAATCAATTGTAATGTGTTAAAATACTGCAATTTACCAGATTTAGAATAAATATAAATTTATAATTCACAGTAAATCCGTAACCGGTTTTATATTTTAGAAAATATATAATTTTGTAACTTTGTATACTGTGTCACGCTGTGTGTTTTTCTTATTTAATAAATAATTAAAAAATCAGAAAAAGAGAGTGAGGAAATCACTCATCAGAGAATATTTGACAGAGGATATCAGACATAGAGTTCAAAATTGTCGCAAAAAAATTGGACTTGTTCAAAAATGCCCATTCATTTTAATGTATTGTTATATTCCTGCAATATTAGTTATATTAGAAGAAGAAAACTAATACTTCCATGTTTTAGTCTTTATAATAATCATTCCCCACTCCCAAGGCAATTACATCTCTCTTTTCAGAAGGAACATTTGAATAAGAAAGCACTCGCTGGTACAAAATGGACTTGCTTGAATGTCGTGTTACAGATAAGCTGAACTTAATTTATGATTTTTATGAAAGTAATACAATGAATACAAAATAAATATTAAGTTCACTACTTTATACTAACACAGAAATAAATATAAAAGTACAAAAATTAAGTATATAAATCGCGTGTCAGCAATAAACTATTTACAGCAATACATTGAATTAAACTATTTACATATTGTGCAGCATGGGGGACACTCGGTTTAATTCTCTTCCTTGAAGCACCTTGTGATATACGACATTTTTTATTTTTTTATCTTGCACAAGAACAAATAAAGCGGATGATTTGCCGACACGTGACCACTTACAACTGACCATGAGAAAAACACGGATTTACATTTTGTATGGGAAAACGTTTTTTCTTTTATTTTATTTTTTCGTCAATTTTCCAATTTATTCTGTTTTTATTTTGCTATTCGGGACGGAGACAAATACAACAAATAAAAAACCATGAAAGTCGGTCCAGCCGTTCTCGAATTATAAGTGTCTATAAAGTGTTTATAAATGTGTTTATAAACGTGAAATTTGTAGGACCCGACGTTTCGGTGACGTTGCAGCCGCCGTTGTCTAGGGTAGACTGAAGAGCTGTCAGTCCGTTGTTTTGCGGGTAGGCCGCAAAACAGTAATACCACTGCAAACCCCGGGTGTGTATAAAGTCGAATGCAGCTGCGGTCTAGCCTACGTTGGACAAACGAAACGGCCCATAGCCACGCGACTGACAGAACACATCAAAGCTGTTAAAAACGTTCAGCGAGAAAAATCGGCGATCTGCGAACATATATTGGATAGCGGAAGTAACCACTGGATGCAGTTTCAAAATCCCATTGTTCTTTCCAAGGAACAATTCTACTTTCCTCGCATGATCCGGGAAGCCATTGAAATAAGAAGAACTCCGAACTTCAATAGAGATGACGGCTACAAACTCTCTTCTACGTGGAACCCTCTTCTTAAAATGTTCCCGCCGCCGAACGCCGAACGCAAAGACGTAAAACAGGATACAGTGAGTGTTGTGTGCAAGAGGGATTTTAAAAATTCCCGCGCTCCGAGCCCGGCCCCCCACCACCGTTATAACTTACGCAGTGGCGGCAGCGGTTTGCGGCCTACCCGCAAAACAACGGACTGACAGCTCTTCAGTCTACCCTAGACAACGGCGGCTGCAACGTCACCGAAACGTCGGGTCCTACAAATTTCACGCGGTTAATTCGTTTTCTATCCTATTTATACAAGGTAAACTTGTATAAAATTGTAGGTATAACATTAGCAAATGTATAAAGAAACATGGTAGAAAAACTGTATAATATTTTTATATTTGATAAGGTTTTGTAAATAATCCGTTCATAGGATGATGATTCGCAGTAAAATATATATATATATATATATATATATATATATATATATATATATATATATATATATATATATATATATATATATATATATATATATATATATATATATATATATATATATATATATATATATATATATATATATATATATATATATATATATATATATATATATATATATATATATATATATATATATATATATATATATATATATATATATATATATATATATATATATATATAAATATATATATATATATAGATGATATATTACATGAATTATATTTTATAAACATGTAAAATATTACCATAGTTTTTAATTGCAGTATAAAATTACGTGCGCTTCTTATCGTTAAAGTAAAGAATCTGCCCTAGTACGGGCATTAACCTAGTTAGGTAGTTTTTAAGACACCTTTTGTTATACTACTTTCTCATAAATAAAGCATTGTAAAAAAAATAAAAAGAATATTGACGTTTGGATATTTGAACAAATACGTGTTTGATATTTAGACAGTTTAGGTACTCTTTAACGCCCAGGATAATGTAACTATTCCAACAATACCACACACTTCTAAATCAGTTTAAGGTATAATAAATAAAAATATACGTGTGGCACTCGGGGACTGCCGCGGTAAAGCTATTGCATAGCATTTTTAAAAACTTATGCAATTAAAATTATTTAATTATTTTATTAATTTTATTTTTTTCTGATATCAGATAACTGCGCTCTATCGGAAAACGTTAAAATTATTCCGAATCATTTGCGGCTGAGGTAGCAAATGATTCGGAATAATTTAAACGTTTTCGGATAGAGCGCCGCGCACGAATTTTTTATTCGATAAAGCAAAAAAAACCGGACTATTCGAAAAAAATCGTAGATAAAAAGATAGATAATTAAATCATCTTTAAAATGGTGCAGGTTTCATAATAATACGCCAGATAGTATTTGCGTAGTAGTCGTTTTTGTGTTCGGTTAGTCCTAATTTCACAAATTAATTACACTATGTAATATAAACAAAATCTAATCTGTTCAAAGCTAAGAATATTAGGAAAATGTTCTTGTTTAACATATATTTTTTTCGAATCGTAAGCAGTACTCGTTTAGACGTAATTATCGGTTTAAAGTCATTAATTTTCGTTAAGAAATTTCTTCATTCGGTCGCCGCGCTGGCCAAGGCCCGCGATAAAAGCTATGCAATAGCTTAAAATAAAAACATACATAGATAAATTCTGAACACAAAACACTCCTTTTTGTTGCGCGATGCTGCTGTAAAAATAATACAAGAAACAAGAAACTAAGGAATCGCCAGCGTACGACCTGAAAAATATTAAAATCCTAAAATCAAAAGGTTAAAATCTTACCATTCCTTGAATGCGTCTTATAAACTTGCCTTTGTTGCGTCTTTTAAAAGTTCCTCTAACAGGATGTTTTAACTCTGTTAAAAAGGAAACCTAAATTATTTATTTTAAAAAACGTGTGGCACTCGGGGACTGCCGCGGTAAAGCTATTGCATAGCATTTTTAACAACTTATGCAATTATAATTATTTATTTATTTTATTTTTTCTGATATCAGATAACTGCGCTCTATCGGAAAACGTTGAAATTTGCTACCGCAGCCGCAAATGATTCGGAATAATTTAAACGTCTTCCGATAGAGCGCCGCGCACGAATTTTTTATTCGATAAAGCAAAAAAACGGATTATTCGAAAAAAATTGTAGATAAAAAGATAGCTAATTAAATTATCTTTAAAATGGTGCAGGTTTCATAATAATACGCCAGATAGTATTTGCGTAGTAGTCGTCTTTGTGTTCGGTTAGACCTAATTTCACAAATTAATTACACTACGTAATATAAACAAAATCTAAAATATTCAAAGCTAAGAATATTAGGAAAATGTTCTTGTTTAATATATATTTTTTTCGAATCGTAAGCAGTACTCGTTTAGACGTAATTATCAGTTTAAAATCATTAATTTTCGTTAAGAAATTTCTTCATTCGGTCACCGCGCTGGCCTAGGCCCGCGATAAAAGCTATGCAATAGCTTAAAAAGTTTATTGGAATTGATAGGAGAAATAACAAGGGATCCAGTTTTTATACTTATCAACGGTAGAATATGAAAAGACGAAAACTTTCTTCGATTGCTTAAAAGATGAAACAGGTACAATGTTATAAGCGTAGAATGTATACTTCCCTTAAAATAGATGAGGCTTAGTCTTAGTCATACGTTTTAGATATTATACTAAAGGAGAGAGATCAATTAAACAGCTTGAGTGTTTTCATCCGGCACCAGAAACTCGATTTTATTCGCCCGGCAGAGTGAAAGTATTGTGTACGAGCTGAAATTGTTTATCGAGTTGAAGACTGATATTGACATTTTGACCCCCTCCCCCCCCCCCCACCCCCAGAGACTATTAGGGTAATTTCCAGACTGTTGTGTGTATGAGTGTGTGTGTGTCTGTGTCTGTATGTGTTTGTATTCCTTCACGATAGCGCCCAAACATTCCATCCGATTGAGCTGAAATTCGGCATGAAGGCATCATTTGGTCATTACAAGAGTTGAAAAGATTGTACCGAATCGGTCCACCACAGGGCGCGGTAGTCATTCTTTAATCTCAAAGTATTACTTTAGAGACTTGAAATTCTCTACACAGATGCCTTGTTGAACCGAAATGACGTTGTGAAATTTTGGAAAATATTTATAAGAGAATACATAATATTTGAAAAATTACCTTTTCAATATCAAACTAAAATACTACAATTATATAAACTACTAGCTGACCCGTGCCCACTTCGTTGGGCGGTAAAACTTTTTATTTGTGATGAAATTATGAGCGTGGTTCGGTTAGTACTGAGTGCTATGATTTATTTCCTGACTGCCAAAAGAAGGGTTATATTTTTACTGCATATTTATGTATGTATTAGCATGTCAATTTGACTTGTTATTTATGCATTAAAAGGGGAATTATATGCAGTAAAAGGGAAAAGTCTTTTGTTTTAAACGCTTGAGACGATAAATTTACTTATTTTGATAAGAATTCATAATTGTTGATAATATGACCAATAAACATGACCTAACGATTTAAATATTTTTTTTAATATAAAATACTACTTTTTGTGACTTAAATATAAAAGGTAGACACATGCTGTCGCTGACTTTTTTGTAGGCATTATCAAGTTCTACAACTTTTATTTATAAATTAATCATATATCTCTCATCGTTAAGGCAGCGTTAGTTAGAAACTTTTTCGTTCGACCGTTTTTTCTCCGACTTACTTTGCAAATCCGACTACCACGAAAAAGTCTTTTCAGTTTTCGGATTAATATATAGCCTATGATACTTACAAATAACGTGGCTTTCTATTGGTAAAAGAATTTTCAAAATCGGTTCAGTAGATCGAGAGATTACTTCCTACAACCTCACAAACTTTAACTATTTATGATATTAGTATAGATAAATTGGCACGCGGGGGAGGTTGGATTGGCGCGGGGGTGGGGGGGGGGGGGGTCGGACGTTTGTCTACTTGCCGTTAAAATATTGGTGTGACACAACAGATTTTTTTAGTTATATTAAGTCTAGACAAATGTTATATCGAGGATTCGTTTTCATGAGGGATATTACCCTGAAATTCCGAATCCCATTAGTGTGTCTAGTCGTGATCAATTAGGACGACTTTTTGGTTCACCGCTGTGCCAGTTGCTTGTTACACGCATTTAAATTGAAGTCAGCGAGTCGTGTGGGCGTCCAACTTCACTATAGATGTTGCAACTGTGTCACGTTGAGGAATATCGTTTCCTGTATTTTTGCCTAAGTTGAAATACGGTCTCGTCATTTAGAGCCGGAAAGAAAGCACCAGAGCCAACAATGAATAACACATGGCCAAGTGTATATAAAAATGCTGAAAAGGGTCTCGCAAATATAAATCTTTGGCTAAAGAACAATCTTCTAACACTAAATAGTGATAAAACAAATTATATGACCTTTACGATCACTGACAAAAAGGATTTCGCACACACAGGAATCAAGAGTCATATATGCAAATCATTTCAGAACACTCCTTTAACAAGCACACGCTGTAACTGCCAAATTATTAAACACAAATACCAGGTGAAATACCTAGGCATAACCTTTGACAATAACCTAAAGTGGGATCCTCACGTACTTATTACTGCGGGTAAAATCAGGAAGCTGATTTTTGCTTTTAAGGCCCTTAGAAATGTTCTACCGTTAATAAGCCTCATTAAAGTCTACTACGCGCTAGCCCATAGCACGATTACATATGGAATATTAGGATGGGGGGGTTCTACAGATTCGGCGTTTGATCCGCTTGTTTTTTATTTTATTTAAGTATTTATTTTAAACATAACATGCAGAATTCATAAAATGGTCATACTAAGTAATGGTACGAAGTAAACGACGACCCACATTCAAATGACCATGCTCAGCGCATGCCCAACTAGGCCGAATATAGCCTGTATCTGGGCATACGATTTTCAGACTTGGGTGGAGAAGCATAACTGACGTATGTACTCGTACACATACATATACACATATATAGATACATAAACTTAAATACACACATATATAAATATATTAATAGATATATGTACACATATATAGATACATATAATTAAATACATACATATATAAATATATTCATAGATACGCATTCACATATACATATATATACACATTTATGCAGGTATTTTATTTTTAAAAGATGATTTGCAGAAGATCATTCTCTGTCCTTGAACGACCTATATCGTCAAGAAGCCATTTTTTTATTTTTTTATTGAATAAAAAGGTACTTTCAATTTTTTTTATGTCGTCATCAAGACGGTTGAATATTTTGGGTGCTATAAAATTTAATTGTCTTTGGGCAAATGATGAATTAACTCGTGGAACGGCATAATTCAAGCCTGCAGATGCTCTTGTAGTTCTGTGTTGCTGGCTTCGTGGTCGTTTATCAAGGGTTCGATGGAAGAACATGAGTGATTGTTTCACAAACAGCTGGCGTATATCTAATACCTTACTTTCTTGGAAAAGCATGTTGGAATCATATCGTGGGGGCCTTCTATTGATTACCCTCAACAGAAGCTTTTGGGCTTTCACTAGAGGATCCAAGACAGATTTTGCACATGCTCCCCACGCTATTATTCCGTGCACCCATAAACCCTGACATAGGGCCATGTAAACCATATTTAGGGAGTTCTTGGAAAGGACGTTGCGTAATTCTCTGAATACGAAAACCAGCTTCCTAGACCTCGAGGACAGTTGTACTACTTGATTATCCCAGCTCAGTTTTGAGTTTATTAAGACGCCCAGATACTTAACTTCGGTTTTTTCTTGAATATGGTAACAAGCGCAGGTTGGTTGCCTATTACAGTGGTAAGAGTGGATTATTAATGACGGAGGAGGTGTGATGACTACCGGACGTAAACCAAACGTAATGAAATTTGTTTTTGAGGCATTTAGGGTTAGGACATGTCGATCGAACCATGCTTTTACACTATCCAGGCTCTTTTGGGCCTTTACGAGTACTTCAGCCCATGATTCTGCTTCCAGGAGGATGACCGTGTCGTCAGCAAAGGAGACAATTTTTGCGTTATCGCCAAGAGGCAATTCGCACAAATCATTGACGTACATGAGAAACAGAACAGGGCCAAGTACACTGCCTTGAGGTACACCAAAGCATATTTCGGCACTGTCACTTTCTTTGTCGTCGATCACTAAAACCTGTGACCTATCCTTCAAATAACTTGTTATCCAGTCATTCGCGTATCCTTGTATACCATATCCAATAAGCTTTTTTTTGAGTATCGCGTGTGAAACAGTATCAAATGCTTTAGACAGGTCGAGGAAAACTGCCATGGCTTTTTTACCTTGATCAATAATGTTTGCTGCGGATTGAGTAACGAAATTAATGGCGTCATTTGTCCCTCGACCTTGTCTAAAGCCGTATTGATGTTCGGAGAAAAGGCCCTCGGAGTCCAAGAAATTAACGAGCTGTGATTTAGCAATTTTTTCAATTATTTTTGAAAACAGGCTGAGTAAGGAGATAGGCCGATAGTTGCTAATATCATCACTGCTACCAGACTTGTAGATAGGTATTACTTTAGCCTTCTTAAGGCATTGAGGAAAAACTCCGGTTTTAAAACTTAAATTAATTATATGAACGATAGGCTCTACAATCCAGTTCTCCGCATATTTCACGAGGTCACTAGGAATGGTGTCACAGCCAGGGGCACATTTTTTTAGGTTCCTAATTATTTTGCTAACCTCGTTTGTGTCAGTAGGAGTGAAATTGAATAGTGATTTACTTTTTCGCTGACTATTTATTGAGTTTGATAATATGTCCTCAGTAGAGTCAATATCTCGGAGTATAAGCTTTGCCAGTTTTTCCCCAACAGTCGCAAAGTACTGATTTGAAAAGTTTAATGTCTCTTGAGGATACTGATCAATATAGCGGACTTCTTGTCCTATTTTAACAGCTTTAATTTTGGGCTGTTCTTTTTTTCCGAAAGCTATATCCTTTATTATGTCCCATGTCTTTTTCTTGTCTCCATCGACTTCATTTAACAGGTTCTTGTAGTAGTCGTATTTAGTTTTTTTTATAAGCCTTTTGCACATATTGCGATAGTTTCTGTAATAGTTCAGTAGATGTATGTCATTAGGATTTGTTTTAATAGCTTTGTGAATTTTGTCACGTTTTCTTAGACTTAATAAAAGACTATCCGTTATCCATGGTTTTATTTTTAACTTAGCTCTACTAATTTTAATTACTTTCTCCTTGGATGCGTTTTTGATAGCGCTAGTGACTTTATTTAGGAAGTATTCTGCTGCTAAATTAGTGTCGTCTGCTGCTAGAATATGACTCCAATCAGAAGTTTTAATTATTTCTATAAATAGATCTTTGTCGATGACTGTCTTCGTGATGTTTCGATTACATGGTTTCGATTTAGTCTTCGTTATACAAATACCTATTGCAAAATGATCAGTAATATGGGCCTCATACACAAAAGATTTGATTGAAAGTTTAGCCTTTACCATGAAATGGTCGATGCAGCTCGCATAACTGTCGGCAATTCTGGTTGGCTTGTCAATAGCTGCATTTAGGCCATGGTGGGCCAGCATATTTAGGTAGTCATCCACCTGACGATGTTTCTCATTGATAATATTAATATTAAGGTCGCCTGTTAGAATTAAATTGGGGACTGTAGTATACTTCAGCAATAGTTTATCCAGGGACTCCAAAAAAGGCGTTATATTTGCTTTGCTAGGAGACCTGTATATTGCTAAAATATTAATATTACCTTCCAGCGATAAGGAGAGACAGTTGGCATCATCTACATTTTTTTCCGTAACTATTCCTCCTAACTCAGTTTTTATATAGACGACAACCCCGTCGTTTTGGAGTCTAACGCATTTGGTATTGTAACTTTTGAACCCATTTATTGTTTTTGGCAAATACAAATCACTGATCCAACATTCTGTCAGGATTAAAATATCGAATAAGTAATCGAAACTATGTAGCAGCGTCATCAAATCATCGAAATTTTTATTTATACTGCGTATATTTAGTGTCAAAATATTAATGCCCTCGGTTTCCATGATATAGCTTTTACAACTATTCAGGCAATCAAATTCCTCGCAGGTTATTAGTTTAAAGTCCTCCAAGGAAGTTAGTACCTGAGTCATTTTGAGGAAAACGGATTTCCAGGGAAAGCATCTGCTGAGGTATAATACTTGTATGATGATAAACGAATAATCTTATGTATAATGTAAATAGATATACTTTTAAATATGCAATTTAATAAATGTATTAAAAGATATATATTATTTAAATACGAAACGGAAGTTACTATAATGACAAATACAACATGAGATATTTCTGATTGAATTGAATAAAATAGAAAGAGTATGGCCTTAGTAGGAAAAGGGTAACGATTAGTCAATTTGGGCGAACGTGTCTTCGCTGCGCACACGAAATAACTTCGAATCTTCATGTTTCTATAGAAAAACGCATCCTCCTTTGCACCAGCAGAAAGAGAAACGCCTTTCTTTGGCGAACTTTTTAGCGGCCATAAAAAGATATTTTGTACGCCGTGTTAAGTTCTCTGATACATAGATGGGCTTTGGTTGTCCTGGAAATGCTACGTGGGTCGTGTTTAGCTTCTCGCCATTACTTTTACAGTTTTTGTTAAATAATTTCAGAGAAGAAATGAAGCTATCGCGATGATGTTGAGTAGTGAATTTAGCGATGACTGGCTTGGGTCCGCCTGCACCCGGCTGCACTTGAGCTTTACGATTGATCGCGATGACTTCCTTTAGGTCCACTGTGCTCTTGATGGTATTGTGTATATCGCCAAATATTTGTGAGAGGTTTTCCTGGCGTTGCTCCGGAAGTCCACGGATTTCAACTTCCGTAGCAGTCCCATGGTTCTCCAGAGCATCCAGTTTTTCCTCAAGATATGAGACGCGCTTAGAGAGCGCTACATTAGTGTCTTTGATTTTCGTGAGAGAAGCACATTTTTCCTCAACCACATTTACTCGTTCGAGAATTTCATCGTACTTCACGGAGATTGCTTGTATGGCTTGCAGAATCTCATTGTTTTGAGAGGCTAACTCGGAGTACTTTACTAAAAGTTTATCCTCCATTATGCCAGCGATGTTCATTTTAAATTCGGCAAGCATCTGTCGAAGGTCCTCTCTTTTTACAAATGCTGGTGATTGCGGAGTTCCTGTTATTTCAATCTGCTTGCGAATGGATGGACGGCTAGATAAATCTGGGTCGCTGCGGCATTCGTTGGATGCGCTAAACGTTAGAGGTTGAGGTGTTTTCTTCCGAGGTTTCTCAGCACAATTAATGCAATTGGCGCAATTCCAGGTCTTAATCCCTACCTTGTTAACTTTTCTCATTGAGCATCCATTATGAGTACGTACTTTGCAGTTATAACACCTTAAAATTTCATCCGGATCTGTGATAATTTTTTTGCATTTCTTGCAATCGAATTCATTAGGAGAATCAACCATATTGACCGAAGCCGACGGTAATGTTTTATTTAGATATGATATGTACGAACTTTCAATTTTTCTGATACGGACTATACGGAATTTCAATTCTTCCGATACGGACTATACGATGATTTCCTGTACGATTGTTGCGCCGTCAGATTGTAAGTGCCGAAACGGCTCTCCTTAGTTGTAAGAAGTATCGATAGGTGGCCTAGTTTAGTTAATAATATATTATATATTTTTTGATGTTTGTTTTATAATCAATCAATTTTCGCTTAAAATCTACAGAGGGCGTTCACTTTAAAATTTAAATCCGAGAAAAAAAGGCGATGTTTCGTACCCGAGCTGGGATCGAACCCAGGGTCTCTATGCCAAAGCAGTGAACTAAGCCACTCGGACAAGCAGTTACTCCTCCGCTGCCACTATTTTTGGCTAGATGTCTGTTGATAATATGTGAATTTATGTCAAAACGACAATGAACACAATTATTCGCACACGAATGGGGTACACTTTGTCTGTTTTGCTTGAAATACTTTTAATATATATTTGGGTAAAGTACATACGTGATAGATTTTTGTTTTTTTTTTCAACACTGTTTGCTTAAGTTCACTTCACTGTATGTGTATAATGATTTTTTTCCTAATCAAAACACTGTTACTATTTTTAAATCGAAAAACGGAGACAATCGAAAGTAATACGTCAGTTAGCTTGCGCAGTTGATACAGTTGATACATGTTAAAGCGCAAAAAGCTCTCCTGAGGGTCATGTCCAGAAAGCCACATCGATATCCACCAAACGAACTACTAAAAGAGCTGAGACTTTTGGACGTTAGACAGATTTATGCAAAAGTAACCCTACTTTATTATCTCAACAATCCGCACACACACAACATCACTGACCATAAGATTCTAACTAGAGGTTGCGCGTCAGAAAAACATGTAATTAAAAAAACCAAAACTAAATTTGCGCAAAGGCACTTTAGTTGTGTAGCTCCTAAACTCCACAATTACTTTCAGGATAAGTTAAAACAATGCAAAAGCTTACATTTGAAAAAGGGAAAACTTACTTTGTGGCTGTTTGAGACCGGCAGGGAAAAGGTAGCTGAAATTATTACACATATCCTCGTTTAAAACGACGTTATCAATTTAATTTAATATTACAATTATATATTACTAATAAATACGTGTATGTAAATGCAAATGTATGTAAATAATAATAGTATGTAAATAATACAAGTAGGTAAATGTATATATTTATATATAAATGAGAATAATATATGTATAATGTTTAATATTATATAAACATGTAAATATCACCATAGTTCTATAATTGCAGTATAAAATTACGTGCGCATCTTAATTTAAAAGAAAAGAATCTACCCTAGTACGGGCATTAACCTAGTTGGGTAGTTTTTAAGACATAATTTTTGTACTACTTTCTCTTAAATAAAGCATTATTATTATTTAAAAAAAAAAAAAAAATGGAACGATGGAACGAAACGATATTCTTCAACGTGATATCGTACAGCTTCTATAGTAAAGTCGAGAGCACACACGACTCGTTGATCTCACTTCAAACGCGTCTAATAGTTCAAGAGGCAGGGGCAAAAAAGTGAAAGAGTATTGTAAAAGCTGATACTTTCAGATCAGACAGTATTTTGGCTATACAATTCTGGGGTAGAGTCAGCAATCCAGACTTCTGGACACATAGCGCTAGTCAGACGCGGATCTACGTCTTGTTTTGGGGGGGGGGCGGACAGTGGGGGTAGGTTTCTGTCTATATATAGTTAAAATAAATTATAGTGTGAATTTAGGGCATCCAATATGTTGAATAGAGATAGGTAATTAAGTAACTAAGATTTTAAAAAGGAAAAAGAAATATTGAATACACTCGTACGTTTTTATTGTACTTCTAAATGAACAATGAACAAATGATACATGTGCATAACACAGAAATTACAAATTGCAGTTTCCGGTGTTTTTTCTTTGCAAACCTTTCAATTATTTTCTCTTTGTCTACTGGAATATCAAAATGAATATGCAGGAGTGCCAACCCTGCTAACCTATCCTCTACCATCGTGGATCGTAGCCAGGTTTTTAGTCGCCTCAGAGTTGAAAAAGTTCTTTCGGCAGTCGCTACACTTACGGGCAAGGAGGCCATGATAAGGATGAGGCGATGTATGCCAGGGTAGATGAATTCGTTGGCCAGATCTACATAGAACATATAGAATATTTTTTGGTTCCGAAAAAGCGGGATTATTTCTCTTTCCCTTCAAAAACTTTCTTTCCAGATCTTGCATTCTCCCAGAACTCCTGCCGCACGAACTCCTAGGAGACTCTTATGTCAGTGTAAAAGTATCAGTGACATATAATCGTCAGTGTAGGTAAACGATAAAATCTGTAGATTGTAGG
The DNA here is from genome assembly GCA_944548615.1 of Micropterix aruncella. Classification (NCBI taxonomy): domain Eukaryota; kingdom Metazoa; phylum Arthropoda; class Insecta; order Lepidoptera; family Micropterigidae; genus Micropterix; species Micropterix aruncella. The sequence continues at coordinate 12,638,568 of OX155975.1, read as the reverse complement.
TAATCGTCATTTAGGAATCTTGCCCGCTTTTTGTCAAGAATTTTTTTTTCAATCCTCGTTTGGGGGGGCAGTCGCCCCCTCCGCCCCCCCCATAGATCCGCGCCTGGCGCTAGTGTAATTTTTATTAGTACCCACAAAGTGTTATGGGAAATAAATCAGTAGACAGTGGATGCAATACAGAACTCGAAACAAATGTTTAAAATGCTTAACATAATATGCTTAATATATATATATATATATATATATATATATATATATATATATATATATATATATATATATATATATATATATATATATATATATATATATATATATATATATATATATATATATATATATATATATATATATATATATATATATATATATATATATATATATATATATATATATATATATATATATATATATATATATATATATATATATATATATATATATATATATATATACATACATTATAATATGTCCAACTCAAAAATTTATTTATATTTTTACTTTTTACTTTAGATACACACACAATGTATATTATATGCTATAATTTAAAATTTAATTTTAAGCTACCTACTTTTGTTGCCTACTCTTCTTTTCACACCAGCATGTTGGTTGACTGGAAGATATTGTTGTAGTGTAGCAATAAGTCCGCCATTGTACCTTATTTTTATTGTGCAATAAAGAGATCTTCATTCATTCATTCAGTACGCATCGGTCTAATGTGCCGCGCAATATAATGTACTTCATTTTTGTCACATGTATGGAGTAATTCTGACGCCCTGCGTTCTATTGTTAAACAGTCTGACCATTTGTTTCGAGTTCTTTATTGTATTCACTGTCTACTGATGAATTTTAAGCGTTTCCAAAACTCTTTAGGGATACTAGTAAATATTACACCTTTTCTAGTACGCCAACGCCAGGTATCCCGGATTGTAGCCAGTTGACTCCACCACGGGATTCTATACATACAATACTTTCTGATCTGATGTTATTGGATTTCACTTACGTAAAAGCAAGAGTTATCTCTTGCATTTTTTTGTCATTGGCTCCCAAGTATTTTCGCTTTATTCCTTTCCGATTCCCATAAGAAGGCACCACTATACACACCTACCTGCATTACCAACTTCCGCGCCATGCTCGTTATAATATCATTTGTCTCGTTTTCTGTTAATCGTCTCTTATATATTCGATTTTTGACATATCTCTGGGCTGTTAACTAATTCATACAATCGTTTTTTACAATCGGACCTCAAAAATTTTGAAGTCTTCCAAATGCGATGCTTAATGCTCCGCGACCGAATTCGAAACGAGACCATTAGAGAAAGATGCGATCTAGTAACAACGATCGAAGAAGAAGTACCAAAACGTCGACTACGATGATTCGGCCATGTTTGTCGAATGGACGTTAATCGCTTGCCACGTAAACTTCTTTGGCGAGAGCGTACGACAGAATGGAGAATTCAGCGATCGGCACCGAAGAAAACCTGGCTAAATAACATCAAAGACGACCTTAAGAATCAACTATTATCGGCTAGGGATGCTCGAGACGTGGCAAAAAATCATCAAGAATGGAAGTGAATCATATATGGAGTACGAGATCCAGTGGCACCGACAGCAGCGTATTGGCTGCGAGGGTGACCCCCTCCCCAATCGCCGGCTACGGAATAAATAATAATAATAATAATTCATACAAACTTACATACATGAGGATGCAACACCTAGCCTTTACTTTATCGATCGCTCACGTTAATAATAGAAATGTGCGACGAAACGTCGTCGAAATATAATGACGGCTTGACACTTGCGTCGCTCTGTCTAAGACCCCGCATTAAAGCTATTTGTAGCTAAAATTTTGGCAGATAAAGTGGGTCGCAGAAGCGAGAAGACGTTCTCGTCGCTCGGCGGCTTTCACACGGAGGTTCAGGGCCGCCTTTCGAGTCGAGCGAATTAAATATTCATGGCGCAGTTTACACTACTCGCGATAGCTCTTATGCCGAGTAACTTTCCTCGAATATTTCATGCTTACTCTCCACCAGTATAGCAGCGCAGGCGGACGCTTTTTCATCCGGGAGAAGTACACCGTTTTAAATATTCATTTTGGCACATTTTACGAAAAGTTTTAATGGTACACACTCGATATATCAAGTTTAACTGGTATACTTAAAGAGGAGCTAATAATTCAGGATATCTCAATACAAAGTCTTTTTTTTTATTACTATATTTATTTTTATTTATTTATTTTTTTTTTTATTTATTTGTTTCAAACAAAATTATAAAACACATAAAAATGGTCATACCAAGTAATGGTGCGAAGAAACCACGGCCCACATTCACATGACCATGCTCAGCGCATACCCAACTAGGCCAAATATAGGCTGTATCTGACTTATACGACTTATTTTCTGACTTAGGTGGAGAAGGCTAACTGACGTAGGTACTCATATAGATACATATACACATACATATACATACATACACAAATATATAACTATAACGATCGAAATATATTATAGTATTATTTTTTGCATTACATTACAATATAGTACATTTTGTTTAATATCTTATATTATATTATATAGTAGGTATAATAGTAAAGTTATGCAGAAATTTATATATATATATATATATATATATATATATATATATATATATATATATATATATATATATATATATATATATATATATATATATATATATATATATATATATATATATATATATATATATATATATATATATATATATATATATATATATGTATATATATATATATATATATATATATATATATATATATATATATATATATATATATATATATATATAATATATAAAATTAGATTCATGAAAAGTTACTTATCTGGGGGGTCCTGGTGGACCAGAAACATTTTAACGATAGTTAATGTCTTCTTTAAATACTTAGGGCAGGAGCACCTGTTTCCGCAATTGATAACTTATGATGTTCTTAGTTATTGCAGCCGAATTACTGTATGCCCTTGGATGTAATAAGTATAGGAGGATGGTTTCTGTAACAGAAATTGATGTTAGTAACTTATTTTAGAAGAGATGAATACGACTAGTGTCGAAATATTCTCAGTCATATAATTTCTTCTAAAATAAGTTACTAACATCAATTTCTGTTACAGAAACCATCCTCCTATACTTATTACATCCAAGGGCATACAGTAATTCGGCTGCAATAACTAAGAACATCATAAGTTATCAATTGCGGAAACAGGTGCTCCTGCCCTAAGTATTTAAAGAGGACATTAACTATCGTTAAAATGTTTCTGGTCCACCAGGACCCCAGATAAGTAACTTTTCATGAATCTAATTTTATATATTATTGAAAATAATTTTAAAAAATTTACACCTTTAAAATATCAAAATATTTATATATATATATATATATATATATATATATATATATATATATATATATATATATATATATATATATATATATATATATATATATATATATATATATATATATATATATATATATATATATATATATATATATATATATATATATATATATATATATATATATATATATATATATATATATATATATATATATATATATATATATATATATATATATATATATATATATATATATATATATATATATATATATATATATATATATATATATATATATTGTGACGCAGGCGCGTCTTTTCCATGTGTAATTCACAGATTTTCCCCATAATTGGACATATTTGTAATTGAAAAGCAGCGTCCGCGTATACAACAACATAACGTCGTTTGACAGCTCGCGCTCGCGGCGACCAAAAACAATATTGTAGAGTTCGGCGACAGGACTGCCAATCGGAGCAATACCATTTCGCATTGCTGCCAATCACAGCAGTAATAATTTTATTCGAAAAATATAAAATAAATAGTAGATTTTCCATTTTCGTTTATTTAATATAAAAATAAATTAATAATGATGAAAAAGTGGTTTTAGTAAATTTAAACATGCAATAAATAAAAGTTGTTCAACGCACTCAATAATTCCTTTCGTAAAAATCCAATATCGCAAATTGTTAGTTTTCCGGGTTACAGCAGTACTCAAAATTAAATATAATAATTTTAGATTTAATTACTATATTTTTTAAATGAAATAATTAATACCGGAAGTCTTATAATGATTTAGCAAACGGAAGAGAGCTCGCAGATTCTGACTTTCTCTAGGTCAAAGTCATTCATTTTCTTTCCATCGTTCGAGAAGCGAACATTTAAAATTAATAATTTATAGTGAGAGTCCCAGAAGTTCCTTCAAAATTTATTAATACATTCTGGAACCCTAATTACTGGTGAGTAGAGTGCTTGCTTGTTTAAGTGTATGATTAATCCTCGTCCTGTGGGAAGTAGGGATGGGTAATTGTGGGAATGGGGTCGATGAACTGGCAGGGTAGTTGTCGGTTGTCCCGTTCATTTTCCCTGGTCTGATCTCCCGTGTTTTCCCCAGGGACTCTCTTTTGGATCGAGATCAAGCTCTCTCTTTCGAACACGCAACACACCTTTTCGTAAGGGCAAGCGAAGACCACCGTACTCGGGACGAGGGGGGAGCGCTGTCCCACATTCACTGAACGTCGTCGTCGAACGAAGAAGAGGCCCTCCCAACATTCCCGGTTCACCGCTCCATAGCTTCCGTATCTTAATCGGATTGCAATTTTATCATTCATTAACGGTTTTAGAATTTTCATTGTCATACCCGCTATAACTTAAGATCGCGAGCCGACCCGCTCTACCGACTCGTTAATCCTTGTAAATTCTGATTTTAATAAATGTACTCATTTTTGACAAACTGCGTTTCTATTTTACAATTAAAGTTAAAATTTAATGACGTAAGTGTCACATTGGCGCCCAACTTAAATCGGATATGAGTAAAGATATAGCAGGGTTATTGTTAAAATTAAATTAATTAAAAAAAAAAAAAAAAAAAAAAAACTATATATATTAAAATTACTACCAAAAAAATACTACGAAATATACTACTTAATACAAAGAAAAAAAAAGACTACTTCTTGCTACTAAAAGTACTACCATATTTTGACAGCTAGAATACCCTTATAATAAAATTGATAATTATTTAATAAAATTGCAAAAAGATTAAAACACGGCGGTAAATTCCTTACCCCTTTTCCATTTTTTTTTCAGCCTCTACAGCTTTGTGTTCGGTGAGTCGTCTTTATTTCTTCAATTGTCCGTTCTTGTTTTCAGCGGGATAGGATTGGTCTCATTTAAACAGCAAGCCACCCAAAATGCCTTTAAAATATAAACTTCTGAGGAAAAGTGAACTACAGTTCGAAATAGCGATTAGGGGAGGTAAAAGCGTTGACAAAGTTGAAGAAAATCGGTTAATTTTGCGAGATCTCTTAGACGTGGAGCCAGTCACATCAATTCAATTTAAAAATGAAGAAAAAAATGATATTTTAAATTCATTATTGCGACTTAAGGCCGACATTAAAGCCATTAAATTTAAAACGTAAACAATAAATCAGGCAATATTTGTAGCAAACTATAACTCGATGGAACGTAGATTTGGAATGACTGCTGAAATGCCTACGGAACTATTGACAATTTGGGATATGATTCAGGATTTGTGGCAGGAATTGGTACAGTATAATTCAGGGGTTTCTACAGAAAACTTAGAATCTAACAAATATACAAATTTAGACAATATAGACGCATCAAATAGTAAAATAATCGATTCCAGTCCGCAACAGAACGTTCCCAAATCATTCGATTTTTCAAAACTCCGTCTTTCTTACGACGGGAAGAGCTGTGTATTCGAGTTCTTGGAGAGGTTGAGCGAGTTAGCCACCAGCAGATGCATCTCGGAGAGTGCCTTGTTGCGTGGGTTGCCGGAACTATTAAACGGAAGCGCATTGTTGTGGTATCAGCAGATGCGAGACTCTTTAGTTTCGTATAGCCAATTTCAGCAGCTCCTGAAAATTAAATTTCAACCGGTGGATTATCAGTTTAGGTTATCCAAACAAATTTACATGAGATCACAGGGTAAAAACGAAACTGTGGCCGATTACTTTTACGCTGTGACTACCTTGTTCAACCGTCTCGCAAGGCAGATGTCCGAGGATCAACGCTTGGAGATATTGCAAAGAAATGTAAGACCGGTGTATTCGAACCAGTTCGGATTGCACGATCTTGATTCCGTGGAAAAACTGCAGACATTCTGTGAGCGGTTAGAACAGAGTCATCTCCGCTCGAAGTTTTTCATGGAGACTCCGTCCGATTTTTTGTCCACGATGCCGCATTCTACGTCCGGAGGAGAGACGTCCGGCGGAATGTTCAATAATAGTCCTATACAAGAAAAAAAAAGTACAATTCAATAATCGATCAAAAGTTTACGCAGTTCGCTCATACGGACGAAACCCGACCTGTTTAAGGTGTAATAACTCGGAACATCCGTATTGGCAGTGTCCGAGGAAGGCAGAAATCTTTTGCTTTCGGTGTAAAGCTCCGGGTCAAAGGATGCCGTCGTGCAGTAACTGCAATTCAAAAAAAAATGTATATGTCAGTCATAGTCGCGATAATGCGAAACCTAATGATAATCACAATTCATCGAATCAAAAAAAACGAATAAGAGGCGCTGCTAGTGGTACGGTGCGGAAAGGACAGTTAGAAGGGTTGGGGAAAGATATGTTAGAGGAAAGTGCGGAGAGTAAGCCGCTGGACATTCCAGCGTCATTAGATCTCCCAACGGACCTTAGTAATTCTCAAATCCAAGTCCACTGTTCCAAAAACGCTGGCAGAGCCGCAAACTTACTATATCTTGAGGTTTGTTTTGGGGAGTCAAAGCTTCAAGGCTTATTAGATTCAGGTTCTACTCTGAACATATTAGGATCAGATTCACATAATCAAATAATTAAACAAGGCTATAAATTACAGACTTGTAAGCCATTTTTTGTCACCTCAGCGAATGGGGTTAAATCTCTTTGTACTGGCGCATTGAGCTTACCGGTAACAATAAAAGGAGTTACTGAAGAGTGCACATTTTATATCATTCCTGAAATTGAAATACCTTTAACCCGCTCGGCACTTAACATCCTTTGCGGGATATGTATGGCGGCCGGCTGAAATCCAAACTATCCCATACGGGATATCGCGCTCGCCGCTCAAGAAAATGTCGTTTAAATTTCGAAATGCGATTGTATATTCTATCGAATGATGCCATAATATAGCCAAATATGCAACACTATGAAATTGCTCGATTGCCGCATGCGATGTTAGAAATATGAATTACTACATCCCTTACAAAATCGGTGACCTCATTTCTGACGACAGTCGCAGATCGGCCATGGCGGCGGCGCGCGCGATGTTCGCCGAAGTGATTGTGTTGTGAAGTGTTTTCTGGATATAAGTGCAGTTTATACCGGATAAAAGTGAGTATTTCCCTTTTTAAGTAGATTAGCCAGTAGGATTATATAATTTCGACAATCCATTTGCTGTTTTTCACGAATTTTCGAAGAAAACACTTTGTCAACAAACCAAGGCTCGCGAAAAAAATGCCCGTGTTTATTTTGTAATGTTTTTGAAATATCCCGTTATATCGCGAAACATGACGTAATGTCGCTTTAATTTACTAATAAAATAGGTATTGCTTCATTTACATCCTAAGTTATCACATAATTAGGCGTATTTTGAACATTATATGTTGTTTTCAAATATGGCTCGCGAAAATGAAACTTGTTTTGATAATTACTATGAGAGAAAAAAGTGTGATTTTCCATAGTTTTTCGATGAAATGTGACTCTTTGGAGTATAGTAATTAGTTATTAGACATATAATAAGTCTATGATAAGACAATATAATTGAAAAAATCTAACGAATTTTATATTATGGGCATTCAAAGTTTATTATTAGGTTCAGACGCGGAAACTCTCAAAACTTTAGATTTTTCTATAATATCAGACAAAGCTCAAAGTTCTGGTGTGATTTCTAAGAAGAAGTGATGTAGTAATAAAGTTATTTTGAAAGAATTTCATATAAAAAAATACCATAAGTAGTCACAAATTAAAAATTAAAAAAATTTTTTTTTACGAGAATACATACAATTTTTCTTGGCTGAATAAATAAATATTTTTTCCGTATTTTTGTATGCAAATAAGTAAAAAAAAATATCGTTTTGGTAAAGCATTTAATAGAGAACATAACTGTATTTACAATTTTTGATATTTACAAAAACTGTATTTACAAAAAAATCGAAATGATTTTATAGGCGAGTTTTTTCAGTTTGCCAATTTTGTAATATTTATTCATTATTATCCTAATTGTTTTACGAGATAAGGTTATAATGTTTTATATGTCAAATTTCAATGCGATCATTTTTCTCTTTATCTTTTTTTAATCCGATTAGTGGTTTATAAGTTATGATCGTTTTTCTCAAGGCCGTTGACTCGCGTCGATTTTTTGCGCGAATATGTCGCGCGCAAAAGTGATAGGTGACTTTTTACCTCGCAACGTGAGGGGTTAATATTAGGAATAGGAATAGAAATATGGAAAAAATTTGGACTTATTCCAAATAATATTGAATTTTTGAAAACATCGGGTTCTATGGAAATTAATACATGCCGTTTAATAGAACCGATTATAACAGATTACGAATTTCTAAATATTGAACAACGGTTAATAGCCGATAATATAATTGATCAATATCGGAATATTTCTTCGGATAAAATCGGATTAGGAAAGACTGCTCTGGTAGAACATGTCATCGATACTGGAAATGCAGCTCCGATAAAACAACGATTTTACCGACTTCCACCGTCAAAACTTCAAGCATTGAAGGAGGAAGTGGACCGAATGCTTGAGTTAGGAGTAATTGAACCAGCAATCAGCCCATGGAATAACCCAGTCCTCATGATTCCGAAGAAAGATGGAACATATCGTTTCTGTCTGGATTCAAGAAAATTGAATGCGGTTACTAAAAAATACTCTTACGGTCTTCCATACATGTCGGACATATTAGATAGTCTAGGGAGTTCTAGATACCTCAGTTCGATCGATCTCAGTTCAGCATTTTGGCAAGTCCCAATTTCTCCTGAGTCAAGGCCGAAAACTGCATTCACAGTACCATATAGAAATTCATTTATGTTCTGTAGAACAGCATTCGGAATGTCTAATGGCCCGGGAATTATGCAATCTCTGATGGATTCCCTGTTTGGACAAGACTTCCAGCGACGCGTCTTTGTCTACTTAGATGACATAATTGTTACTGGTAGTACATTTGAAGAACATGCATCGCTATTGACTCGAGTACTGGAACGATTAAAATATGCTAACCTATCGATCAACTTTGAAAAGTGTAAATTCTTCAGGTCGGAGCTGACTTATCTCGGTCATGTAGTCGATAGATTCGGGTTAAGAGTCAACCCAGCCAAAGTTTCAGCAATTACTGCATACCCAACTCCGACTACAAAAAAGGAGTTGCGTAGATTTTTGGGTATGTGTTCATGGTATAGACGATTTATAGAGGGTTTCGCTACTAAAGCCGCACCACTAAACGGATTAACGTCAACAAAAGCTGGCTCTCCGAAATTTTCCTGGAGTGCTGAAGCAGAAACGGCGTTTATTAATCTGAAAGCAGCAATTTCGACCGCGCCGGTCCTAGCGTGCCCTAATTTTGACATACCATTCAGGGTATACACAGACGCTTCCGCTTATGGTACGGGCGGAGTGTTAACTCAGGGTGACGGCGAAGAGGAGAGGCCGGTTGCGTTTACGAGTCGTACATTAACGGAAGCAGAAAAACACTATTCAGCGACCGAACGAGACTCGCGGTAATACATGCGGTAGAACACTGGCGGTGTTATTTGGAAGGAAATGACGTGTTTGAAATCCATACAGACTGTGCCGCTTTAAAATGGTTCTTGTCCATCGATACGCCGACTGGCAGGTTAGCACGTTGGGGTGTGCGTCTCTCTCCATATAATTTCCAGATACTCCATCGTAAAGGAAGCCAACAGTTGGTTCCCGATGCCTTATCCAGGGCACCACTTATAGCTTGTATTCAGGTAGCTGAAACAAAGGACACTTGGTTTAAAAAACAATACCAAGGTGTATCGAAAAATCCACAAGCGTTTCCTAATTTCACCATAATAAACGGGAGGCTTTATCGCTACAGCAAAGCTGACGGCGAAATTGACCCCGATTTTCAATGGAAGCAAGTGATAATGATTGAAGATCAGAATCGCTTACTGAATGAATACCACGACAAGCCAACGGCTGGACATCTAGGTACCTACAAGACATATCATCGCCTAAGACAACATTTCTATTGGCCAGGATTATTCCAATCCGTTGCTAAATATGTCGCTAGTTGTGAAAAGTGCATGGCTACGAAGCATGTGACCGCTCCACCACTGGGTATGATGAAAACACCGAAGAGTTGCAGTCATCCTTTTGAGTACATAGCTTGCGACGTCCATGCTCCAATGCCGATGTCCAATAATCGAAATAGGTACATACTACTTGTAACCTGTTGTTTCAGCAAGTACTCTATAATTATTCCGCTGAAAGAAGCGACGTCAAGTAAAATGATACCATTAATAAAAGAAAAAGTTTTTATGGTACATGGTATTCCGAGGGTGATACTTACCGATAATGGAAAATGTTTCGTGTCGAAGGAAATGCAAAAAATTTTCAACCTCTACCATATTCCCCAAGTGCTTAACACACCATATTATACGCCGCAAGTTAACCCTGTAGAAAGATACAACAGAACTCTAAGCACAATGCTGTGCGCGTATGTGGAGAAAAATCACAAATTGTGGGACTTACATCTGTCAGAACTCCAATATGCTTTAAATTCGACGAAATCCGAAGCCAGCAATTTCAGTCCAAACTTCTTAGTTTACGGTCGCGAACTCGTGTCATCGGGAGAGATATATTCTTCAATGACCGCGACCGAAACACAGGCCGTCCTCATGTCGCCAGGAGATGATGACCGACTGGACAAGCTCGGACAGCTGGAAAAGATATTTCAAACGGTAAGATCAAATCTAGATAAGCAACATAAAAAAAATAAACGCTTATATGACCGAGGTCGTCGAATGCCGGAATTGGTAAAAGGAGAGGTGATTTGGAAAAAGGCTCGTTATTTGTCGAATAAAGGGAAAGCATTTTCGGCGAAACTAGCGCCTAAGTTCGAACAATTCAGAATCGCGGAAAAGTTGTCCGACACGGTATTCGTGCTCGAGACTATGACAGGAAAGACGTTGCCTGGAACATACCATGCAAGAGATTTTAAATTACCTGGCAAACAACCAGAAGATTAATAATAACAAAATAATTTAACAATAATCATAAATAATTGGTATTATTATTATTGAATAATTCAGTTATACAATGTCATTACTATTATTAATTTTTTAGTCAATGGAATGTCATACCATTCTATTAGTGTTATAATATTGTTTCACAAAATCTTATACCAATCCTTTTTTTCAAATGTAAAACCATTCCGTATTTTTAAAAAAAATGGGAATCTATCAAAACCATAATGTTGTAAATCAATTCTTTTTAGTAATGGTTAAAACCATTCTCATCTTCTTTTGTAGACATGAATCGATCACATCTTCATATCTATCAAACCAATTTTTTTCTTTTACATCTGAACAATATGTTGAGTAAAACTAAAAATAAATTTAAAATATTGTACCTGATCATAACAATGTGAGCAGCTAGTACACCAGAACAGCCGTACCGCATTCAAGCCACAGGCAACTTGTTGCTTTTCTTGTGTATGTTCAAACAAGTTGTGTGTTTCTGAAAACGGTTGATAAAAAAATATTTAGATTAGTAACGGACAAGGTGGGCATCGAGGATATCATTATTTTCTTCAGTGTCGAAGGCTAGGATCTGTAGGCACATTCGAAGTGCGTTCAGTATAAATGAATGATGATTTATGTAGGTGAAGTAAGAATGAAGTGTGAATGCGATGGAGTGAAAGAATATTACCTATTGTTCGACGATCTTGCATTCGGAGAAGGGGACCGGCTGTGGTATCTCTATATCGAATACCCAGTTGAATACCTGTGGACTATATCGTCGAAACAGGAGGGTCCGTTTTTCTGGGCGCTAGACCGGCAACAAGCGTCCAATCAATAATAAAAAAAAATAAAAAATACCGTCAAAAACAAAATTTCAACTTGTTAGAGTCAGCGCACGGCATTCTAAGTATTAATATGCGAGACAATGCGCATGTAACAAACAAAACATGTTTCAAACCACTAGTTTACACTAGGACTGTCCTAGAGGACAAATAAAAGCTCCGAATACACACCACGAGGCTTTTCGGTAGGCCGCATTTTTGACCACCATTTTAGTAAACAAAACACTGGTACTCACACAATATACGAAAATTCCGGGTTCCCTTGAATTTTCGGTCCGATGGGAGGGGGTTGTGACGCAGGCGCGTCTTTTCCATGTGTAATTCACAGATTTTCCCCATAATTGGACATATTTGTAATTGAAAAGCAGCGTCCGCGTATACAACAACATAACGTCGTTTGACAGCTCGCGCTCGCGGCGACCAAAAACAATATTGTAGAGTTCGGCGGCAGGACTGCCAATCGGAGCAATACCATTTCGCATTGCTGCCAATCACAGCAGTAATAATTTTATTCGAAAAATATAAAATAAATAGTAGATTTTCCATTTTCGTTTATTTAATATAAAAATAAATTAATAATGATGAAAAAGTGGTTTTAGTAAATTTAAACATGCAATAAATAAAATTTGTTCAACGCACTCAATAATTCCTTGCGTAAAAATCCAATATCGCAAATTGTTAGTTTTCCGGGTTACAGCAGTACTCAAAATTAAATATAATAATTTTAGATTTAATTACTATATTTTTTAAATGAAATAATTAATACCGGAAGTCTTATAATGATTTAGCAAACGGAAGAGAGCTCGCAGATTCTGACTTTCTCTAGGTCAAAGTCATTCATTTTCTTTCCATCGTTCGAGAAGCGACCATTTAAAATTAATAATTTATAGTGAGAGTCCCAGAAGTTCCTTCTAAATTTATTAATACATTCTGGAACCCTAATTACTGGTGAGTAGAGTGCTTGCTTGTTTAAGTGTATGATTAATCCTCGTCCTGTGGGAAGTAGGGATGGGTAATTGTGGGAATGGGGTCGATGAACTGGCAGGGTAGTTGTCGGTTGTCCCGTTCATTTTCCCTGGTCTGATCTCCCGTGTTTTCCCCAGGGACTCTCTTTTGGATCGAGATCAAGCTCTCTCTTTCGAACACTCAACACACCTTTTCGTAAGGGCAAGCGAAGACCACCGTACTCGGGACGAGGGGGGAGCGCTGTCCCACATTCACTGAACGTCGTCGTCGAACGAAGAAGAGGCCCTCCCAACATTCCCGGTTCACCGCTCCATAGCTTCCGTATCTTAATCGGATTGCAATTTTATCATTCATTAACGGTTTTAGAATTTTCATTGTCATACCCGCTATAACTTAAGATCGCGAGCCGACCCGCTCTACCGACTCGTTAATCCTTGTAAATTCTGATTTAAATAAATCTACTCATTTTTGACAAACTGCGTTTCTATTTTACAATTAAAGTTAAAATTTAATGACGTAAGTGTCACAATATATATATATATATATATATATATATATATATATATATATATATATATATATATATATATATATATATATATATATATATATATATATATATATATATATATATATATATATATATATATATATATATATATATATATATATATATATATATATATATATATATATATATATATATATATATATATATATATATATATATATATATATATATATATATATATATAACATCCATTTCTGTTACAGAAACCATCCTCCTATACTTATTACATCCAAGGGCATACAGTAATTCGGCTGCTAAGAACATCAAGTAACTAAGAACATCATAAGTTATCAATTGCGGAAACAGGTACTGCTGCCCTAAGTATTTAAAGAGGACATTAACTATCGTTTAAATGTTTCTGGTCCACTAGGACCCCAGATAAGTAACTTTTCATGAATCTAATTTTATATATTATTGAAAATAATTTAAAAAAATTTACACCCTTAAAATATCAAAATATATATATATATATATATATATATATATATATATATATATATATATATATATATATATATATATATATATATATATATATATATATATATATATATATATATATATATATATATATATATATATATATATATATATATATATATATATATATATATATATATATATATATATATATATATATATATATATATATATATATATATATATATATATATATATATATATATATATATATATATATATATATATATATATATATATATATATATATATATATTTATATATATGTATATATATATATATATGTATATATATATATATATATATATATATATATATATATATATATATATATATATATATATATATATATATATATATATATATATATATATATATATATATATATATATATATATATATATATATATATATATATATATATATATATATATATATATATATATATATATATATATATATATATATATATATATATATATATATATATATATATATATATATATATATATATATATATATATATATATATATATATATATATATATATATATATATATATATATATATATATATATATATATATATATATATATATATATATATATATATATATATATATATATATATATATATATATATATATATATATATATATATATATATATATATATATATATATATATATATATATATATATATATATATATATATATATATATATATATATATATATATATATATATATATATATATATATATATATATATATATATACAAATATATATATATATATATATATATATATATATATAGATAGATAGATAGATAGATAGATTTTTATTCGAAGTAGACTTATAGTACTTTCCGAACGTCTTATATTTCTAGATATTTATGCCTTGCTTGTAGACTTTACCATTGATTACTACACTATATAATCACTATATAATCACTACGTAATAGTAATAATAATAATAATAATAACATTAAATAAATGGTTTTTATAGCTATGTTACACAAAACGACTTGACCAGACCAATGTATCGCTTAAAAAATCTTCAATTTCCGCATACATTGGATCCCTTTCAAGCGGGTACTTCTTTATAAGTATTTTGAATGAATTTAAATTGTTTGCATTCTTATAACTCTCATTTAAATTATTATAAAATCTCGGCGCAAGGAAGTAAAAATGCCTTTGGGCAAATGAGGACTTTACAATCGGAATATTATAATTCGACCCAGTAGCTTGCCTTGTGTTTTTAGTTTGTTGGCTTCTTGTCTGCTGATCCTTGATTCTGTGAAACTCAATTAGTAATTGTTTTATGAATAATTGCCTCACATCAACTACTCCATATTCTGTAAAGAGTTTCGCTGAGGGGTATCTAGGGGTTTTTTTATTGATGACCTTTAGAATCAGCTTCTGCGCATTGATCAAAGGAAGGAGTACTTGTGTGTTGCAACCACCCCATGCGATTGTGCCATAGGACCACAGGCTTAGGCACAACGCCATATACACAGTTTTGAGAAGGGGCTTTGGTAGAATATTTCGAAGCTCTCTAAACACGAGTTTCCTTGTTCTTGTGGCTAGGTTGCTTACATGTTGCTTCCATGTCAATGTTGCATCCATAGTGACACCCAGATACTTATATTCCCTAGTCCTTTCAATGGTTTGACAATTGCAGACGTCAGATCTAGAGCAAAAAGTTGAGTGCATTGTTAGTTGGTTTTCAGTTTCTGAATTATTTACTGTTGCCTTGATGTGAAATTGTATAACTTTAGTCTTAGAAATATTTAAAGTGAGAATATGGTTGTCGAGCCACTGCTTCGTCAGATTTAGGTTCGATTGAGCTTTGCGGTATGCATCTTCCCAATTGTTAGCAGACGTAAGTAACACGGTGTCATCTGCGAACGCCACTATTTTTCCTTTTATTGGTAGATCACATAAATCATTTATATATATTAGGAACAATACGGGTCCCAAGACGCTACCTTGGGGAACACCGAAAGATACATTAAGTGGCTCGCTTTGTCGATCATGTATCGACGTTGTTTCCTTCCCTTAAGGTAGCTTTGGAACCACTGCAATGCTGTGTCATTTATCCCATAATGTTCCAGTTTTTTGATTAATATTATATGTGACACCGTGTCGAAAGCCTTCGATAAATCTAAAAATGTCGCTAAAACTTTACTACCCTTGTCGAGGTTTTCAACAACGTATTGTGTGAAAGTAAGTAATGCTTCATTAGTTCCTAAACCGCTTCTAAACCCAAATTGGTTGCTGGATAGAAGACTCTCATTCTCTAGGTGCGAGATTAAACGCTTTTTGGCAATTTTTTCTACTACTTTTGACAAGATGTTAAGGAGCGATATGGGACGGTAATTACCAATGTCATTTTCGTCTCCACCCTTGTGTAGTGGTCTAACCTTTGCAAACTTCAGCCATTGAGGAAAAACTCCGTTTTCAAAGCTAGTATTAATAAGATGGCAAATAGGTTCTGCAATGTAATCAATTGACATTTTCAGTATTTCTGCTGTGATGCCGTCGTTTCCTGGCGCAGAATAGTTTTTTAGCGATGTAATAGTTTTGACGACTTCATCTTTAGATGATTGGTAGAGTTTGAGGTTTGTTTTCGTCTTGGGCTGCGTATTTACTGATGCACCTAGAATCTTTTCAGAAGTATTTAGATTGTTCAAAATATTGTTGGCATAAGTTTTTCCTACATTTACAAAATATTTATTAAAATGTTCCAGGATTTCTTCGAAATTATCTTCTAATGATTTCACTTCATTATTTATTTTGATCTCCTTTACTTCCATCAGTTGCTTATTACCGAATGCGATATTTTAAACTAACCTCCAGGTTTCTTTACTGTCCCCGCTTGCTTCTTTAATTTCCTGACTGTAGTAATTAACTTTGCTTTTTTGAATTAGCCTTTTGCAAATGTTTCTGTAAGATTTATAGTACTTAAGAAGTTGAGTATTATTTGGGTATTTCCTCGTGTCTTTGTGGATTTTGTCTCTTTTCCGAAGGCATGCTAACAATCCATTTGTTACCCAGGGAGTTAGTTTTTTCTTTGATCTAGGAATTTTTATTGTGTTTACTTTAGTCGAACTTTTGATACAGCTAGATAGAGTCTCTAAAACTAGTTGGGCAATTTTTTCGACGTCGTTTTCACCTAATATTCTATCTATTATGACTCCGAATTTTTAATAAACTGTCAGAGGCTGACTGAAGTACGAGACCGTGGGATCTTAGTGGTTCAAAAAGCTCGTGGAGATAGGATGGTGTTAATTGGGAGAGTACACGATATAGGAGAGCAAGTATATGAACAGTTCTTCTTTGGCGTACTGGCAACCACTTTAACTGTGCCATATAGTCGAAATCGATTTGTGCAATTTCAATATAATTTCCAATGATTTGTGGTTTTTAATGCCTGATAAACAATGGAGGAAATGGGAGGAAGGAGAAGCTCTGTCTTATCTTGATTTTACTCGCTCAAGCAAATAAACGGCATTTCTTAAAGCCATTGCATGTCTGCGACTGCTGATAAGCATATGTTAAATTCTGTCCAGCAGTAGCAAGCCTTCAGTGTGCTTTATTAAATCTACTATACAAGCAGTCAATTTCAAATTGAAGATTGAATAGTAAAGAGCTACCACATTTTTTGACTATACAAAGCGTAAAAAACACAAAAAGGTATGTCGGGCTTGCTCCATTCACCAACCCTGGGCCCGCCACTGAAATGAAGCCATGTTTATCAATCTACACATAGTACCGTCCCATCTCACGGGGTTCCCCTGTCGCTGCTCTTGAATAGCTCCTGTGTAATTTCTTTAATGGAAGTAGCCTATTTCTCATATTCATTGATGTCGCGTCATAGCCGGAGGGGCTTCAGCAGCGACTCGACTTCTAAAAGTAAGTAAGTAAAAATATTTCATGAAACGCTCCGTTTTCCAAGCCCGCCTTTGAAGTGAGGAACAAATGCACAAAGGAGAGGACTAACTGGAGGTAATTAAATTAAAACTGTGCGTGTTTGTGGCAGCCGCGGAAATGTTACGTTGGTTTACACTGCTATTTTTATAAGAATTAAAGTAGGTAAAATGTGTGGTTTCTAGCGCATTTTGCATACAATTATATTATTTATTTATGAACCCCTTGGCTCGCGAAGTAAAAATTCAGCCGTCACTTTTGCGCGGGACGGTTTCGCGTGTGAAGTCGACGGCCTTGAGAAAAGCGACCATAACTTTCAAACCACTATACGGATCATAAAAAGAATAACTGTAAAATGATCGCATTGAAATTTGAAATATAAAACATTATAACCTTACCTCGTAAAACAATTAAGATAATAATGAATAAATATTACAAAGTTGCCGAGCTGAAAAAACTCGCCTATTCAATCAATTCGATTTTTTTTTATTATAAAATACGGACATCTATGCAATTAACTGTTTAACTGTTTATTATTATTCCAAATCCTACCTATACTTTACATTCCCTGCCCAGAGGAAAGTTTTGTGAACGAGCTAAAAAAATCGAGATCAAGAAGGAAATATCCATTTTGACATCCACCCCCCCCCCCCCTGAAACGATTAAGACCATTTCCAGACTGAAGTAGGTCTATGAGTTTGTGTGTGTGTATTCCTCCACAATAGTGCCCAAACGCCTTATCCAATTGAGCTGAAATTCGGCGTGCAGACATTATTTGGTCATGGCAAGAAATAAAAAGATGGTGGTTGAAATAGGTCTACCAGGAGGCGTGCTAGTCATACTCCAATCTCAAAATATTGGACCTAGACACTTGAAGCTCGGTATGAGACACAGATGCGTCGTAGGGTCGAAACCATATTGGTAAATTATGGTTGCAATATCTCTTATACAAGCGAGACAAAATCAATAATTTTAAAATACATTTTAATTAAATAATATCATATTAGAAAATAGCCATATTAATACCACGGAAGTACTACGAAAATCATTATGGAGAGGTGGTTAGAAGGGGGAGGAAGTAGGGGGTGTCAGCGGCAGGGCGACCATTTAGCCTTATCACAAGTGATTTAACTTCGACGAAGATCGACCGGAATAAAACTTTCTTCTTCCTATATTTTTCTTTTTTCGTGGGTTCCTATCCCGTCGTATCTAAAGTGCATCAATAGCTACACAAGTGCTCAGAATGCAAAAGGGGTATTGGGGGGGGGGGAGGTGTTTGGTCGGGAGTTTTTGTGTTTTGGGGGGTGTAGTTCGAGAGGAGGGTTGGGGGGGGAGGGAGCTATTCGGGGAAGCTTAGAAGGGGGTTTGGGGATTGGGTTAGGAGAGGGGGGTTGGGGGGATGTGGTTTATTGTGGGATATGGAGGGTTGGGGGTATAGCTGTGTTGTTTATATGAGGAGAGGTTGGAGCGGGTTGAAGGGCATTAAGGTTGATGAAGGGCGTTTAGGTGGCTGGGGCTTTGGGGAAGAGGTAATTGGACGGTTTAGAGGGAAGAAGGTTTGTGAGGGAGGGAGAGGGTTGGAAGAGGTTGGTGGGGGAGGTGATTGAAGGCGGGGTGGGAGTTGTTTGAAGGAGGGGGTTACTGAAGGTTGTGTAGGGTTTTACGGTAGTTGAAAACGACAATTTCCGTGAGGAATATATGTATGTTCCAAAATATTAAAACACAATACAAGACAAGACACGACGCACCTGGATGTCTCAGTTAATTGTAAACTACAATGGAAAATCCCCTCAAAGATAAACATCAGGCAGCAAAGACGCGAACTGCATGCAAAATCCTTTCGCCCGAAATCATGCCGCAAAGCTTCCTCCTAAATCTGTAGACGTACTCTATTTCAGTTAATCGATCGCACTGCTTGATTTTGTATGCTATATTTATATATTATATATAACCATATATTATTATATATATTATATATAACCACATAGCATTGTTTACTAATATAACGCATCTTCCAACATTCCTATGCTAATTACTGTTGCTTCTTGGAAGTCATGTCGGAAAAGTCTTTGAGTGACACAACCGATTTTTTTATTTCTTTGACTTTGACGTCATAAATATACCTTTATTACAAACAACATAATATTTATACCGAAATGTATATAGAACTTCTACAGGCTGGGGGAAAATAGTATGCATATTAGTTTTAAATACGTTAATATTAAAAACACATGTTTAAAAACAAGCTTTTATTAAATTGCTCTGTCCCGAGCCAACCCTGGGTGCAGCAGCCATGCCTTAGTGAAACTTAGAAAGAGCCATCACAATTGATTGCTATACAGATTATCGTGTTTGTGCTGTTGACCGTTGAAGACTCCCCTCGTTGGAAGCCAACTCTGGGTAGAGCAGCCTTGTCGTGGTGAAACTTAGAACGGGCTATCATAATTGAATACGTATACAACATTTCGTTTCAGTGCTGTCGAAAGTTGAGGAGTCTCCTCGTCGGGAGCCAACCCTGGGTGCAGCAGCCCTGTCGCGGTAAAACTTAGAACGGGCTATCATAATTGAATACGTATACAACATTTCGTTTCTGTGCTGTTGATCGTTTGGAGTCCCCTCGTTAGAAGCCAACGCTGGGCGCAGCAGCCATATCGCGGTAGAACTTAGAACGGGCTATCATAATTGAATGCGTATAAAAAAAATGGTTTCTGTGCTGTTGGCTGTTAAGGAGTCACCTCGTCGGGTTCCAACCCTGAGTGTAGCAGCATGGTCATGATTAAATTTAGAACGGACTATCATAATTGAATGCGTACATACAATTTTGTGTCTGTGCTGTTGACCGTAGAAGATCAGCCTCGTCGGGAGCCGATACTATGTATACAATCACATCGTACTCACCATAGAAATGCATTGTCATCGGAACTGAATCAACATGCAACTTCATAGAATAAGAGGACGTGGTTCTAATTCAGCTTGCAAAATTTGCAAACTAGCAAATACAATTCAATATACAATACAATACAATCAACAAGTTTAGTGGATAGCCATTCCTGCACTTGGATGGGATTAAGTCACTAGATGCTAAAAATTTAATTATAAAAACATAACTATCATGATAGTTGTCATGGCTGTAATATTATATTCAATATTACCTAAATACAAATAATCCAAATATACGAATGTGATTTAATAGTCAGGGAGAATAATATATTAGAATAGAATGCAAATAGAAATGCAATATTTTTATTCATATTCATATTCATTTTATTAGTATACTGGTATACAAGTCAGATACAAATATGCAAACATTCATACATCTTAGCAAACATACATTTTTTTTATCATAAAGAAAAGATAAAATAAACACAACAGAACGAAGAAAAAAACACAAGAATAATGTAAAAAGAAGAAATACAAGACAAAATGCAAAGAGATCATTAAATACTTTAGCCACCAAAGCATTTTAGACTTCACTCGAGTAATATTCCTCCAGTGAGTAAAACGCCTTATCTGCCTATCTCTTAAGGCGTCGCTTAAACACGTCAAGAGATTGCACCTGCCTAATGTGCTCGCTGAGTTTGTTGTAAACCGCTGGGCCGGCGATATAGGCTAGCCTCTTCGACTTGGATAATGCATGACTTACCGAACGTAGCATGCTACGGGATCTTGCTGGATAGTGGTGATGCACACCATTCACTTCAAAATCGGCGAGATTTCTGCGAACGAACAGCGCTACTTCCATTATAAAAATGGACGGCAGCGTCATGATGCAGAGATCTGTAAACAGAGGCCTAACTGGCGTATCAAGCGCCACACGCGCTATTGTGCGGACTGCACGCTTCTGCATAACGAAAGCCCTCTGCCTGTCGGCTGCTCGCCCCCATAGCTCCGCGCCGTACGTTAGCAGTAGCAGTATGCAAAGTAACACGTGCGCAGCGCGGATAAATCGAGAAATGAAGCGATGCGATAGAGTGCATAGCACGCTCTTCCTAATTAATCACATAAAGCATCAATATGTAGGTGCCATCGTAACTCATTATCGATTGCGAATCCCAAGAACTTTGTTGAGTTACGAATAACAATAACATGGTATTATTACATAAAATTATCCACAAAAACGTGGACAACCCGTACTTCACACAGAATCTATCTTTTCACGTACCACCACGCGTGGCTCGCTTTACCGTGCCTTCGAAGTCCCGCGCGTCTGTACTAGGTATGCCCAGAATTCCATTATGTACTGCTTAATGTCAACTTACGATAATCATATCCAGAATATCGACCTATTTAACATGAAAGAGAATAAATTTAAACAGAGTATATATTTAAAATTTATCGAAAATGCGACATAGACATTTCACATGGGATACGTATGTCTTAGGGACTATTTCGTTTTTCATTCTTTGTTCTTCAACTTATTTTTAATAAATTAAAAAACGGTTTATATGATGCAACTAGGGTTGTCGACTACAGCGGGCGAGCCCGTCACCTCAGAAAGTTTTAACGATTAGTCGTTCTATCTCCCTGGAATGAGCGCAGAAGACTTGAGGACAAAACAGTCTACCATCTAGCTATGCCACAAGCCCGTAAGAGGCCAACGCCTTAACCGCGAGATAGCCAGGAGTGTTACCCGGCGGGCTTACACTCACGCCCTTACTTCCAATTGTGACCAGATTACTCCAGTCTCTCTATTGGTTACGAGTTCGAGGTCGCTTGCGCGGTCCTCTCCCTTACGAAGCGGTGAAACGGTGTTTACCGAATCTATCGCGGACCACAGCGTCCTTTGCCCGTCCTTTGCCCAGGATCGGATAGCCGATGGTCGTTTCAAGAGCAGTCGCCGTAAGGTCCGCAACCACCCCCGCTCTATAGGTAACAGTAGTGCTTACAGACTCCTCCGACTGTTAGTCAGAGTGCACAGTCGATTGGCTTACGCCGCACGGTGCGCAGACCGTCCAGGGGCGCCAGAAGTTTGATTCCCAGGGGAAACTGACCATACGGCCAGAGTCCTACCCGGGCTCGTACTTCATGCGTGCAGGCCGTCGGATAGGTATTGACCCGTGAGTGTGACCAACCCTGAACAGAATGGGTCTTCGTGGCCAACTCAGCAAGGGCCCATTAACTCCCCGTTTATATGATGCAGTAAATTTCCTTATTTTTTGTACTGCACTTTAATACTTAAAATCTATTGACACCCATTCCTTCCTTTTCCTTTCCTTTTCCCCTCCCAACCCCCACAGTATGCACTGTGCGTATTGGAGACTTAACTGAGTAAAACTATTGTTGAAATCATGCTATCGGCCAGAAATATTGTATTTAATGTAATTGTAATATTTTTTGTAGTGCTGTATGTTTTCCCTGTTAAATAAATAAATAAATATATTCTATGTAGAAGAATCAAAGTAAATTTATTTTATTGTCATTCCAGCAATATGCCAACGTATTTTTTTTAATGAATACATCTCAGCTATCATAATACCTTTATGTTTACAAACTTTACAAATGTTACTAATCATCAACATGAAAAATAAAGTCAGCCTTAAAAACAACCTTATACCATTAATTGGGTTTCTTACCAAATTATTGAACTTTTTAAATAAGTCCTTTGTAAGGCTTTTTTCATTTGCTCACAAATTTTGGCGAACTGTATCGCACTATGTTAAGTGGCTGTCAGTTTATGTATAGATTGGATTTATTCCACGATGATGATGAAAATCATTATTCATTGGAACTTCTGTTATCTGTCGACGAGCGTACATGATATTTTGGTATATGAAGGAAGAAAATAGAGTCCTGATTCCTGATTCTACGAATAGCGGCTTACAAGAACTTCTTGGACAGACTTTATATAAACTGCGTACCGCTCTTTTCTGGAGAAAATATTTTATTTTTTTATTTTTTTTTATTTTTATTTTCTTAATGATAACTTACAGCCAATAATTTTGTAGTGAACAATAATAGGAAGCTTAGAGCCATTTACAAGTTACCACTGATAATGACAATAATAATAACGTGAATTTAGAACTGATATTAAGTATAAAGAAGATATTAAACAAGAAGATAAATTGTACATTAGAAAACATGTTGACATAAACAAGACTGTAATATATTTTTGAATTGAATTTTTGAATTTGATGCACTTTCCTCAAAACAGTAGGCCATACTTTATTAGGGAGTAGAAATATGCAAAATAACGGATTTAGCGGCTTCAAAACCGCATAAATTTCTTATATTACTAATTGCGAATTTAAAACGCTTGTATTAGGTCGACCTGTATGTAACTAACTATGTAATGGAATCTAAGGTAGGTAACTAGTTTAACCATCTTCCAAGGATCGTAGCGTCATGAAAATTGGCAGTTGTATGTAGTTCTGATGACAATACAATAATATGGTACTGTCGAACTGATCTGATAATGGAGTCGGAAGATATGAACTGGAACTTCATCATGAAACATCGTGTCATAGCTGTGTTTGGACTTGTTAGAAAAGTCTTGGAATGAACTTTGACCACGATTAGGTTTCAAGGTCTGATGATGAAGCCGGAAGATAGGCACTGGCATTCCATGATGGAATATCGTTTCATAGCAGTGTTTTGACTTGTTATAAAGGTCTTGTAATGAACTTTGACCACGATTAAGTTTCAAGGTCTGATGATGAAGCCGGAAGACAGGAACTGGCATTCCATGATGGAATATTTTTTGGGTTTTACGTGCATTTATAAAAGCGTGTTTTTAGTGTTTTTTTAAACTAT
Organism: Micropterix aruncella; assembly: GCA_944548615.1. Lineage (NCBI taxonomy): Eukaryota > Metazoa > Arthropoda > Insecta > Lepidoptera > Micropterigidae > Micropterix > Micropterix aruncella. The sequence continues at coordinate 12,613,719 of OX155975.1, read as the reverse complement.
TAATTTATTTTTACTGAGATCATTTAAGTGATCAGTCCAGACCATTGTAATTTTTGATCAATTTCTAATCCGAGAAATTTAGTGGAAGGGACATTTTCTAGTTTGTCAGTTTGGCAAACATTGCAAAGTAAATAAAAGCTTCTAAAAGTAAATAAATATGTTGTAGTAATATTGCCAACTGAGATATCTATACTGAGGCAACGCGTTCTTCATATACTTAAGTACGTATATATGAAAGCGCTGACGTGCGGTATTTCCGACTTGTCTCCTTGTGTAATTTGTCTTCCGCTAGCCGTGTCACCGCTGATACTTGGGTAAGTCCTACTTACACGGGGATCGTTGTAAGCTGTCTCCAGCCAACATGCAAGAAATACTCCGCACGGTAAATGTTTGCAGTAAACTGAACGTTCTTCTTCTTTATTTCTTGTTTCCTATGGGGATTTGATATACAGTGTATCGACAATGATCGCGTATTCACAGCCTTCGGCTTGATTAGTATTAATTTAAGATGGATTTAATTTTTTAATATTATTATTTATTCCGTAGCCGGCGATTGGGGAGGGGGTCGCCCTCGCAGCCAATATGCTGCTGTCGGTGCCGCTGGATCTCGTACTCCATTCACGATTCGCTTCCATTCTTGACGATTTTTTGCCACGTCTCGAGCACCCCTAGCCGATAATCATTGATTCTTAAGGTCGTCTTTGATGTTATTTAGCCAGGTTTTCTTCGGTGTCGATCGCTGAATTCTCCATTCTGTCAGACGGTCTCGCCAAATAAGTTTACGTGGCAAGCGATTATAGTTCATTCGGCAAACATGGCCGAACCGTCGTAATCAACGTGTTTTTTCTTCTTCTTCGATCGTTGTTAGCAGATCGCATCTTTCTTTAATGGTCTCGTTTCGAATTCGGTCGCGGAGTGAGACACCGAGAATCGATGGATTTTAATCGAGGGAATTGAAATAAACGGTTATGTCACTTCCAAGACTATACCGGCAAGTAGTCAAAGACTGATTTAAACTATATAATAATTTCATAAATCAAATCGATGAGCACCTTCTCTTGGTCGGCGGTCGAATCAGGCGGGCTCTATTGTGACGTCTCAGGCAGCGGCGACTCGGCGTGTATCTTCTTCTTCTTCTTCCCATTGACTTGGGGTCAGCCTTCCTTGTTCTTCTCCTCCACTGAGCACGATCTTGTACTGTGTCAGCGTCGAGTTCAGCTCCTCTCAGGTTTTTTCAACCGTCGTCAACCAGGTCTTCCAAGAGCACGTTTCGTCGTTGACAGGTCTAGAGCAAGCTTCACCACGTGATCATCTGGACGTCGCTGGACGCGAACGAGCCACCGTATGCGCCTTTCTTTGACTTATTATCAAAGATTATAATATTAAATTAAAATATATTATTATAAAAATATATTAATAAAATATATATTATATATAATATTAATATAATAATATATTACCATAATAATAATAAATACTATATTATAGTTGTTTGAGCCAGATTTTGGATGCATTCTAATGATGCATTGTATTAACTGTAGAAGCGAAATCCGAAAACGATAATCGTTGTCACCCGTATTTACGGTAGCTACATATTTATTTATTTATTTATAGTATTACACAAGTCCGTTTGTACAGTTTACCATATCATGTTGTATATATATATATATATATATATATATATATATATATATATATATATATATATATATATATATATATATATATATATATATATATATATATATATATATATATATATATATATATATATATATATGAGACGTTAGCAAAAAACTGATTCTCGAGGAGATAGAGTAATGAATAAAAGTCGCCTAACTAGGCCAGGGCCTGTTCTAAGGCAGACAGATATTTATTTATTTATATAAGTAATGCAAATAATTAAAAAGTAAACAATTTCAGCTTAGGAATACTTTCAAAATAGAATCAAAAGCATAAAAAAGAATACAATGCATAGTCTAGTGGCAACGTCACCTAACTAGGCCGGGACCTGTTCTAAGGTAAACATTATTTTTTTAATGTGCTTGCACAAATACCGTATTTATAAAAGTGGCATATATTCCATGTATGCACAAAAATGGAATTGCAAAACAATATTAAAAATGACTAAATACTTGATTAAATTAAATAATTAAATTAAAGTTAGAAGTGGAAAATTAAAATGACAGCAAATAAATTCAAATCATAAAAAAAAACAAAAAAAAACAAAACAATTTAAAATAGTAAAAATTAGAATAAGAATTTAAACAAAATAGTCCATCATTTTACTTATAACTAATATAAAATAGTGTTAAAACTAAAACAAATTATCTCTTAATATACGTTAAAACAAAAGAATAATAATATTAATAATAAATAAAATAATAATAATAAAATAATACAATTAAGATTCAAAATATTCAAATGTCCGGGTTAGGTTATAATGTCCAGTATTTTTAAAATTCTTTGTCTTCCCTCTTTTACAAGTGAGTTTCTAAGCAGCCTTTTAAAGTAGGTCTTATTTTGTGCTGATTTTATGTCGCCAGGAAGAGCATTGAAAAACCTTGGGGCAATGAATGTATAGGTTCGCTGACCAAAAGTAGTATACCTTCTGGGTACTATCATATTATTATCTTCGGAAAACCTCGTTGATAGGGTATTAAGATATGCGATGAAGTGAGCTGTCATTCGCGTACGCATTGAATCGGATATATCGAGGGTAGCTCTCTCGTTTCTTCCGGCAGAAAAAAGTTTGGTGGAATAATTTTTTTGCACGAAAAACGCATATACGGACGTTTTGTCGAGGAAAGGTTTTCATGCGCTGCATTTTCACTTCTCGGTTACCATTTCGCGACGAACAGTTTGGTGAGAAAGGTGTGTGGCAACCTGGGAAGTGAAGCAAAGGTACGACCTAATTGACGTCATAGAGCAGTCCAAACCAAGGAATATTCCATAAATAAGGCGAAACAACTAGGTGAGCATTCGGCTGGATCCCTAGTCATTCGGGGATTAGGGAAAACGAGACGGTGGACGAGCTGGCGAATTCGGCTCGCACTTTCGGCTCCGAAGTCGATTGTCGTCTGCCTGTCTCCGACTTCTTCCCCGCGATAGACAATAAACTTTTAAAAAAATGGACTCAGCGATGGCGCACTTCCTCTAACACAAAGGGCAAGAGGTTCTCACTTATCCAGGGCGAAATCCCTTCGAAGCCATGGTACCACCACCAGCCATTTAGTCGGAAAGAGATTTCGATAATCTGCCGCATGAGGATCGGACATTGCTCCACCCCATCGCACCTCCACCGTATAACGAAGAATTAACTCAAGTATAATCAACAAAGTTCTTGGGATTCGTAATCGATAATGAGTTACGATGGCACCAACATATTGATGCTTTATGTGATAAATTGGGAAGAGCGTGCTATGCACTCTATCGCATCGCTTCATTCCTCGATTTATCCGCGCTGCGCATGTGTTACTTTGCATATTTTCATTCATTGCTAACGTACGGCGTGGAGTTATGGGGGCGAGCAGCCGACAGGCAGAGGGCCTTCGTTATGCAGAAGCGTGCAGTCCGCACAATAGCGCGTGTGGCGCTTGATACGCCAGCTAGGCCTTTGTTTAGAGATCTCCGCTTCGTGACGCTGCCGTCCATTTATATAATGGAAGTAGCGCTGTTCGTTCGCAGAAATCTAGCCGATTTCGAAGTGAATGGTGTGCATCACCACTATCCAACAAGATCCCGTGGCATGCTACATTCGGTAAGTCATGCATTATCCAAGTCGGAGAGGCTAGCCTATATCGCCGGCCCAGCGGTTTACAACAAACTCAGTGAGAACATTAGGCAGGCGCAATCTCTTGACGTATTTAATAGACGCCTTAAGAGGTACGTCACAGATAAGGCGTTTTACTCACTGGAGGAATATTACTCTAGTGAAGTTTAAAATGCTTTGGTGGCTAAAGTGTTTATTGATTTCTTTGCATTTTGTCTTGTATTTCCTCTTTTTACATTATTCTTGTTTTTCTTTGTTTATTGTTATTTTTTCTTTACGATAAAAAAATGTTTGTTTGCTAATATGTATGGATGTTTGCCAATCTGTATTTGACTTGTATACCAGTATACTAATAAAATGAATATGAATATGAATATGAATATTCTTGTTTTACTGTGACTTAACGAGTAATAAAACAGGACTTGTCTGTGAAGTGATGCTGCCCAGCCAAAATTCTCTCATTTATAATCCGTATTACCGTAATCCGTGATAGGATAACACGATGGCATCCGACTGCTGTATTTTAACGAAGTCCTCAACTGTCAGTACACATTATGAATCCTTTCCTGACATTATATTACTATGTTTTTTTTTAATTTCATGTATCAACCTGTAACGGACCTTAAGTCCATTACATGCGATCAACAAATGCATCGATTTCCAGTGAAATACACTGATACAATTCAGCTATTATTTTGACTCGTGCAGCGGTGAATCAGAACGATGAAACAATACTTTTACTCGGAATACTTCGGATTGCATCATTTACCGGCCTATATAAACCGGCGAAAAAGCAATTAAAGTATCATTCCTCGAGTGGTCATGTCTCCAGATAGCGACGGCACACTTCGGTGTCCCGGGTTCTCGGTCACATATCATTCCCCGAGTGATCACCTTCCCCCAAGGTTGCGACGGCGTACCCGGCACTCTCTCTCACGAGTTAGGTCAACGAATCCGGCTCCTTGGTTTTCTTTCCGCATTCTCCCTGAGTCTCGAAGCATCAGTCTGTAATCCCACAGACTTGAGCCGTGCCCAGTACAAGATACTAGGAGCACACGCACAATCCTCATTCGTATAGCCTCGTATCCGCAGTCGCGCATCTATACACTCGCGTCAGAATAACTTGTTCGGGAAGCGTTATAACTGGCAATATCAAACTTTCAATCAATAAATACTTTCTACTTCATTCAAAACCGCCTTTTAATACGGAGATAACTCGTAAGTTGATACCACCACCTCACACCGAACAATTTGGGGTCTAGTGAGAAATGGTCCCTCACAAACCCTTCCACCGCGGGTGACGCGCACGTACGCGTTCAGCTCCTTCCATGCGAAATCGCGGAGCACACTATTATAGTCTGCGTCAGGAGACGCCATTTTCTATTGAACATAGACAAACGGTATTTTCACGTTCACAAGTTACACTTGCGAATCGGACCGACTGATTTGTACCAGTTTGTCTCCTGCATACCGACAAAAAATGACATGTCGCTTCGCATAATTTACATTCAACTTGGGTCGTCGACTATAATTGTCGACAAGAACAGTTTCAAGGCGATAGGTGAGGGCAGCAAACCCCGCCCACCGCCCGGGCAGTTATAACGACGAGGGTCGTCTTGTCTGCCCGGGATGTCGTGCTACGACAACCCTGCGCGTACCAGAAGGGTAAAACGCGCAGGGGGTGAAATAGGGTAAACCACCCCCCCCCCCGTACCGCCCCGAGAACCCATTTATTCGAAAAATAAAAGGTATTTACAAAAAAAAACATTACAAAATATTACAAAATTTAACGAAAAAAAAAAACAACAATAGCGTAAATTTAGGAACCGGTAAGCGGGGAAGAGGACGCTCTAGAACAATGAAGGTGAAGGCGCACTGTCCGTGGGCAGGTGTCGGAGCAGCCACGGGGGGGAGGAACCCCGGATCCTGCAAAGAACGAAACGCCCCTCGGGCGTGAGTGTAAGCCCGCCGTTTACCCGGCGGGCTTACACTCACGCCCTTACTTCCAATTGTGACCAGATTACTCCAGTCTCTCGATTGGTTACGAGTTCGAGGTCGCTTGCGCGGTTCTCTCCCTTATGAAGCCGTGAAACGGTGTATACCGAATCTATCGCGGACCACAGCGTCCTTTGCCCAACTGTTCACCCAGGATCGGGTAGCCGATGGTCGTTTTAAGAGCAGTTGCCGTAAGGTCCGCAACCACCCCCACTCTATAGGAAACAGTACTGCTTAAAGACTCCCCCGACTGTTAGTCAGAGTGCGCAATCGATTGGCTTACGCCGCAAGGTGCGCAGACCGTCCAGGAGCGCCAGAAGGTTGATTCCCAGGGGAAACTGACCATAAGGCCAGAGTCCTACCCAGGTTCGCACTTCATGCGTGGAGGCCGTCGGATAGGTGTTGACCCGTGAGTGTGACCAACCCTGAATAGAATGGGTCTTCGTGGCCAACTCAGCAAGGGCCCATTAACTCCCATAATTTACATTTAATTGTGCGAAGTCTATACGTTCAGTTGTTGCGACCATAAATTCATTGCCAATGTGCCGAAACCCGTAATATCTTCTGTTAAGTCAGCCATCGACAAATCCAAAAAATTGAGAAGGTTTTTAGTTCTGTAGAGACTTTCAGTGAGAGTTATGAGGAATCCGAGAACGACCTGGATCTAGCAAGTCGTCGTGTGTGGAATGAATTAATAATATGACGGCTGCTCCTCTAGCATTTCCTTTCACTCCAACTCCGGAAGTATAGGCAACAAAACCTAGCGGCATATTTTCATGGCAGACCGCGGCTATTTATTGGAATTTCTTGCAATATCGCCGCGCTCGACAAAAAGTACTATAACTATGGAACTAATATAGCAAGCGTAAACAAAATTATTGTACAATAATTGCAATAAAATTTCGTATATAGAACATTGAAATGTCATTTTGTAAAACAATTAGATAATTATGAATAAATATGATAAATTCGAAAGAGTGAAAAAACCGGCATTTCTAACATGTACTTGTCTTACGGAAAAATACGGAACCTTATTTAGGAATTTTAAATACTATAGTGATCTTTATTAGTATAAAATCGAAGACTATCGCGGTTGTTTGACATTATAAATAGGATAGAAAACGAATTTACCGCGTGAAATTTGTAGGACCCGACGTTTCGGTGACGTTGCAGCCGCCGTTGTCTAGGGTAGACTGAAGAGCTGTCAGTCCGTTGTTTTGCGGGTAGGCCGCAAACCGCTGCCGCCACTGCGTAGGTTATAACGGTGGTGGGGGGCCGGGCTCGGAGCGCGGGAATTTTTAAAATCCGTCTTGCACACAACGCTCACTGTATCCTGTTTTACGTCTTTGCGTTCGGCGTTCGGCGGCGGGAACATTTTAAGAGCATCTTTATTAGGTTCTCTATCAAAAGTTATATTTTGTTTTGCTTATTTACATACAAAAATATTTAGATATTAGCTAATAAATCCAATAAAATTTTTGATGATTTCTCGAAAAGAAAAACATATGATGTTTGACAATGGAATTTTACCAGAGATATTCGCGAAATGACGCGCGAAATTATTCTAGTGGCCGTCTATGTATCTATGGTAATAAGGAGATATTTGGTATGGATTTTAAGATGCGTTCGAATTAGAAAATAATATTACTGTGCGCTCCGGGAGCAAGCCCTCAATATTGGTCGTTACGTAGTCAACGGTGTTCTGATGTGCGACCAAATTTGGACTTTACGTAGCCGAAGGGTTAATGATATACAAAAGCAAATATTTAAAATAGCTGCTGAAATCTCCCCGCGAATTTGTACGAAAAAATCGCCTGCGGCTGGAGGGTTAATGACATATCTACCCCACCTTAGGGCATATTCCACTCTGTTAACAAACACCCTAATATTAAATGCTAGTGTCCTGGTCCTGAGTACTGTCTTCTTAAAAGGGTGAAAGCTCATTTCGACCTGCGAGAACTTTACTATATTATGATTGTACTGTATATATAACTGTACACAAAATATCAAGGTTTTAATTTATTAATAGTGGCATCTACCGTCATTGTTGCTTATCAAATTTGGTTTCTCGCCAGCGTCTTCAAGGTCAACCTTATATTACCGTAGAAGTCGCAAATTTCCGCTTTAAATGTCCCAGCGAGACTATATCAATTTCCGACTGTTGTTATTGTTCCAAATGAAAGGGGGAACCGCACACAAAGGCGGAATAGGCAAGCAGCCCCATATTAAGGCGGCGTAAATCCCGACAAGTGAAACACATGGCCGGCCGTTACTCACAGTGGCAAGGATTTCACTTTATTAAGGCACTACTAACCCCTCTTAAACTCCCCCTCCCATCTCACCCCCCCCCCCCTCAGTCTGCCCGTCCTAAACAAATCGTCGGCCGCTGCCAAGATTTGCCCCTTAAATTGCACCAACTTTACTTCTTGCCCCAGGGATTAATATACCTGTCTGGGAAGTGGGAAACAAGGAGGGATTCTAGCAGGCAATTGACATTTGGTACATAGAGCAGAGCAGAGCTAAGCTGGGCTGTATTTAAGCAGAATATCTATCGTTTTTTATTTAGAAATCGCTATAACATATCTTTAGAAAAAACATGAAAGTTGCTAAAGGTGTACTTTTGACATTCTAAAGTACCGGCATCGTTCAATGTTTTACAATTGATACTAGCTGACCCGTACCCACTTCGATGGGCGGTAAAACTTTTTACCTGTGATGAAATTATGAGTGTGGTTCGGTTAGTAGGTACTGAGTGCTATGATTTATTTCCTGACTGCCAAAAGAAGGGTTATATTTTTACTGCATATATATGTATGTATTTACATTCCAATTTGACTATAATACCGTTATTTGTGAGTGTCTTCTTGTGAGTGTCTTATTTGTGAGCGTATTATCTCTTTATACAGTAAAAGGGATAACACTGTAACTATTTATACAGTAAAAGGGAAATTATATGCAGTAAAACATAAAAGTCTTTTGTTTTAAACACTTGAGACGATAAATTTACTTATTTTGATAAGAATTCATAATTTTTGATAATATGACCAATCAACATGACCTATCGATTTAAATTATTTTTTTAATATAAAATACTACTTTTTGTGACTTAAATATAAAAGTTAGACATATGCTGTCGCTGACTATTTTGTAGGCATTCTCAAGCTCTACAACTTTTCTCTATAACTTAATCATATATCTGTCATCGTTAAGGCAGCGTTAGTTAGAAACGTTTTCGTTCGACCGCTTATTCTCCGACTTACTTTGCAAATCCGACTACCACGAAAATGTCTTTTCATTTTTTGGATTAATATATAGCCTATGACACTCACAAATAACGTGGCTTTCTATTGGTAAAAGAATTTTCAAAATCAGTTCAGTAGATCCAGAGATTACTTCCTACAACTTTACAAACTTTACCTCTTTATAAAAAGAGCATAGATTAGATATCTCAATGCCATAGTACGATTTTTGAAAGTCTTATAAGCCAGCTATATGCAAATGGTGCTGATAGCATTGCCCGGTGAAACTAATAGCAATTTATTTGGTCATCAATAATATTGTTGCCACCAATAATATTGATGCCAAGAACATTGGTAATGAATGTTTTTTAAAAATAAAGAACTGCTTGATTATTTGTCTCTTAACCCCTTGAGTATGATACGACCAAATCTGGTTCTGAAACAATTATCCGTTGAGTATGATACGACCAGATCTGGTTCCGCGTTTTTTTCACTTCTTTGACGTTCTCATATTTATTCATAATTATCTAATTGTTTTACAAAATGATATTTCAATATTCTATATTCGAAATTTCAATGCAATCATTGTGCAGTTGTTCTTTTTATGATTGGTGTAGTAGTTTCGTAGTTATAGTACTTTAAGGTCGATGTCGCCGAAAATCCTACAAAAGAGACAGATGCATCCATGAAAATACCCATTTACTCCAAGGGTTAAATAGCACCTCTCTTAAATAGCATTTTTTTAAAAAAAGAACTGAAAATTAAACTAATTTTACTTCTTACCCCAGGGATTAATATAACTGTATGAGAATTGGTAAACAAAAAGGGATTCCAGCAGGAAATTAACGTTTGCTACACAGAACAGAGCAGAGCTATGCTGGGTTATATTTTTTTTGAATCTTAGTTTGTATTTAGACATCGTTAAAATATATCATTACAAAATTAACGAAATTGCTAAAGATCTAGATGATAAAATTGACATTTTGTATCATTCAATTTTTTACCATTGATTATATAGGGTAAAAGATTGCTGAATTCTATAGTACGTTTTGGCAACTCTTCTACCCTGGCTACATGTAGAAGGTGCTGATAACATTGTACGGAAAAATAAATAGCAATGTATTTTTCTATTAATAATAATATTGGTAATGAATCTTTTTTTTATAAAAGACTATGTTTTTGTTAAATAAAGAACTGCTTGATTATTTGTCTCTTAAATAACACCAACTTTACTTCCTACCCCAGAGATTATACGATTCATCTTCGGTCTACGTAAGTATGATCACGTGTCCGAATATAGGGCACAGTTAAAATGGTTGCCAATACGCCAAAGAAGAAATGTTCATATACTGGCTCTCCTATATCGTGTACTCACCCAATTAACACCATCCTATCTCCAGGAGCTTTTTGAACCACTAAGTTCCCACGGTCTCGTACTTCGGTCAGCCTCTGACAGTTTATTAAAAATTCCGACTCATAATAGTGATTTCTATTCCTATTCTTTCTGTGTCCATGGTGCAAGACTCTGGAACGATCTCCCAGCAAATATACGAAACTCGCCTTCTTTACCATCGTTTAAGACTCACCTTAAGGATTAATACCTTTCTAAGAAGTAACCAGTTCTTCCCTTTCTCTCCTGTTCCTCTCCCAATTTCCTCTCCTCGGGCATTATTAGTCTTAAATTCTTCCACTTGTCTGTATGTTATGTAATAATCTTTATTTTCACAATGCGCGCATGTACCACTATGTTTAGGTTAGCTGTAAGACATTGCCATGTGGCAATAAGCTCGCCTTTTTTGTATACTTATTAAGTGCAAATAAAGAGTTTATTATTATTATTAAATTAATATACCTGTCTGAGAATTGAGAAACAAAAAGGGATTCTAGCAGGCCATTAGCGTTTGGTACACAGAACAGCGCAGAGCTAAGTTGGGCTCTATTTAATTCGAATCTTAGCCGTTTTGTATTTAATAGAAATCGCTAAAATATGTCATTACAAAATTAACGAAATTGCTAAAGATCTAGATGATAGATTTGACATTTTGCATACTAGCATTATTCAATGTTTTACCATTGTTTATATGTATATGGTAAAATATTGCTGAATGCCAAAGTACGTTTTGGCAACTCTTTTATACCGGCTGCATTGTTATTTGCAGTAGTAGATAAGCACTACTTTCATGTTACCTTAATTACGCTGGGCAATATTTACAATCATAAAAACGAAGTTCGTAGGAATGCGCACGGCAGCCGTCGGAACGTCAAAAGGGCGGTATCGCATATGTTTGATATGATCTGAGGTTAAAATTATTAGATAATATATATATACATATAAAATTTATTTGTTTTTTTTTTCTGACACAACCGTGGCACTCCAATAAGACTCAGGAAGTGAACTCGCCCTATCACAGGAGTGCCTAGTAAAGCGGGCTAGGTTTCACTTTACTTGGCGCATTAGGAATACAAACTTTAACAAATAATGTATGCACAATTTGGCCTGGGTACAGACAGATGTATAGGCCAAAGGCTTCTAAATTTAGAAGCATATAGCAGTATTTTCTGGGTTGTACATTATATTTCTTTTGTGCTCTTGTATTTGAATATATATGTAATGAATAAATAAATAAATAAATAAAAACCTAGCCCGTCTTGCTAGGTTTCACTTTACTTGGCACATTAGAAATACAAACTTTAACATATAGGTAATTTATGAAATCGAAGACTATCGCGGTTGTTTGACATTATAAATAGGATAGAAAACGAATTTACCGCGTAAAAACGTTCAGCGAGAAAAATCGGCGATCTGCGAACATATATTGGATAGCGGAAGTAACCACTGGATGCAGTTTCAAAATCCCATTGTTCTATCCAAGGAACAATTCTACTTTCCTCGCATGATCCGGGAAGCCATTGAAATAAGAAGAACTCCGAACTTCAATAGAGACGACGGCTACAAACTCTCTTCTACGTGGAACCCTCTTCTTAAAATGTTCCCGCCGCCGAACGCGGAACGCAAAGACGTAAAACAGGATACAGTGAGTGTTGTGTGCAAGACGGATTTTCAAAATTCCCGCGCTCCGAGCCCGGCCCCCCACCACCGTTATAACCTACGCAGTGGCGGCAGCGGTTTGCGGCCTACCCGCAAAACAACGGACTGACAGCTCTTCAGTCTACCCTAGACAACGGCGGCTGGAACGTCACCGAAACGTCGGGTCCTACAAATTTTACGCAGTAAATTCGTTTTCTATCCTATTTATAATATAATTTATGCTCAATTTGGCCTGGACACAGACAGATGTATAGGCCAAAGGCTTCTAAATTTAGAAGCATATAGCGGTATTTTTGGGTTGTACATTATATTTCATTTGTTTGTATGTATATGTAATGAATAAATAAATAAATACTAATATTATAATAAAGAAAAGTTTGTCAGTTTGTAAGTTTGTATGTAGGAGGTAATCTCCGAAATTACTGATCGGATTTAAAAAATTCTTAGAGTAATGAAAAGCTATATTAACGATCAGTACTATAGATAATATTTTTTTGTGCTGAATATTGGTTTTCAATACGAAATCAGGATATATGTAAATAGTTTTATCGGTGTGCGCTGAGGAAACGATTTTATATATATTTGAAAACAAAGTACGACAGAAGCATCGACCTTAAAGAGATCTATTAAAAAGTCCGCGGAGACATATATCCATTTATTATACAATAACTGCTTTTATGTATTTTAAAAATTAGAAAGTTGTTTAGTTGTTGACATTAGCAGAATGTTTAGTTGAAAACATTAGAAATAGAATATGAATCATTATCAAAATAAAGTATTTAGTCCTAACAAGTGTTAAATGAAGATAAAATTAGCCATATACCATATGTTTTTAGGTGGTACAGTTTAAGAGATATCATGATATTAGCAACACGTTCAAGCACCTCGAAATATTTAGGGTCGGCACGGCGGCGGCTGGCTCAGCAAAGTCAGCGTTCAGCGGAAGGCGGCGGGTGGCGAGGGACGAGGAGCGTACCTACGTCTAAGAGATAGGTAGCGTGCATCTGAGAGGGACGTCTTAAATGTTGTTATGACTTTTGTCTTTATTTTCACACCAATTTTTTTTCTCTCCTTATTTTAGTTTTAAGACTATTCTGTTTGTCATTCTCTATTTATTCGATTGTTATGTACTATTTAATGCTGATTATATAATGGAATTACGTTTTATTTCTTACGTTATTTTTGTATATTTTATTTTTGAGGACTTACTTTTACGGCAATTTAGTTTTATTTGCATCTTACTAAAAGTTTTACATGTTTTATTATAATATAAGAGTCCTGTCCACCCTAGAACAGGCTAGTCCCAGTTGGGTGATAGAATCAAATACGCAAAAGGTTAAGCTTTTGCCATTCGGTTGCTGTTATTTTTGTAAGAAATAAAAATTAAAAAGAAGAAAAGTCAAATATAATAATAAGAATTCTTGGGATGCCGGCCAGATCACGCGAAGCCATTTTTCATTGTATTCTGTTGGGAAAACGGTGAACCACAGAATGCACTTTCCGGAATTACACTAGCTCCTTTGTAAATAAAGATTTGTTTTTCTCTATATTTGAGCTATTTTCACATGCAATTTCACATAAATAATGTCCAGGTCGGGTAGAAGTCTTGAAATGAGATTAGCTACGAGAAAATGAACATTCTGATTACCACTGCCGCTTCAGCTGCATCACATCATTGATTATATAGCGTGTTTTTTTATTTATTTGTTTATTATTCGTTTATTACTAATCTACATTACAGTAAAACCAAGGCATTGAAGAATAAAATTAATAAATATATCACCGTAAGTATACAAATAGAATGACACTTAGAATACTAGCTATTGCATATATAAGAATAAATAATTAAAAGCCTGCAATTTAAACGAGTGAGGGTTGGCGGTAAAAATATCAAAATCTGGTGCAATCGAGTGAATTTCATTTAAGCGCCGCAAAGCACGCACCAACAAGTTCCAACTCGTAAGGTTAGTGCGCGAGAACGGCTCCGCGAAAAGATGGTGCGATCGAGCACGAACATAATTATTTGGTTGGAAAAGACTCACCTTGGCTAGTAAGCTAGGGTTATCACTTTTACCACGAATTAGATTCAAAACATAGGACATGGTCAACATTTATTTTCTGAGACAAAGAGAATTATAGCCAACCATACCTGTGATACTAAATGTAGTCGGATACAAAAATGGCCAATATACGTACAGCTTGAAGTACAAAAATCTCAAAAAACACTTCTGTACCTTTTCCAGGATAAGGGTATAGCTATATTGATGCGGATTCCAAATAGCTGCATTCGTTTCCATACGACTTCTAACAATCGAGTTGTACAACGTGCGCATAACCCGAATATTATTGAAGTATTTGGATTGCCGTATCACAAACCCCAGAAGCTTGAAAGAAGTTGTAGATAGTTGCCTAACGTGTTCCTTAAGGTTTAACTGGGGATCGAAAAAAACTCCCAAGTCCTTGACTTCTGTCACTCTGGGAAGAAAAAGTGTTAGATTGCTCAACGCCGTGCTACAATTTGGCAGCTAAGATTTTACTACGAAATCCAACGTGTAGATGGCACTCATAGTTACAAAGTTCTTTAGTTATAAATAGTGAATATAAAGTCAATAATCTATTATTCACCCAACATGACTTTTTGGATTAGGTTCAATATGGCGGCCTTCGTGGTATGCCAGTATAGGTACAGATGGGGAGAGCAGTTAGGCTTCGTACACGGGGAGCATTCGTACAGTGGAAAAATCTACGCCATCCAATACATTGACGTGTTCGCGTTTGTATGCGTGACTCGTGCTCGTATCAAACCATATATATACGGTATCAAACCAGCCGACTCGCCGACCAACCGGGAGTTAAGGGGCCCTTGCTGAGTTGGTTACGAAGACCTATTCTGTTCAGGGTTGGTCACACTCACGGGTCAACACCCATCCGACGGCCTCCACGCATGAAGTGCGAGCCTGGGTAGGACTCTGGCCTTGGTCAGTTTCCCCTGGGAATCAAACTTCTGGCGCTCCTGGAAGGTCTGCGCACCGTGAGGCGTAAGCCAATCGATTGTGCACTCTGACTAACAGTCGGGGGAGTCTGGAAGCAGTACCTACTGTTTCCTATAGAGCGGGGGTGGTTGCGGACCTTACGGCGACTCCTCTTGAATCGACCATCGGCCATCCGATCCTGGGTGAAGAGCCGGGCAAAGGACGCTGTGGTCCGCGATAGATTCGGTATACATCGATTCACCGCTTCGTAAGGGAGAGGACCGCGCAAGCGACCTGGAACTCGGAACCAATCGAGAGACCGGAGTAATCTGGTCACAATTGGAAGTAAGGGCGTGAGTGCAAGCCCGCCGGGTAACACTCCTGGCTACTCGCGGTTAAGGCGTTGGCCTCTTACGGGCTTGTGACGTAGCTAGATGGTGGACTGTTATGTCCCAAGTCTTCTACGCTCACTCCAGGGAGATAGAACGACTAATCGTTAAAACTTCCTGTGGTGACGGGCTCGCCCGTTGTAGTCGACAACCCAAGTTGGCCGACCAACCGGCCGGCCGAATGATCGACCGGTGGACTGACCGACCGTCCGAAGAAAAATGCAAAACTAGAGTTGACCGCTGTCGAGAATATTAATCGCAAGCGTTTAATCGTCAATCGTGACTAACGATTTAAACTAATCAATCGTTAGTCGCCGATTGACGATTAAACGAATCAATCGTTAGTCGTCAATCACATTACCTACATTGTTCATTTTATTTAATTTAATAGAATCACAACATATTGCGTTAATTTCTACCTACCTCAATGTTTTTATCCATCAAAAAACAAATGGTGGGCCTCGATTTATTTCTGAAATAATACCTATTTATTTTGATACTTTCTAACGAGTAAGCATTTTTCTTTTGATTATTAATAAAATTAAAAATGTAATCATATTACAATATCACAATTTTAAATGTAATTTTAACTATGTCTATTCGGGTATTTATCAGTTTTTAAGACAATGAATGATTTGATTTCATTTGATGAGTGACAATAAATATTATTTTTAGTAAGTATTTCCGAAAATTTTTAGGTTTTAAAATTATGCAAAATAGGCGCGTTATAATCTATATTAAAATCTATTTACAAAATAAACGAGGAAGTTTTTAACTTTTCCTAATTTTGTCTCGGATTTCAGTCTGCAAAATCGAAGAGTAGTCGTGCAATCTCTCTGTTTCTCTCTGAAGTTATATGATTCACTAGTTATGTGTATAAGAATACAATCAACGGCAGGTGGGGGGTTATTTGGCGCCCCCTTCGTCTAAAAGCAGAGAGAATTTCGAAGTCGGAACGGAGTGGCGAAGCGTTTCAGCTCGGATTACAGTTGGACCGCAAAGTTAGTGGAGCCGACGTGACGCGCGCTACGTAGGTGCTCCACCTCGCTCCACTCGGGTAGAGCACATTTATTGCGCGATGAGACCGCCGCATCATAATGCTCCGAACGCAAAGGAGAAATACTCAACTAAATAATTAGCCGCGTTCGCTCTAATTGGGAACAGAACTATGTAAGCCATATTTCAAATGCGGTTTGCATATCGCTAATGATTTCATTGGCTGCATATTACATTCACTTTTCGACTCGGAAACGTCTTTAAAATCAGTGTGGGTTGTGGAAATGAGTGTTTTTTACTCTGCGTTGCAATCTCGTTTTAAAGACAAATTATAATGCTACACTTACACTCGCCTCGTGCCTTGCCTCGTGTCTCGCCTCGCACTTCGCTTGATCGATGAAAAATGAGTTGCAATTATGGAGGACGTCGAAATAGTAGCGGCAAGGAGCCTTTGCTTATTGATCTTTCTATTACGCGGCTTTATAGTTTTTTTTTGTTCTATGATTTGAGTAATGAAAATGCCAGGTAGGTATTAATGCACTATGGAACCTGATCTACATTGTTGATTTTTTAACGTAACCCCACTATATTCACCACGCTTATTCTAAACCTCCAATAATCTTTATTCTGCCTCAATAGATAAGCTAGATAAGGGCATTAAAAAAGCGTCAAACCCATACATTTCGGTAGATTAGGTATTTTTTAAAATAAAACTTTAACCGCTATATAACGGTAGGTTTGGTTAGTTTCTTATATAAAAAAAGACAGGGTAAAAAAAAGATTTATCTTTGTCTTGAAATATTAAGCGTCCGAGGCATTTTCTATTACATTTTGCATAGATTAACCCCTCCTGTCGCGAAGTAAAAACTCACCTATCACTTTTGCGCGCGACATATTCGGGCAAAAAATCGACGCGAGTCAACGGCCTTGAGAAAAACAATCATAACTTATAAACCACTAAACGGATTTAAAAAAGATAAAGAGAAAAATGATCGCATTGAAATTTGACATATAAAACATTATAACCTTATCTCGTAAAACAATTAAGATAATAATGAATAAATATTACAAAATTGGCAAACTGAAAAAACTCGCCTATAAAATCATTTCGATTTTTTTGTCACAAAATACGTAAAATATGCAAAAATTGTAAATAAAGTTACGTTCTTTATTAAATGCTTTACCAAAACGATATTTTTTTTTTACTTATTTGCATACAAAAATATTTATTTATTAGGCCAAGAAAAATTTTATGTATTCTCGTAAAAAAAATTTTTTTTAATTTTTAATTTGTGACTACTTATGGTATTTTTTAATATGAAATTCTTTCAAAATAACTTTATTACTACATCACACTTCTTAGAAATCACACCAGAACTTTGAGCTTTGTCTGATATTATAGAAAAATCTAAAGTTTTGAGAGTTTCCACGTCCGAACTTAATAATAAACTTTGAATGCTCATAATATAAAATTCGTTAGATTTTTTCAATTATATTGTCTTATCATAGACTTATTATATGTCCAATAACTAATTACTATTCTCCAAAGAGTCACATTTCATCGAAAAACTATGGAAAATCGCACTTTATTCTCTCATAGTAATTATCAAAACAAGTTTCTTTCCGCGATTCATTTTACAAAACAAGATATAATTTTCAAAATACGCCTAATTATGTGATAACTTAGGATGTAAATGAAGCAATACTTATTTTTTTAGTAAATTAAAGCGACATTACGTCATATTTCGCAATATATCGGGATATTTCATAAACATTACAAAATAATAACAACCATTTTTTCGCGAGCCGTGTGTTGTCGCCGAAGTGTTTTCTTTAAAAATTCGTGAAAAACAGCAAATGCACTATCTGAAATGACTAATCCTCATTCCGAAACTACTTAAAATGCAAATTACTCACTGTTCTCCGGTAAATAACACTCAAAAACTGCACACACACACTTTTATCACCAATTCCGCGGAGCCGTACGCGGCCGTGCGAATGCCGACGGGAGACTACATAGGCGTTTGACGTCTATGCTCACTTTTTAAATCGCCGTTCGATATAGCCACACAGAAATCTTGAATTAAAGATATTTTGGGCATATCGTTGCGCCGTCAGAAAGCAGAAGCCGACGACGTTTCGAATCGTAAATTTCATTTTTCGCAGCGGCGAGCGCTTTGTCCGGTATCAGATGTTACGTGCTTTAGGCGGCCGACATAAATGTCCCGAATCGGATGTTACGTGTTGTGCGGGTGTTAGTTTTTAAAAATTAACACCTATATGACGGTAGGTTAAAATAATTTTTTAAACATATAAACAGAGTAAACAAAATATTTTTGTTTAAATGTAAATTTCTTTTTTTTTATCGAAATATTGCTGATTATTATCGAATATTATTTTTTATCGAAATATTGCTGAAATAAACTGATTAATTTAGCGTCTCATTTTATTTAATCCCTTAAGCGGCGGGGACAAATTTTGGCAGTCACCTGTCATTTCTGAGAGTTGAAGGTTAAAATTATAGCACTTTAGAAAAACGATCATAAGAAAAAAACATATCAGGCATATTGGCACATCTAGACAATATAAATGTATTATAAAATCGAAGACTATCGTGGTTGTTTGACATTATAAATAGGATAGAAAACGAATTTACCGCGTGAAATTACCGAGCCCGGCCCTTTACCACCGTTATAACCTACGCAGTGGCGGCAGCGGTATACGTCCTACCCGCAAAACAACGGATTAACAGCTCTTCAGTCTACCCTGGACAGCGGCGGCTGCAACGTCACCGAAACGTCGGGTGCTACACATTTCACCCGGTAAATTCGTTTTCTATCCTATTTATAATATAAATGTATTGTCTCTAAGTCTTCTACGCTCATCCTACGGTTGAAAGGACGATCACATGTAGTCATACCAGCCTGAGGTGAAGGGTTCGCCCGTTGTAGATGACACTGCCTAACTGTAGCAATGATAATATTTTTGATAATGACTGATAAACAAAATAAATAAAGTATTGACACAAGCATCTGCCAATAATATTGCCAGTAATGAGATCTCAGCTACGGATTCGGGCGTTGGTCCGAGTCTTATCGCGCCGTCTGTTTCATATGTTTTGGCCACCTATACATTTATTTATTTCATCAATTCGCTAAGGGTTCGTCAGATTTATACGCGCGATTTGCCTTTAGGAAAAAATCGTACACAACAGAATCTGATAAATCTGACGAGTAAGCAGAACCTAACAAGTTTCGCCCCATAATATATCCGACGCTCAATAATAGCGGCGCGGCATATTGATGCTATCAATCCGACGTCTGCCCAATTTGATATTCCCAACGACTGGCCGCCCCTCCGCTGTGATGTATTAGATTATCTCGACGAAACGATAGGCAGACCGCGAACAGAATGTAAAGGAAAATGAAATTGATAGATGGATACGGATGGGCCTTTTTGAAAGAATACGGCGCGAATATTGGCGATTTAAGTGAAGAATAACTGCTAATAACACTCGCCCGGTAAATTAAGAGTTCTGTAAGAATTCTCTGATGTCGTGCGTTGTCGATATGATCAAAGACCAACGTTGTGATGTCTCGTTCCCTCGGCGTACATACGGTAGGATAAACACAGTATTTAATGCTTGGACAATTTAATTATTTGAAAAGAAGCTAATAGATAGAGATAGCTTACCATTGATAACGCCAAACGAGAGTGATTATTAAGCTAGATGGACGCGCTTATATATCGGTAAATCTTATGTCAGGTAGGGAGTTTTTCGTTTGAATTAATATTTGAAAGACGCTCTTTTCATTTATTGATTATTTGCAACGCAAGAAAGACGCATTTTAAAATCAAATTATAATTTCTTATCAAGCTATTCTGCCGTCGTAAATGAAAACACAGTAACTTCATTTACTGTGTTTATACAAGTTTGGTTCTTTAAAATCTCGAGTTAAAGTACTATAAGGTAAAATTTTCGGTTAATCTGTCGATGGATAGTTACCGAGATACCTTAGATAAAAACACAGTATTTTTTAAAATATCAGAATATTTTTAATAAAAAAACACAGTATGTATGATTTTTTAAGTTAAAATACAGTAACCTATTATTTACTGTGATCTTTTTTAATACTTATAAGCATTTAAGAAATATTTTTGTTTGGTTACAACACGGCTTCTTCAGATACTGTGGTTTTAGGTAAAATTTTGATAAAAGTTAATTTATTAATACACGAATTAATCACATTATCTCAATTATTGTGTTTAAGGTGCCTGCAGTTTTTTATTTATTAAAAAATATATATATTTATTTTACATGGTTAGAACACAGTCATGGGTAAAATTTACCTATAACACAGTAACCACTCAGTTACGGTGTTATAGCTTAAAAATATAAAATTTATCATATTATTTTCCTAATTTAAAACACAATATCTAATTTAATTAATTTAACAATTGTAATTTAATATATATTTGTATGCAGAATTGAAGTTCTAACTATTTTTTAACATTAAAGATTAAAACAAATAATCTATATTGATTACTTTGTTCATGAAAACAAATATTTAACAACTGAACTTTGACCGCGTTTTTCTCAAAACGTCTTTTTTCAAGTTACTGTGTTTTGATTTACGACGGCAGTATTAGTCATCAGGCAATTAGACAGTTTTGCCGTGATATTACGTCAATTGAATCTTGGAAGTAGAAATGTCTGCTGAGTTTAATGTTGCATTGTTCGTCATAATGTCACTATAGTTCTTTATGCAAAACGCCAATGCAAATTACTCCTGAATGAAATTACACCTATCGGTCTCCTCACCGGACACACGACCCTTAGAGCTCATCTATTCAACCTTGGCTTGACTGAGAGCAAGGATTGCCGAATATGTGGCGAGGAACCTGAAGACAGCATACACATTGTTGGCCGCTGTCCAGGGCTCGCCGCCAAAAGACACAGTTTACTGGGACGAGCCTTTCTCGAACCCAGCGATCTGCCCAACTTGAAGGTCAGTGACCTACTTGGACTGGTAAGAAGTACCGGGCTACTAGCTGACCATTGACCTAACCACACAGTGGGTAGTTACAAAAGACCTTACAGATCTAAGTGACATCAAGGGCTGGAAACAAGCCCCCCACTCCATCTACTACTACTACTACTACTACTCCTGAATGAAAACATGTCGATACGCGAACTGGGAACAGAATATAAATAAAGAATGAAATTGATAGGTGGATACAGATGGCAATTTTTGAAAGAATGGTGAAATCTTGCCTCTTTGATTTCAGAATAACACCTAATAACACAGGTCTAATAAGTGGGCAGTTTTTTATGCAATGCTTAAATGCGTATTCTGTCGACGAAATCTTTTTGACAAATATGTCGTTAGAATGCAATAAAATAAACAGCAATTCCTAACAAATCAAATTTAATTCAGCATAACTGGTTGCGCGCAAAGTATCTTTTTCATCAGCATTTGATTAGTATATGTGGATGTTCAATTTCACTGACAGATTTTGACTCCGAAGAAGAAGAACAACTACTTCAACGCCGCCAGTACTGCGATCGCTCAAAAATGCCTACCCGCCGCTAGTGTTTATAATCATCCGCCGCGCAGTCACGACGACGGCATATATATTTTCAGAGGTTTTGCATACTCCCGCGACTCTGAACCGCTTTATTTATTGAACCGCTCCGCAAAATCATAGTTAAAACTCCGCGAAGGAACTAATCCGCGTCGAGTGAGTCGTGTGTGAGGCATTGTCGAAGAGACTTGCGTGAAAAATTTACCAGCAGGAACCTCGAGGGTCCGTAGCAGTGCTGGGACTTCAGCTAGGCGAGGATCATCATCACAGGTCAGTCGGTGTTTTACAGACATATATATGATTACGTGTTGATGTTAAAAAGGATTTGCGCGCATCGATTTGTCTCATTTTGCAAAGTACCCGCATATTAAAATCTATTTATTAATTTATTATAATTTATTTACGATTATGATCCCGCCGTTGTTCGACTATTTACACGTTGAACAACCAATAACATTTCAAATATTTAATTCATTATTTATTTATTTTATTTTATTTTTTATTATATTCATTTTATACAGTATATTTTTATTATATTCATCATATACAGTATATTAATTTTATAAAAGAACATTTTATAAATTAACATTAATATAGCCATTATTACATTTCAAATTAGCAAATAATATAAAGCACCTATTTAATTAAAAGATAATAATTTTATAAGCGTTTTTTTAAGAAAAAGGGAAAAAAGGAAAAAGAAGCATTTCTAAATTTAAATGAATAAGTACAATAGGGCAATGGAAATGGAAGGGAGGGATTGTTATAACACTATATGTAATATACGTTCATAAATGGCCATACATACGTATACTATTGACATATATACATATATACATACATACACACATAAATACATTGTATGTAATAAAGTAATAAGTAGTGCGTATTTTATAAATATTTAAATTAAATATTGTTCCTTAGCTTTTCGTCGACTGCGTGAAGAAACGGCTTCCTGTCCAGAGAAAAAATGTCAAGGTCATTAAACCTGTTATTAAAAGAGCTGAGTAACCGTATCACAGAAGAGTTGCTGAAGTGGCTTGTATTGCATCTGGACACGTGAAACAAACAAGAAACTCGACCATGAAGGATGTCATATAGGAAAGACATGTCGGTTACGGTCCGTCTATTATAGAGCAGTGCAACCTTAAAGTAATCCGCTCGTTCCTCATATGTCTCGAAGTTCGTGTGCTCGCGCCAATTTAGGTATCGCAAGAAACGCTTTTGGACGCCCTCAACCTTGTAGACAGATGCAGAATACATCGGTGACAATATAGTGGATCCGAAGTCTAAGACACTTCTGACATATGCGTAATACAGTAAGTATTTTTAAGGCGAGGGTTTCACTGAACGATCTGCTTACTCTAAACAAAAATCCTAACATTTTCTTGGCCTTAAGAACTATGTGATCTATGTGGTCGTTGTATGTAAGCTTCGTATCTAAATTAAGTCCGAGGTCGGGTATTAAAGATGTTTTTGGAATGTTTTCGCCATCGATAAGATAGTTATATACAATTGGCCGAGTATTTCTGATAAAACTGATGGCATTGCACTTTAAAGGATTGAGGCAGAGCTTGTTTATGTTGTATGTTTATGACATCTTTCGTACCTTTAATGGTGGAATAAATTTTTGGATCATCGGCATAAACGATAAATTTAGATATGTGAAAGCAAGAGGCGATGTCATTAATATAAATATTAAACAATAATGGCCCGAGATGCGAACCTTGCGGTACTCCAGAAGCTACTCTAACATACTCAGGAACAGGAACATCGGTCTCACAGACTGCTATGGATTCTTAGAAATGCTTTCAGTCTATCCCCACACCCCTCAGCGATCCACCGCTTCCAGTAGTCTCCTATTAGTTTCCGCTCTGTCGGCGCACCCGGAAATCATGTATGTAGAAGCGTCTGTTTCATTGTTTTAAATATATATCTTGTTTTTTGATGTTTTAAAAAGTCATAATTGTTAGTACCGGTCTGTGAGACCTTCTGCGGAGTTACCAATGACCATGAAGGACCAACTTAAAATCAAACACACGACAAACGTAAAATTAAAGACAACCACGAAAAAATAAAGACTTGCAATCTCTGTCCATACACCACGAACCGCAAGACGGGCAATGCATCAAATGCTCATATCTTATACGTTTATAGTGTTCTATTAGGGTCTGAAAAATTAGCTCCGAATACGACATAAGTGTTACTTATAGTAAGATAGACTATAGTATAGTAAAATAAGAACAGTATAACGTCTCCTTCGTACGCACCGATTTCGCACTCATACAAGCGCCCGTTGTCCGTACGCTACCACTACATAGATTCTCGGGTGCCTCAGTGCTAGCCAGTCAGGGCTGTCGCGCGACAGCTAAGTATACAAAAGTAGAATGTTTTCTGAACAGGCTATAATATAACCTATCAGAAATTACATTTACGAGTTTTTACAATTACGTTACGAAATTATATTTACGAGGTAACGTTTATTGTTCATTTGCGTAGGTAATTATGTGTCTAGGTAAGTAGGTGCATAGGTATGTAAGTGCGTAGGTAGGTAGATATATGCGTTCATGTTAAGTACCTACTTTAACTTACTAAAATATAGGTATTTTGAACACATGCAACAAGTGATGAATGTTGTCACACAAAGTCAGCACTAACTCATATATTCTGTTACAGTACAATTTTGGGAACCGACTCGTAATCTATAAACCAAAAATACATAAACGTGAAAGGCCAACAAAATGTCAATGTACATAAGTAGTAAAATCATTGAACCTTCTCTTCAATAAAGCTGAAAAAGCTGTGGCCTAGATTACAGCTCGTGTTCTGGTATTTTTATTCTAGTTAAATAACCGAATACAGCATACGAAGAAGAGGAGGAATATACACCGACTCTATTACAATCCGTACAATTCGCCCCAATCGCGGAACACTCCATTGTTATTTACCCGTGTATACAGGTACAAATTTCACCAAACAGAACGACAGAGTTTCTTTCGCCGAACGAAGCATTTATCACTCCACTGAACAATACCGCACGTCTAATGGCTGATACGCTACTTTTGAGCGAAAGTGCCGCTTGTTAGAATCGAAGGCGAGTTATTTCCGCGATGCCATTTTTTGTACAATGTTCTACAGAAAAATAGAATGGCCCGTATACCGATTATCGCAGGCTCCCTTCCGAATTGACGCGACTAAAAATTTAGGTATTTTTGCAATGCCACACGCCCGCACGCTTTCGGTATATACATAAAGATGTATAGGTATACCGCGGCGACAAGGGAATACGTCCCACCGTTGGCAGTGGCCAATTACGAATGACGATTCGTAATTGGCTTCGCGCGTCGTCTAATATAGTCGATTTGGCTTTTCAATAATAATAAATACAAACGGAGCTGCCATGGAATTCACCGACCGGAGTCGGGCCCATCATAATACTATTTTTTTTTTTTTTACACTTCTGGGGGGTGAGCAGTGGATTCCGGACTTACGAACCGGCTGTGGTAGGTTTAGGACAGCTGTCTTGCCACATGTGAGCGTTCACCTTGCCACCCATTCACTCCCCCTTCGAAGCCATAGAATTTGAGATGCGCAAATCGCAGTTTTAGATAATTTTTCTAAGAAAGAGTTGATTATTTTTCTGGAAAGGCCAAGATCTTTAAAGAGGTGAAATAGAGATTTAGCTGGCAGGCCACGAGCGCCAACTTCCACCGCGTGAAGGTGAACAGTGAAGCCGTTCCGGGTTACGGCATTTGCAAGATCATGGTATTTATTTAATTTGTACTCGTGGTCTTTTGGGATATTTGATTCCCATGGAACAGTTAATTCTACAATAAGAGCCACCTTCCGAGATAGAGAGTAAAGAGTTATATCTGGACGGAGGGCTGTGCATCCGAGACTTTCAGGGAATTTATACTGCTTAGAGACCGAATCAACCTCCAGAATCCAATCTGTAGCTTTCTCGATTATTGAGAAAGGTTTTGTAGTTAAATGTTTTTTGCCTTTAGAGCCATCCCGCACAAACTGTATTGGGGGTTTGGAGGATACTGTCAAACCCTTGTTGGCACGAGCCACTGAGAGACTAATTACCTCGCGAATAACAGCGAGAACTTTGTCATGGCGGTAAGTGTACCGTCCTTGATCTAAGGCCACCTTGCAGCCAGCTAGAATGTGCCTAGCTGTGCAAGGGGTATTGCTACAGAGGGGACAAGAACTATCCTCGGCAAAGCTCCAACGAGCGAGGTTACTGGGGTCTGGAAGTGTATGCTGAAAGGCATTCAAATAAAATTTCAGCATCTCTGGCGTCCAGTCATAGAGCATTACCTTCCAGTGCATTGGAGGCGGAATGCAAAAGTCACCAATTGTTGTCCAATCATTCTGGCATTGAAGGCCAATAGCATGAGCCATACTCTTGCTGTCGTAATCTCCCCGCAAAAGAGACTTCTTCAAGTCCACGTCGCTCGTGGTTGTACTGCCATACCCCAGACCAGTGCCATTCTGGCTGATTCCAGTAAGGAACCTTTTGTGGAAGTCTACGCGGGCTTGTAGTTCATTTGAATCACTACAGCCACTTATTACGTGCTTCGATATTGCCGGATCTTTGGAATTGCACAGAATCGAATTTTTGGTTATTCTGGAGTTGGCGTAGAGCAGAGAGGGCAGTTTAAGCGCTAGCCCAAAATTTTGTTTGGACCTGAAGAGAGTCGAGGGGTCAGCTGGTTTGGCTAAGGACAGCCAGGATTTTAAACTAGCTGTCACCAGTGCATCTAGACGGGACAGTTGGGTTTTGGTAAAATCGTAAATAAGAAAGGGCCATGACAAATGTGACGTTAGATAATTGTCATAGATCCAGGCCTTACGAGGGCCAGAAATTAGCAAGGCATCTATTTTCGCCAGGCAACTCTAATATAATAAATTATCAAATGAATAGTTTTTATAAAGTAAAAATTAGATTACAATAACAAAATAACTTAAGATGACTGTGTTATTTTTGATATCACTCAAAAGTATCTTTAATAAATAGAAAAAAAATATGTTTGGCCATAACATTTCTGGAAATCACGTTATTTCAAACATTTTTCTCTTATATTTTTTGTATGAAAGTTCCAACAACTGTCTTGGTACTATGCAAATAGACCATACGCTGGTGTAAATAGTATTTTTTAATATTGAGAATCATCTCTAGGTTTTTCAAAAACTGAAGACAAATCTCGCTCGTTTTTATTTTTTTGGAAAACAGTAACAGAATAAAGATAATTTACAATTAATATGGAAATAATTTACCAATTTCGTTTTAGCGAAATGATGGCTAAGGACCGGGTTTTTAAAATCCGGTATATTTATAATAAAATTCTTTTTCCTGTTCTCACAACCAGGTCACAAATTTATTTTTTATATAGCTTTTGGCCGCCACGGCCGCCACGGCCTCTTAAAACGCGCTAAAACGACGCACTATGCGGTATTTAGGATCAAAACCTGGCCAAAAAATCAAAATTACTCATTTTAATTTATGTGATTTATTTTAAGTATCCGGATACCCAGATAGGTAATAGATAACATGATATAAATATTACCTATTATTTACCCAACCCTTAGCTAAAAGTTATGGCATCTGGAAATTCGCCTTCGCATAGCACACGTCTTCGTTGTTTTCTGCACTCGGTTTTGAATGAATTGTATTTTTTTTTCATTTTCTGTGATTTTTGTTCAAGAAATCGTTTTTGTAATTGAAGTTCAAGGTATTTACATTATATAAAATGAATTCCTTTTATTATATTACTAACTATTTGTATGATAAGAAAAACGCTTTTAAAATGTTTGATTTGTTGTATATTATTTGTTTATATTGATGTTGCAAAATATTTTATACTCATTTTTACTCAATATCAGCATCCCCCTTGGACAATACGCTACGGTTTTCCAAGCCGAGGTACTTGCCATATTGGAATGCATAAAACTACAAAGTCGACTTGAGGTAAAAACAGACAAATCCTCATCTGCTCTGACAGCAGAGCAGCACTGGACGCTCTGGCTAAAGCCACCACAGAATCATCAAGGTCTGGGACTGCATGCAGGAGCTCAACAAATTGGGAAAATCCAACTAAATCACCCTAATATGGATACCGGGTCACCAAGGCATACCCGGAAACGAAGAGGCCGACAGACTGGCAAAACTGGGCACACTGGATTGCCCAGTGGAGCCAGCTGTAGGGGTCCCCTTCGCTACAGGTAAGAAAATCATCAGGGACTGCTTGGAGCAGGAACATCGGGCTTCCTGGAAACAGAGTCAGGGATGTCGCCAGGCAAAAGCCATGATGGAGCAATCACTACAGAAGAAAACCAAGGCCCTACTTGACATGAGCAAGAAGAACCTTAGAACCACTATCGGTCTCCTCACCGGACACACGACCCTTAGAGCTCATCTATTCAACCTTGGTTTGACTGAGAGCAAGGATTGCCGAATATGCGGCGAGGAACCTGAAGACAGCATACACATTGTTGGACGCTGTCCAGGGCTCGCCGCCAAAAGACACAGTTTACTGGGACGAGCCTTTCTCGAACCCAGCGATCTGCCCAACTTGAAGGTCAGTGACCTGCTTGGACTGGTAAGAAGTACCGGGCTACTAGCTGACCACTGACCTAATCACACAGTGGGTAGTTACAAAAGACCCTACAGATCTAGGTGACATCAAGGGCTGGAAACAAGCCCCCCACTCCATCTACTAATACTACTACTTACGCAAAATGTATTATATCATAATAAACCTCTGTGTTTCCTTTAACATGCTGACGCATTTATAACTGTTGCTGTTTGACAGGGTCGCTTTGGAATTTGATACAACGACAGCGTGGGGGCGAGTCAAGGATCTGTCAACATAAGACCCTAGAGATTTCGCTCGTTCGGTTCGAATCGCATTAGAGGAGCATAATGACGACATTTCGATGCCAAAAGGAAGTTCTAAAATTGGCCGCCACTTATAGTTCGCTAAATTAGTGGTAAAGCGATGCAAATAGAGAACGCTAAAGTCATAAATTCACCATACAGTGGTCGTCGATATAGAGTACCGTGCGAATTAATGGAACTGGTTGTTCCACGTGTAAATAGTTGAATAACGGCGGTATCATAACCGTGAATAAATTACACTAGAATAAATAAAATAAATAAATAGAATCTACTATGTGGGTACTTTACAAAATGAGACGAAATCGATCCGCGCAAATCCCTCAAACATCAACACGTAATCAGATATATGTCTGTAAAACACCGACTGATCTGTGATGATGTTCTTCGCCTATCTGGAAGTCCCAGCACTGCTACGGACCCTCGAGGTGCCTGCTGGTGGATTTCTCATGCAAGTATGGTACACAATGTCTCATGGTTTTCTCATGCAGTAAAAAAAAGCGGTACAGAGTCGAAAGAGTATGCAAAAACCTCTGAAAAATATATTTGCTGTCGTTCTGACAGCGAGGCGGATAATTATAAAAACTAGCAGGGTGTAGGCATTTTCGAGCAAACACAGTACTGGCAGCGTTCAAGTCGTTCTTCTTCTTCTTCGGAATCAATATCTGTCAGTGAAGCCAAACATCCACATACACTGTAATGGTCAAAAACCATTACGGGTTTTACAAATATTAAAATAACTAGTAATTGCCAAAATTAGATAACAATCATAACATAACAGTAGTATAGGTTATAAGCGAATTTAATCGCATAATTTACATCACTAGCGATTGGATTGAACACGGGAGTAGAGGATCGCTAGTGAGATTATTTTTTTTTAGCCGGAAGAACTCGAATAGGAAGGTCGTCGTTTTAGTGCGGCGACCGGTTTTTGCCTTCGCGGCGATCGCCGGTCGCCGGACTCCATTACAATCAAGAGCGGCCTACCGTCATCTGCAAATAATTTATAAAGTCAAAGTCATCTCTTAAAATCTATAACTAGAATCAAGTGCGGCGCCGGCAAAGCATTCCAGCGTGATTTCCGCATCCTAATTGGGCAAGTAGCTTATATATTCTCACTGTAGATTCTAAAGTAAACTCAATTTCTTTCATTTAATTTGAAATATCAAAAATCGTGCAATATTCAGTCCTTCAGATGCACCTTGCACGATATATACGTGCTAACACGTTTTTATTAAATATATAAAGCCATATTTTTGGGGAATAGGATCAGCGATAGATACCGCCAGTAAATTCTAAAATTATACGGCGATCTCTAGTTAAAAATGGAAGCTGTAAAATAAATAAATATAATTAATAACGCACGTTAGAAAATCCTATGGATTAAAACGTGGCAGAGTCGAGGTGGCATTGAGTTCTTCCCGAGGCGATTAATAATCAAAATAAATTAATAGAAAAACCTAAGACGTATAAAACCAAATTCTAGATAATTATAGCTGCCAGTCATCGTCAGGGCACAGGCCTGAATACGTAGTATTTCTAGTTTAAATAGCAGGGAAAATTATAGACCAAAAGACTACCGTCATTTATACCATTAGAAAGACTAAGTGTAGGTTACCCGACACCAATATTGCCGAATCATTGTAGGGCATAATAGAGAAACCAAAATGAATAATGCTCACCGAAACACGGATAAAATGAACCGCTGTAGCATACTCTCATAAAACCCCGAACGGCCTTTCGGCGATCGACATATTAAATTGAATTTTCATAAATAATATAAATAGTCAAAATCACATATCTAGATTCGGGAAATGTATTCGTAACAGGTTATTAAAAATAAACAACAAATATATGTCGGAAAATATCTTTTATTTTTTACTCATAATATTGAGAATCTATCACATTATCAGCACAATTTCATTTTTTTATCATCATATAATTTCATTTCTATATAAATAAAAACGAGTTTAAAACCGTAAAAGGAAAGGATCGATCTCATAAGTAAGGATTAAGGTATATAGATTAAATATTAAAAATCAGTTTCAGTAATATCATAAGAAAATTCACTATAAATTCATAATTCTTTATCAAAGAAATAAAAATACATTTATTCGTTTTGCAAGATGAATTTACATATATTTCAGAAAGGCTTAATTTAAATTAACGACAAAGTCTGCCGTCGCGTCCGCGCCATCTAGCGGCGAGACGCGGGCATTATTTGCACAGCGCAGGATTGAGCAAATGGTGGCAATTTTTGCTAAGTAACTCGCCCGCTACCGTAAGAGGGCGTGCGAGCGAGAATATTATATACGATTTAATAGGAGGAGTGGCTTAGAGAATAATAATTTAATATCCATAAAGGCCGTTCATCCCATAGGGGATGGTCAACTTGCCGTAGACTGGGTCAATAAGGGATTCTCATACCCCGTGCCTGAGATTGACTGAGCTGACTGGCGCAAAATCCCTACACAGCCTACATTCCCCCGCCCCAGAGAACTTCTAAACGGCGGAAGTGCTCTGGCACTTGTACGTGGATCCGAATAAATCTTCGTGTCTTCCGGGCTGGCGCCTATTATAAAAATAAATCTTTACATATCGTCCGGAAGCATATTGGCAAATAAAAGTTATTGTATTCTAGAAAACTAGCTAATATATTAAAATTATTCGGGTCACATGACAAATTGTTGTAGTAAAAAATGTTTTTTTAAAAAATTTTGGAAAAAAAATTGTTTGTATAGTTTGAAAAAAATTGTTTGAAAGTTTTGAAAAAAAAAAACCCCGCGCTGGGCGACAATTTTCAGGCGACCAGCGTGATCGCTTTAAAAGAAAAGATAAATTATTTTGAAAAAATTGTTTTAAAAGTTTGAAAAAAATTTCTTTGAAGTTTATTGATTAAACAAAGTCGTAGGGACAAGAAAGAAGGTATGAAAAGAAAGGCCCCACGAGCAGGCGTCAATTTGTCATGTGACCCGAATAATTTCAATATATTAGCTAGTTTTCTAGAATACAATAACTTTTATTTGCCAATATGCTTCTGGACGATATGTAAAGATTTATTTTTATAATAGGCGCCAGCCCGGAAGACACGAAGATTTATTCGGATCCACGTACAAGTGCCAGAGCACTTCCGCCGTTTAGAAGTTCTCTGGGGCGGGGGAATGTAGGCTGTGTCGGGATTTTGCGCCAGTCAGCTCAGTCAATCTCAGGCACGGGGTATGAGAATCCCTTATTGACCCAGTCTACGGCAAGTTGACCATCCCCTAAGGGATGAACGGCCTTTATGGATATTAAATTATTATTCTCTAAGCCACTCCTCCTATTAAATCGTATATAATATTCTCGCTCGCACGCCCTCTTACGGTAGCGGGGCGAGTTACTTAGCAAAGATTGCCACCATTTGCTCAATCCTGCGCTGTGCAAATAATGCCCGCGTCTCGCCGCTAGATGGCGCGGACGCGACGGCAGACTTTGTCGTTAATTTAAATTAAGCCTTTCTGAAATATAT
Organism: Micropterix aruncella; assembly: GCA_944548615.1. Taxonomy (NCBI): domain Eukaryota; kingdom Metazoa; phylum Arthropoda; class Insecta; order Lepidoptera; family Micropterigidae; genus Micropterix; species Micropterix aruncella. The sequence goes on along the minus strand of OX155975.1, from coordinate 12,581,312 downwards.
GTAAATTCATCTTGCAAAACGAATAAATGTATTTTTATTTCTTTGATAAAGAATTATGAATTTATAGTGAATTTTCTTATGATATTACTGAAACTGATTTTTAATATTTAATCTATATACCTTAATCCTTACTTATGAGATCGATCCTTTCCTTTTACGGTTTTAACCCTTCAAATGAAAGGCGTCCTTTTGGGGATGCAAGTTTTAATACACTGAAATGAGAGGCGTCCACTTGGTCCAATGATGTCGACACGATGGGGAGCCGTTTGCGTTTTGTAATTTGTCGCCATTATTATCTTAATTGATTTACGAGATAAGGTTATAATGTCTTATGTCAAATTTCAATGCGATCATTTTACAGTTCTTCTTTTTATGATCCGTGTAGTGGTTTACAAGTTATGGTCGTTTTTATCAAGGTCGTCGATTTTGCGCGCGAAAAGGTCGCGCGCGAATGGGACGGCTGAATTTTTACTCCGCGAGGAGAGAGGTTAAACTCGTTTTTATTTATATAGAAATGAAATTATATGATGATAAAAAAATGAAATTGTGCTGATAATGTGATAGATTCTCAATATTATGAGTAAAAATAAAAGATATTTTCCGACATATATTTGTTGTTTATTTTTAATAACCTGTTACGAATACATTTCCCGAATCTAGATATGTGATTTTGACTATTTATATTATTTATGAAAATTCAATTTAATATGTCGATCGCCGAAAGGCCGTTCGGGGTTTTATGAGAGTATGCTACAGCGGTTCATTTTATCCGTGTTTCGGTGAGCATTATTCATTTTGGTTTCTCTATTGTGCCCTACAATGATTCGGCAATATTGGTGTCGGGTAACCTACACTTTCTAATGGTATAAATGACGGTAGTCTTTTGGTCTATAATTTTCCCTGCTATTTAAACTAGAAATACTACGTATTCAGGCCTGTGCCCTGACGATGACTGGCAGCTATAATTATCTAGAATTTGGTTTTATACGTCTTAGGTTTTTCTATTAATTTATTTTGATTATTAATCGCCTCGGGAAGAACTCAATGCCACCTCGACTCTGCCACGTTTTAATCCATAGGATTTTCTAACGTGCGTTATTAATTATATTTATTTATTTTACAGCTTCCATTTTTAACTAGAGATCGCCGTATAATTTTAGAATTTACTGGCGGTATCTATCGCTGATCCTATTCCCCAAAAATATGGCTTTATATATTTAATAAAAACGTGTTAGCACGTATATATCGTGCAAGGTGCATCTGAAGGACTGAATATTGCACGATTTTTGATATTTCAAATTAAATGAAAGAAATTTAGTTTACTTTAGAATCTACAGTGAGAATATATAAGCTACTTGCCCAATTAGGATGCGGAAATCACGCTGGAATGCTTTGCCGGCGCCGCACTTGATTCTAGTTATAGATTTTAAGAGATGACTTTGACTTTATAAATTATTTGCAGATGACGGTAGGCCGCTCTTGATTGTAATGGAGTCCGGCGACCGGCGATCGCCGCGAAGGCAAAAACCGGTCGCCGCACTAAAACGACGACCTTCCTATTCGAGTTCTTCCGGCTAAAAAAAAAATAATCTCACTAGCGATCCTCTACTCCCGTGTTCAATCCAATCGCTAGTGATGTAAATTATGCGATTAAATTCGCTTATAACCTATACTACTGTTATGTTATGATTGTTATCTAATTTTGGCAATTACTAGTTATTTTAATATTTGTAAAACCCGTAATGGTTTTTGACCATTACAACACTAATCAAATTCTGATGCAAAAGATACTTTGCGCGCAACCAGGAACAAAGAGTATTTTTTTCGATATGTGGTTTATTGATTATACACACACACAAACAGTGCTGGTAGTTATAGATTAATAGTTATAATATAGAATATGTTCTACTTTAGCGTTGATAATACCTTTCACTGTTGTAGGCATAGAATTTACCAGGTTTTGACAGCTACCTTTCAGCTCATCATCGTGAAACATGACTTGAATTACTCCTCTGATCATCTTGGTTTTCGTTGTTAATCCATATTGGAGAGTCGTTTTTTGCAAATGGTCCAGATGTTTTCGATCAGGTTGAGATCAGGGGAGTTTCCGGGCCATTCAAGTACAGTAATTTGGTTCTGTGTGAAAAACTGTTTCACTTTTTTCGAAAAATGGCATGGGGCGAGATCCTGTTGAAAAAAAATCTCCTTGGAAGGATAGACCTTGTGGAGCCCCGTATCATATGGTTCGATGACGTCACTATATAGGTCCGCATTCATGATCCCAGTGACTGGCACGAGTGATCCAGTGCCATGATAGGAGACACAAACCCAAAACATCTTATTTATATGGTGTTTTACTCTTTGTTTCAAATGAGCAAGTGATATGGGATCAACAGATACTCGCCGCATTAACTGGACATACTGTCCCTGCACAACAAAAGGTGTTTCATCGGAGAAAAGAACTTTATGCCAGTCTTCAGTAACAGTTGTCCAGTGCTGGTATTTCTTGGACCAAGCTAGGCGCTTCTTTATCATGACAGTGGTCAGAAGCTGTTTCTTAATTGGCTTCCTTGCAATCCTACTAGATCCAAGAAGCCGTCGTCGTACTGTAGTGACGTCAGGGAGCTAATGTGCCCTTACTGAGTTGGCCACGAAGACTTATTTTGTTCAGAGTTGGTCACACTCACGGGTCAACGCCCATCCGGCGGCCTCCACGCATCAAGTGCGAGCCCGGGCATTAAGAGTAATGCCAGGCCAGAGGGCCTTAGGGCTAGTTTCCCCTAGGAGTCCACCTTTTGGCGCTCCTGGACGATCTGCGCACCGTTCGGCGTAAGCCAATCGATTATGCACTCTGACTAACTGCTCATGAAACGACCATCGGCTACCCGATCCTGGGTGAACAGCCGGGCAAAGGATGCCATGGTCCGCGAAAGATTCAGTTTACACCGTTTCACCGCTTCGTAAGGAAGAGGACCGCAAGCGACCTCGAACTCGTAACCAGTCGAAAGACTGGGAATAACCAGTAATCTGGTCGCAATTGGAAATAAGGGCGTGAGTGTAAGCCCGCTGGGTAACATCGCATGGGGATATCTCGCGGATAAGGCGTTGGCTTCTTAAGGGCATGTGGCGGAGCTTGTCGGTGGACTGTTTTGTCCAAGTCTTCTGCGCTCACTTCACAGGAGATAGAACGACCAATCGTTAAAACTTCCTGCGGTGACGGGTTCGCTCGTTGTAGTTGACAACTCTATTTGTAGTGACGTCAATATTTATTCCAGAATCATAAAATTCTCTGTTTAGGTCGACTGCACTCCTGCGTGGATTTATTTTGCTCGTACGCACCAGAAGTTAATACTTTGAGGGTTGTTTCTCTCTTCCGTCCACATTTTCCCTTTCGTTTGGTGTTGACCGTTCCCGGCGGTTTTTTTCTGATTGACAATCCTGCTGACGGATGCGAGGCTAACTCCAACATTCTCCGCTACATGCCGGTACGTCTTGGAAGAGTGCTCAGCAAGCGTAATTCTCTGTTCCAGCTTCCTTGGAGGGGAACAGAGAATCCTTCCTTCCGCTATCAAGGCTTGAAAAGTCACTTAACCCTTTCTGTAACAAACTACTAATCCCCCTAAAATCCCCCTAAATAAGGCACTAAATTCATTTAGTTCATTTGAATCCGTCTAGCATTACTATACCTACCACTTAGTATCGAGTAAAAATCATAGATAGTGTAACTAAGCGATTTATGTGAGTTTAAATGTTGCGCGTTGATGAGAGTGATAAATTAGAACTAAGGCAGGTGTTGAATGACTGATAAAAAAAAATTAAAAGTGTATACAATTGTGTGGTTTTCGTGGAAACCTGTAGGTAAGAATATAATTTTATCCATTCAAAATTTCGAAGCAATTTAGGATTATCTAACATTTACTGGAACTGACTATGGCAAATTCTTGGTTATTATACTGAAGTGTAAGGGAGGCAAAATATCTCAACGGCAAACAAATGTCTTCAGCAGAATTTAGACTTGAGATAGGCGAAACCTTATGCGAGCTTGGCCTGAAGCGTAACATCAATAGTCGAAGGTCTTTAGAAGACGAAATTCAAGCCAAAAAACATAAGGGCCCTGCGCAACATGTTCCTCCATTGGCAGTAAGGCAGGATCAGGTCGGTCATTGGCCGATTTGAATTAAAAAAAGGATACGTTGCAAGATTCCCAAGTGTACTGGCGTTTCACAAACAATTTGCGAAAAATGCAGTGTAGCATATGCTACAATAAACAACACAATTGTTTCAAATTTTTCCATACCACATAAATGTTTTTTTATACATTCAACTCAATGTTACAGTAATGTCACATTCCCTTAAATGTCAAATAAATTATTGATAATAAATATTTCTGAATTTCTGAGAAATACGTGTTTTTTTATTTGCCTAAACCTATCTCATTATCAACATTATATTTTCTTTGAAGATTGTGGCTACAAAGGGTTAAATTAGACAGTCCAAATCTGATCTTTACGAAAAACAACAAATTTCCTACGGATAACACATAAACATAACCTAGAATAAGTTTTTTTGACATTTCACATGTGCTCGAATGACAGGTTAAAAAACATTGCCAGTATTAAAAATATCTCAGATAGTTGCCAGAAACATAAGAAAAGTTAAAATTTATTGCTTGTTCCAATTAATTCGCCCGATACTGTAAGTACCGCTGTTTAACCCTTGGTGTAAATGGGTATTTTCATGGATGCATCTGTCTCTTTTGCAGGATTTTCGACGACATCGACGGCGCTCGACTTAAAGTACTATAACTACGAAACTACTACACCAATCATAAAAAGAACAACTGCACAATGATTGCATTGAAATTTCGAATATAGAATATTGAAATATCATTTTGTAAAACAATTAGATAATTATGAATAAATATGAGAACGTCAAAGAAGTGAAAAAAACGCGCGACCAGATTTGGTCGACTCGTACTCAACGGATAATTGTTTCGCGACCAGATTTGGTTGACTCATACTCAACGGGTTAATTAATAATACACTTATTCCGTTATTGAGATGATTTTATGTTTCGTTACCAAGCGATAGGTTCATCACTATGCCTTTGCGGTTTCGCTTCGCTGATCGCTCGAGCCGGCATTTCAGCCGGAAATACAAACCGGATATTAGTTGAGGATAGAACCGGAAGTCTTTTAGTGATAGTGCCCTTTTCGCAGTTTGACAGTGCCGGTCTCCCGTGTGAGTAAATGGTGATCTCTGTTGAGTAGCGATCTATTTGTGATTCTGTTCAAAAGCACACTAAAGACGCTTGTGGTGTATTAAAACAAGACTGCAAGAAAACTGTAATATTTCCAGGGTTCATATGTATGTATGTAGGTATGTACTTTTCGGGACTGATCTAAATGTAAGCATTGGCTAAGGTGTGGGGACTGGCGATCGTAGAACACGATGTCTTTCGTTAGCGTACATACCTATACCTATCACTGACGAGTTTAGGTGGTGAACAGTTTCGTGCAGCTTGGGCTACAAGATCATAATCATAATCATAAGTTTTTTATTCAAAATAGTACGAAATCGTAACTTTTTGACGTCAATAATGCATACAAACATATATAAATGGTATACAAATTAAATTATTGTGACATTATAACAAATTATTGTGACATATAACGTGATATAAATCATCGAGGTAACCATTTTATTTCCAAGGGTCTTTGTCGTCTAGATAATTATTTATTTTATAGTAGCCCTTTGAGTACAGCTTCTTCTTAATAAATGACTTAAATTGTATCACAGATAAATTTTGCATGTTTTCTGGGACTTTATTGTAGAAGCGTATACATTGCCCTTTGAATGATTTTGTGGTTTTGGAGAGTCGACTTTTATGGCCAGCAAGTTTATTTTTTTTCTATCCTTTTTGTTCTCGGATCGGCTCAACTCACGATACAGCTCCTATTCAGAAGCCGCCTCGTGTGGAAGGCTACTCCGGGTAAGACTCTCACGTCTCAGGCCTCAAAGCTGGTGGACCGGTTTCTCCCGGGGAAGCCGATCGATTGTGCATTCTGACTAATTGCTAAAGAAGTCTGGAGACTATGGAAAAGTTTTGTCTCCTGAGCAGCAGGGGTGGATGTTGACCTGTTGTCATGCCACTCTTCAAATGACCTTCGGACACTCGATCCCAAACTGTCAAATGATTAATGTCTACGTATCACGGCGATTTATATTAAAGACGCTGCTTTCTCCTTATATGTAATTATATTTGGTTGTAATTATATTTGGAGGTAATAAAAAATGCCTGAGGGGCCTAAAACAAAACAAAAAAAATGGCTGGAAAACGACGCTATATATGTCAATCTATCATCAAGAACTGAAGGGACACTCATCTGAATAAACAAAATTCATAATACTACATTTTTTGATAAAAACTAGCACCTACTCAGCCGCTTATTAGTCACTGGGGCCTTCTAAAACGACTTTTGTTCACCTGTCATTTTGACGGCCGAATTACGCAGGCGGAATTTGACCTCAGCTTAGGCCAGCTTACTATTCTAAAAATGTACCTATAATTATATATCTGTAAATATTATATACAACTTATTTATTACATACTAGCTCACCGAAGAGACGTTGTCCTGTCCAAATTTTCAATAAATTTGTTTGTGATCGTTTTGTGAATTTGTGAAAGGCTGTTGGTATATTATGTAAACAACGTAAAAAATCAGTTGTGTCACCCTAATATTTTCCCGAGAATCAGACAACCCCCCCCCTCCCTCGAGGCAGCCCCCCCCCCCATAAAAACCTTAGTTAACTTCCCCCTTTAACACCCCTTCCCCCAACTCCACCTCCCCTTTTCAAACTACAACACCCTTACTCCCTCCTAACCATCCCAAACTCACCCATCAACCTCCCACCTCCCACATACTCCACCCCCACAAACCCTCCTCCGGATTTTTCTCTAGATCTTCCAGATTTGTAAAAAAAATTGAATACAAGTACATTTGGTTGAAATATTTACATCCCGAGCGCATAGCGAACAAAACAAAAAAAGCATCAACTTATAATATGTCGTTCCTATTCCAAAAGTGAATTACGGTTATTTATCGTTCGTTAGAAAAAAACTACTTATTCCAGGAAACTTCCTCCAATTTTCCAGGAAACTTCCCAATTTTCCTTTCCGTTAATACCCTATTCGTAATACCAACATTTTAAAAGGAAATTAGCCAAATCGGTTCAGCCGTTCAACCTAATATGCGGTTCCAATGAACAGCATTTCATTTTTATCTATGTATATAGATTATGTATAAAAATAAATGATACCGGAAGTTACGCAAACCACACTGGCCCGTATTCCGTTTCTCGCGGGCTTAAAGGCACAATCGTTATTTTGTTGGTATTCTTTTGTTGGTTCCACGAGTTAATTCATCATTTGCCCAAAGACAATTAAATTTTATAGCACCCAAAATATTCAACCGTCTTGATGACGACATAAAAAAAATTGAAAGTAGGTACCTTTTTATTCATTAAAAAAATAAAAAAATGGCTTCTTGACGATATAGGTCGTTCAAGGACAGAGAATGATCTTCTGCAAATCAGTTCACGTAATATTATTCTAACAAAGTTTACGTAATATTATTCTACTTACATTAGTTAAAATGTGATATTTTTGGACCCCATAAAAGTAAGTGTCTACTACTCTATTTTACAATAATAATTTGTTAACTTCTCAAATCTTAGTAAATATATTTTACTTAATTAACTATATTTAATTAACAGTGTTGGCCTATTTTAGTGTCTTTGTCAAGAAGAAAGACAAACTAAAAGTTTTACTACAAATCAAAATGAAGATTGGCTGGAAAATAACGAAGAAGAAAACTGGATTCGTGATACTTAATTATATCTTTAATTCTATCTAAAGTTATTATGTCGTGTTAATGACAACTTATTTTAAAAAAGGCATCAGACACGACTGTGCAGTCTCCGCAAACAATGCAAGAAAATATTGTGCCAATACCATCCACTGAGTTTTTCAACATCCCAGCTCCAAATAAGGCTTGCCTGCAAGTATATATCGAGGTACTTAAAGAAAATATTTTTCAATCAATTTATTGCCATTAAGATATTCACTTTATATGTACAATATTTTATTTACAGGAGGAAATACGATCTTCTCAAAACTATCCAGCGGTGTTAACACTTTTAAAGAATCTTCAATTGAACCAATATGAAAATCAGTGCTTTCCTGATACTCGTAGCGACATAAGTCATATCTGTGCTACTTATAAGGTATTGATGAAATTTTTTATTTGTTTTAATACTTGATTATAATAACATGTCTAGTTTTAGTTACTTATTTAATTAATTATTATGTTCAGGATGTGTCAGAAACAGCGTTTCAATTCGATATCGATATACCATCCATATCAGCATCAATACCACGAAATATGTCAAGGAAAAACTATAAGATCACACCCATTGATTCAGATGAGAGAGATGCGGATTTAAGTGACAATGATCCGACATATGTACACACTTTGTGGCAATAGCAGTCAGATGATGCAGCCTAAGTCAAACAGAAGATCTTCATCCAGTGATTCTAATAGCAGTTCGTCATCGTCGACTAGCAGTTTGTCATCGCCCAATAGCAGCTCCTCGTCAGATAGCGTCAAGTCTGATATGCATGAAGATCAAGAAAACAATGATTCCATGGTGTCAAGATTTCCCGCTTCAACAGCAACGTCAAATGTAGAGGAGAATGGAGAAAATGGCATGGAACAGCATATCAGATCAAGAAAACGTTCTAGGCACCCTTCACAGTGGAAACAAAACTCAGCTATACTAAAAAGAAACTTGGGACAAGCGTACTTAAGTTCAAATAAAGAAATTCTAGCTCGTGAAGTAAAACCTCCCTATTCTAGTAAATGCAGACTCAAATGCAATGACAAAATTGTAGCCGCACAAAGATTGCAGTTATTTGAGACATTTTGGGGTTTAGGTAACATCAACCTACAACGTTCATTTATTGCCTCTTGTCTTGTTCAAGTGGTTCCCAAATACAAATACTGAAACGTGGAAAAACCAAGAAATTCAAACCAAGCAATCTTTTTCATATTGAAAATAAGAAGAAAAGAGTATGCAAAATCTTTTTCATAAATACTCTGGATATAACAGATGAAATCATAAGAACAGTCAAGGATAAAACAGATTTAAGTGGTTTCGTTGAGAAAGATTTCAGAGGAAAGCATGAGCAATATAAAAAACAGACGAAGAAATAATCCAAGATATGATTGATCATATAAATACCATACCTCGCGTTGAAGCACATTATGTCAGATCATCTACATCAAAATAGTACATTGAGGGATCAAGAACATTAGCCAGTATTTATAGGGACTTCGAAAAAATTCAGAAGGAAAGAAATAAACCAGCTGGAAAATATCACAAATTCAATGAAGTTTTTAATACAAAATTTAATATTTCATTTCATAAGCCTAAAAAGGATCAGTGCGATCTATGCTCACAGTATGTTAATTACAGTCAAGAGGAAAAAGAGAAACTGAAAAATAAGTATGAAACGCATATAAAAGAAAAAGAATTGTGTCGAAAAGATAAATTAAGAGATAGACAAAATATAGATGAAAACAAACAAACATTATATTCATAAAGTGCTATCATCTTTTATGATTATTGAGATACCTTACCAATTAAAATATAATTGGAGAAGGCGCTAAACATTTTATATTTGTAGATCACATTATTTGATATAGGTAATTTTATTGGTAAAATAAATGTAGGTGGTAATATTAACCTTAAAATGCCAGTACTTTTGTACTATTATAAGAATAGTACAAAAGTTTATTTAGTATTTTTTAACGACTGAATAACTTTTGCTCCTATGGTTAAGTTAGTTAGGATGGTTTGATTGTGGTTATTGAGTAGTCGATAACCATATACAATCTTTTCTTTTGTTACTTTATTGTTCACCTATTTTATTTGTATTATAGCAACGTAGTGCTTTATCAAATTTGCTATTGTTAATAAAGTTAAATCGAACTTTTTACCTCTTTCTCTGTATACATACCATTTATTATTTCCTAAATAACATTTATTATTTCACCTTGATGATTTCATACGGATTGTGATGTGTGGAAATTGATAATAAAGCATATTCTATATTCTAAACTGACTCATTTGTAACTAAATTATTTTAAAATATTCCAGAAGAAAGACCCATATTGTTTTATGTCATATTTTTTTCCACTTTTCTAAAATTAAACGGACTGAATTCGCATTAGGTCAATTAATATTGATAATATTTCAGAAAAATAATGGCACTATAAGGTTTGAGTCGCCAGCTTATAAAAATATTTCAGAATTAAAGTGACCTAAATTAGAACAAACCCTTTTTTCTATGAATTAATAAATATGTTTTTAAAAATTACAAAAGTATTTAATTATACCATTAATCTCTCATGTACTGAAAAAAACTTAAGTCATGATCTTTTATACAACAAAAGTTATGAGCATTTTAAGGTGGCGCCAGTGATTTGCAAAACGTTTTTTGGCCGTTGTGAGCAATCGTGTTTTTGGAGTTGAGTCACTATTATACTAAGGCAGCGATATATATATATATATATATATATATATATATATATATATATATATATATATATATATATATATATATATATAAATTATTATTTTTTCAAATTGAAATTATGTTTATTACTAAATAAATGAAATGATAAAATAATGAAAGGGCACTTATCTGGTCTGTGGTGACCAGGAGTGACTCCACGCCTTATTCTTCTCTTCCTTCAGCGCTTGCTAGGTGTTTCCTGCTGTGGTATTTCAAAATGGCAGCGGTAACACAACAATGCGAGACGAGAATGAATGCTGGAAAATAATAGGCGATTAGTGTTTCTTAAATATTAATGATTGTTATAAAATGTATATCAATATTTCGGCTCAGCCGTCGTCAAGATATGTGACATTTCTGAAATCGAACAATTCGTTGAAAATTTAAATTCAAGGAATCGAACAAAAAGAAATGGATTAATAATATTTTACACGATTTAGTTAAGGTACCATAACCAACCGTGCAAAACGTTATTTTAAATGAATGATTATAAATTAAAATAAAAAGCATTTGATGATTATGATAATATGATAAACCTTATTAATTTTGCCTATTGAGACCGGAACCTTTGCAAGCGCCTAAAATATAAATATAAGCTAATTCCCAAGATTTGACGTCCCTTTCTTTTGCATTATCACCCAGGCATTTTATTATTTTAACTTTAAAACATTGATCAAAAGATAAATTATGCGCCCTGGCATGTAAAGATATTGGGAGTTGTATATATATATATATATGTATATATATATATATATATATATATATATATATATATATATATATATATATATATATATATATATACAGTAGTAGATGGAGTGGGGGGCTTGTTTCCAGCCCTTGATGTCACCTAGATCTGTAAGGTCTTTTGTAACTACCCACTGTGTGGTTAGGTCAATTGTCAGCTAGTAGCCCGGTACTTCTTACCAGACTAAGTAGGTCACTGACCTTCAAGTTGGGCAGATCGCTGGGTTCGAGAAAGGCTCGTCCCAGTAAACTGTGTCTTTTGGCGGCGAGCCCTGGACAGCGGCCAACAATGTGTATGCTGTCTTCAGGTTCCTCGCCACATATTCGGCAATCCTTGCTCTCAGTCAAGCCAAGGTTGAATAGATGAGCTCTAAGGGTCGTGTGTCCGGTGAGGAGACCGATAGTGGTTCTAAGGTTCTTCTTGCTCATGTCAAGTGGGGCCTTGGTTTTCTTCTGTAGTGGTTGCTCCATCATGGCTTTTGCCTGGCGACATCCCTGACTCTGTTTCCAGGAAGCCCGATGTTCCTGCTCCAAGCAGTCCCTGATGATTTTCTTACCTGTAGCGAAGGGGACCCCTACAGCTGGCTCCACTGGGCAATCCAGTGTGCCCAGTTTTGCCAGTCTATCGGCCTCTTCGTTTCCGGGTATGCCTTGGTGACCCGGTATCCACATTAGGGTGATTTTGTTGGATTTTCCCAATTTGTTGAGCTCCTGCATGCAGTCCCAGACCACAGAAGATCCTGTGGTGGCTTTAGCCAGAGCGTCTAGTGCTGCTCTGCTGTCAGACCAGATGAGGATTTGTCTGTTATATATATATATATATATATATATATATATATATATATATATATATATATATATATATATATATATATATATATATATATATATATATATATATATATATATATATATATATATATATATATATATATATATATATATATATATACATATATATATATATATATATATATATATATATATATATATATATATATATATATATATATATATATATATATATATATATATATATATATATATATATATATATATATATATATATATATATATATATATATATATATATATATACATACATATATATATATATATATATATATATATATATATATATATATATATATATATATATATTTATATATATAGTGTATATATTTATATATATATATATATATATATATATATATATATATATATATATATATATATATATATATATATATATATATATATATATATATATATATATATATATATATATATATATATATATATATAATATATATATATATATATATATATATATATATATATATATATATATATATATATATATATATATATATATATATATATATATATATATATATATATATATATATATATATATATATATATATATATATATATATATACATATATATATATATATATATATATATATATATATATATATATATATATATATATATATATATATATATATATATATATATATATTTCGGGAAAAACCTTCCAGCTATGTAAGTGGCTTTTATTATTTTTATTTTTTCATCAAAGTGTCATCCTTTAAACGAATTCTTTAAAAAAAG